>JASVER010000032.1:5848781-5874879 GCA_030449065.1 Oceanodroma leucorhoa | reverse complement strand
AAAAGAAAAAGAAAAAGAAAAAGAAAAAGAAAAAGAAAAAGAAAAAGAAAAAGAAGAAAAAGAAAAAAAGAAAAATGAAAAAAGGAAAAGAAAGGAGAAAGGAAAGGAGGAAAGGAAGGAGGAAGGGAAGGAAAAGAAAGAAAAAGAAAAGAGGAACTGAGCGAGTCCTGAGCTGCCAGCTGGCACTAATCTAAGTCAAACATGCCACATTGCAACTTCTTTTTCAGTGTGCTGTGGTTCAAATGTTGCATTTGTTTCCATTTGTACAAACTGCAATAAAGAATCAGACACTCTTTTCTGTGATGCACCAAAAATAAAACCAAAAATTCAGTATCAAACAGGAATTGCTTATTAAAATGCCTTTTGAAGTGCGAGGGCATGGGGACATTGTGTGGGACTGACTGTGGACCTGCACTGGAAGCAGGACACCAGGGCGAGCGCGCCACCATAGCCTGACCCTGCCCTTTGCTGCTGCTGGCAGAGGCGAAGGGTTGCAGCGAGGCAGGAGCGAGCGTTACTTACCCCTCATCAGTGTGTTTGATAGAGACATTGCAGATGCCTGGCCTCCGGCTCCTTGAGATTTGCTGGCATTTTGGTTTGTTCCCTCATCATCCATCTCAGCCCCGTCTGTCCAATTTCTGTTTTTTCACTTCGCGGTCGGTCTTGAGAGTTCAAATTCCATCGTCCTCAGTGAGCCTCCGGCGGTGGGAGTAATTTATTAAGCAGACTCTGCGCGCACGAGTCGAACAGACCTTGCAGCAGACTGGGACGTGGTGCCGGCAGCACTTTGTGCAGAAACTCGAGTACCTGGGTTGGGATTTTACAAAACAGCTCCCTGGCTGCCCTGGGAGGCAGCCAGCGATCCGGCGAAGCGAGAGATGTGCCTGATGTCACATCCTCTCCAACGCGGCACCCAATCGGGGCGCCCGCCATCCGTTTTTATCAGGAAGGAAATTCTTAGTTTGCCAAAAAAACAAGACAGAAAGAGCCAGTTCAACTAGTTGAGCAAACTCTGCCTGCAGGGGATTTGCAAAGAAAACCCGCAGAGATAGGAGGGCACGCGGATCTGCACCACTCCCGAGAAAGTTGTTTGCAGGCAACTTTGCCGCACGCCTCCCTGGGCGCTGTATGCTGTGCAAAACCACCCCTCTTATCTGCCAAGCCCTGGCGGTATGCAAGAAACGGAGAGCAGAACGCCTGCTGCGCAGCAGTGGTCACCACATACCCTACGGAAATTGAAACCACATGTCTGGGGAGCTGCACTTCCCACTGGAGGCCCTGTGTTGTCTCCAAGGCGTGGAAATCGCAGCACTGCACGGGCTCGTTTCCTTCCCCCCCCGGTTCAACCAATTTCACTGAGTCACAGTCACTCCAGGAGCTTCATATCTGAGCAGTGCCCTTTTATTTTTAAGCAATTCCTCGGTCTAAACCAAACATCGCTAACCTACCAGTGAATAAATGGCAATGTTTCTTCAGGAGGACGTCCACCTCATTTCTCTGGGTCTGTTTGCAAAAATTCTGTTCTCATGGATCATCYCTATTTGCAATTTTTTCTTTCCCAAATTAGTATAATTTACAAGCGCAAAATCCTTTTTCTGTCCCTGAATATTTGCTCATTTGTGTACAAGTGCAAGAGGGTAGAACTTCCATGCAAAAGTCTAAATCATGTAAATAAAAATTAAGTTGKTTTTTTTTTTCAATTTGTCTACTAGAGGAGAATTTGCATTTGTGTATTTGGAGATACAAAGTTGCTAATCCTGGGCTAATTCTGATCTTAACTCAGCTAAGCCTAAGCAACTGGGTTTCATTTTTATCCCTGTCTATAACACATGCAAGAGATCTGGAATCATATTTAGGGTTTCTTTGGCTATATCTTTAAAAATAATCAGTTATGTTAAAAGATAAAAACAGCAGCTGAACATCATCCACAAACCGTGCCAGCAGGGAATCTGTGAAGGCAACCTGGGCCCATGCCGGTGCACAACTGCCAGTGAAATACGGATGAGGACAGGGCCTGCCCCTTCCAGGGCTCTCCCTGCTGATTGCCCTCCTGGCTCCTGGGGTTGGGCCTTCATGCTGGATGCAAGCTGACACTTTGGTCTGACTGGAAATTACATTTGTGTCTTAGCCATTGAAATTTCTGCATCAAAAATGTTGTGGGAAAAAATGTAGAAATGGAGGAATGGTAAAACAGTTTTTCCCCTTTAGTATTGCTTGAGTTTAGTGGCTAGGTTGCCACATCTTACGTTTAATCGTATCTTTAGCAGTATTAGCAAACATGTCAGCAATTCCACCACCAAAAGGAATCAGCACATGTATCCAAATATGCAATAATAAGGATTATAAGTGAAGAAGCATTAGCTAAGAGCTTTAAATTCAATCATAGTAAGAAGGTGCRTACAAGACAGAAGTCCCTTAGTCCCTAGTCACCCATGGATAAGGAGACTTTGCTCATTTGGTCCTTTGACTGAGAGACCTGCTGACTACATGGGGTAATTGTTTGAACAGTCTGGTATTGGTTGCACATATATTGGTCATGTTGTGTTACATAARCCTCTGCCTTGACAGATGAGCTGTAACCTCGTATTCCTCTGGGCTGGTAAGGTTGCACAAAGCGCCTAACAGGGCCGATGAGCCTGCAGACCTCCCCATGGGGACAGATATCCCAGCTCTCCATCACCCTTTCTGAAAGGGGGACCTCTAAGATCCCCACAGCATGTTGGTAGCCCATGGGCATACTTTGTCGCAAGCTGTTGGTGTCCTGGTCCATGTGTATTTGTATCTGATGGAGTAAATAGACACAGGGTTCACAAAAGGAGTTTCTGGTTTGATCACACTTGTCTTCTGACAGCACCAGAGAGGCAAAGACCAGGGTGAAGCCACAACAAGGGCAGGATCCAGTTTCCACATCGATTCCTCAGAACGGGGTCTCCTTTTAGGGCTACAGGACCTCACTCTCTAATTTCACTCTTTGGGCATGATTTCTCCTTTGGATCAAGGTATAGACCCAAATAACTAGACATTTGCCCCCTGGGCTCGTCCTGAAGTCTTTGCTTAGTCAGAGGATCTTCAGTTCCTGTGATGATTCCCCCTGTCTTTGTTCCAGCCTGGAAATGTCTTACAACACCTGTCTGCTAACAAACTGGAGAAAAGTGACCCCTACCTGGGATGTAGCCATCCCATTTCTTGGTGCAAGTAGAATTTCTTTAGGYATTAATAGTCTTAGCAACAATTCTACCCAAAATTAGGCACTCAGCTGGCTCTGGCTCTTTCTGGTAAGAGTATGAGGTAAGAAGACAGCACAGCTAGTAACTTCAAATCTACAAAAAGTTCGTAAGATTAAAAAAATTTAGACTCAAAGTCTTCAAACAAGTATACTGCTTGTATTTCAAAATGCACCTTACCCTATCTTTGCATCCTAAAGGGCCTACAGACATAGGCTGTGTTGAGCCATTAGGTGGGAAATTCATGGAATCGGTATGTCATGAGATTATTGCCTCTCTGCACACAGTGGGAGGAAAGTCATCATTTGAAAGAAATTCTGCAGTCCCTGGAACCACGTGGTTCGATCTCCCCTGAGCCCTGCCTGACCCATCTACGTTGCCATCTTGCACAGCAATCTTTGCAGCGTTAGGACAGTGCAGGGGGAGGCCAGCAGAGGTCCCTTTGTCCATTAGGATTTAGGTGGGGCAGGGAGCTCTGCCCAAGTTGGGGATTCATTTAATACTCTGTGTGTGTATATATATGTATGTGTATGTGTATATGTATATGTGTGTGTGTGTACATACATATATATAGATAGATATGTATGTATATTTGTGTGTGTATGCATGTGTGTGTGTGTGTGTGTGCAGGTCTGTGTACACATATATAACCAAATTACATCTTCTACCCATTTCATTTAAAACCAAGTTTCTCCCATCACATGGTGGGAGAACGGGAAAAGTACCTGCTAAGGACCTATTGGAAGTGAACACCTCAGCCAACACCCAGAACAGTGCAGGTTCCTCTGCGCTTATTGAGGGACAAGATGGTCTACTTGAATTTACAAGCTGACCCCAAAGAACTGAAGGAAACTTTGGCTCACGCTCTCTCTCTTCAACTGGTGGTTGCAGCGGCAGTTCCCTGGCTTTGTCACTTCTGGAAATGCTTTTGTGGTCCTCACCCATGATGAATAAGACCTTATTTTCAAATCATAGGTCCATAAATATTTTTCTTGCAGCTTGTGAAAATGCAGGTTCCTGGCTCTCACCACCTTTTGCATTTGTCCACCACCTCTCTCCAGTGCATGCACACCTTCTCCTCAAAGAATTATTTTCTGTTTGGCCAGATCTCACCTTGCAGCAATTTTCTGTGTCACATACATTAATAAGGTTGGTACTTTTTACAGTTGTAAAGAGTCTAGTTATAATTTCTGATGYTTATAGTAGAGGTACAATGAGTAGAAAGGCTGAATTAGCAACACAGAGAACAGAGTGAAAAAGAAACACSGCTTTTCTTCCAAAATGCACAACTGCATTCCTTTCTCTTTGCTGAGATTTTCCCCACTACTGTGTGGACAGCCAGGAAATCAACATGTGAGGTTTCTAAAGCCTTCATTATAAGATACACACCGTTACCTCCCAAGATTAAAGCCGTATTGATTATGCCTACATTAGTAATGAAGCATGAGTCCCTGGAGCTGTGAGCCCTAGAGAACTGCAGAGGGAAGGCTCAARCCCTGAAAAAATTGCTTTATTGTGAGTCCAAGCTCCCCTTCATTTCATTTGGAAGTGTGGGGCATGCTCAGAGCTRAGTGTAGTCAACTTCTCTGCTGACCAAGAATTGCGCTCCTCTGAGTTATACTGTAGATGCCCTTATGCTGATATGCAGCCAGATTACAGCACAGAGTAGGTAGAAAACACATAAGTCAAGAGTTTGATGGATATTAATTGTCTCTTGAGCTCTTGCTTCAACTAGTAGCTTAGGCATACCTACAGAGACAGGGTGCTGGCTTTGGCCTGGTGTGGCAAATAATATTATTTGCCATAATATTATTTACCATCTAGAGCCACTTGCTTCTTAAGCATCATTTTGATGTTAATGGCATCATCAAGCTAAATGAAATCCCCCCAAAAAAACACCCCAAAGTCAGGGGATTCCAATAGCGTCTATACAGCCTTGTTGGGTGCCAGGAATATGCAAGAAAGCTTTGATTCTTTTAACCTCCTTAGCTGCAAATCTTTTTTTTGGAAGCAAGCAGAAAATTCTCCAGCAACAAGGGAACATGTTTTAACATCAACCTGGATCTCAAGATAAACAGCACACAACTTCAAATACAGATCAGAAACAGCTTACACAACACAGAGACACACCAGAGCTTTTAGTCATTACAATACTATTTTCCATTTAAATAGCACCTACATCCTTAAGTTCTACATAAACAGGGCTAGCTACAGAAATCACTTCATCGTTATTCAAATGCAACCATCCTCGGTGGACGAAAGTGCATAGTAAAGTTGAACCTACGAYACTCAATATCACTTTTTCTGTTTTCAGCATATCTTATAAACAGAATCACATTTTTTTCTCCTTCAGAAATTTAAATTTTTATAAGTAATTCAATGAAATGTTCTACTATCTTGATTTTTTTCTCCACTTGCTGATCAGTTTTTAAATTGTGCACATCAATTATTCATCACAGAAAATACTTCATTATTATTGACTACTTTGGACAAGTATAACACYTTTTTATTATTAGCACAAATATTGGTACAAACAGGGAAAACACACTGCTGGTAAATCTGTCTTGGCATGCAAATTCAGCACTGGTTTCTGAGGATGCAAACCACAGAATTACAGAAAATGTTTGGAAAATTGGACATAAAACATGGGATTTTTTCAATTTAACTTCAGAGTCAGWGCCAGAAACCCTAGCTTTCCTTTAGAGCTAATGAAGAGAAATAGGCATTTTAAGACCATGATCCMTCTGACCTATTTCAGATGTCTGCTCTGAGAGGACATGAATTGGGCCTTCAGAGTTAGCCTTCACCAACTCTAAAAGGGACCCCTAAATGGTGAGCAGAGATGTAGGTGTGTACATTTAATCAGCTGAAACCCACCTTAAACGTATGGCTAAATTCGCAGCCAAGTGACCCGACTCTGACCACCCGCCCGTGCTGTTGTGCACTCTCTACTGCACAGCCTCTGGATGCAACGGCCCAGGGTGAAATGTCTTCAGTCCAGCAGAAGGCCAGCATTGTCCAATGCCTGAACCACAAAACCTTGACTTTGGGGCACCTACACCTGAGAGGGGAGGATTTTGACAGACAACTCCAACAGATTTAGCTGCAGTGGTCTAAGCTGTTGCCCCCTGCCCTGTTCTCGACTTTCAGCAGAGATTACCCGCACCCTTACAAGGGATGGCAGCACAAACTGTTGCGGCAACTCTCTTAGTACATAGTCCATTATGTTAGCTCAAAACCCCATAAAAGCAATTTTCCTCTCCAGCCTGTAGACTTGAGCCCTGAGACACTAGCACATGTCACATCCTCCTCTAAGGCAGTAATTTCCAGCCTACAAACAAGGCAAACATCTGGGACAGCCATGTTTTAAATCACAGCAGTTAAAACTGACAGAGCTTGTCCGCAGAAGTACTAAATCACCAGCACCATTTCCTGAGGTACCTGGGTTTTCTTTGGAAAGCTGCTGTGAAATCTCTGAGCAGGCACAGAGTGAAGAAGTTCTCCCTTGGAGAAATTTATAATATTGTCCAGTTATTGTATCTCTAATTTCCTTTCCTCAAATCAAGTCTCTCCTCCAGAGGCTTTCCTTTTCTTACAGTTGTTCTCAGCATGCAATGTTTTCATTTTCCCTTCCTCTCACCCTCACAGAAACTTCCCTTTGCAAACATCCTGCCAGCCTGTTTGGGGACCGGACAGACTTCTGCAAGTAACTGTTGTTCCCTTACACAGGCTGGCAGTTGTACTTAACAAGAGAGTCTCTAAATCAAAGCCAACAAACCCTGAAGGAAGTAGCAAACACGCCTTGGTGTCAGTAGCACCTGGATCTGTGCTTTAGCTCATTGCAGATGTACGGAAGCACCGAGATTTCCCGGGGAGCAGGAGAAACTTAGGATGAGAGCTTGCACACAAGTTTCTTGTATTTTCTTTGTGGCAAAGAGGGGATTAGGGGCATCCTCCTCACAGAGAGAAGAGCAGCAACACTCCATTTTTCACCATCTGGTGCCAAATGTCTCTCAGTGAACACCTGCATAAGTGTCTTCATATGCTACAGAATAAATCTTGACATTGCTTTCTGGACTGGCTTTAAAACTTGTATGCTACAGTCCATGCAAAAAGAACCCAAACCCTGAAAGTTTTTTTCAAATTGTTGTGATCCCAAGCCTTTCTTGGGATTTTTTTGTCCTGTCTTATGGGTTGTAATCATGGTTTGTCAACACTGCCAGGTTACTGGTGTGGTGAAATGATCTCATGTGACAAGTACACACCAGTAAGCAGATGGTAGGTGTAATGACAGCAAAAACCTCAACCTAGTACTTGAGAACTGTGGTGTTTTTTTACCACAGTCTCCTAGAATTTGGTTAACTGTAAGGCAGTCTTGTCCAATACCGAATTTAAGTGAAACCCAAATCCAGGCACGGAGCAGATTTCAATTTTTCTCTCCTCCTCTTTTCTAACTTCTCATTATTAGTTTTGAAAAACAGTGGGAATTCTTTGGCTCGCTGGCAAATCTTTTTGGTTCCCAAATTTCCAGTGTAAAATAGCCATTTCTGAAGAAAGCAAAATAATTTCCACAAAGACATTCATTTTGTCAGAAAACCAATTTCATTAAAAAAAAGAAAAAGGTTGTGATAGTCTTCCAACAATCCCAGTGATTAGACCAGCGTGGAGAAAACCCAAATGTATCACAAGCAAGCTCAGCGCCACAGAGGTCAGCCGAGTTGGCCCCGCTAAGCAGCGCTCATGGTGGCAAGTCCCACTCAGAGCATATTCCCCAGTATGCAGACTGCCAGCAAACGCGTCATCTTCCCAAGCTCAAAGGCCCATGGTGGGTCTTACCAAATTAAGCAACTTTCCGTGTCTCCCCCTAGTTGCTCTCTCTTCCCGCTGCCTATCAGTACCAGGAGGCAACAGCAGTAACAGCTGAGGAGTATTGGAAAGGCAGATAGGAGGGTGATAAAAGGCTCATGGGATGGAGGTATCTGATTAAGGGGCTCCTCTGCTCTGGTGCTTCTCTTCCTCAGTTTCACTGGGGTTAGATGTTCGTTGCTCATCTAGCACATTGCATTGCAATAAGCTTTTCCACCCACACTCATGGGCTGCTTTCCAGACCTTGTTGGAACTTACCTCTAGAAATTTCCCTTACGTGATATATCTTTCCACGCTTCTGCCTGTGATGAGAACAGACAGCATGGTCCAGCTGTACTCACAACCATGGCCTCCCAGGACTTCCCCATGGGGAAAGTTACCAATACCTTGTCACTACTGCAAAATGAAATTTGTGGGCTTGCACAAAAATTAGCCCGTGATGCCTTAAACACTTGTCCTGAACTGGGGCTTCTGTTGGCTTCCAAAAATGGTCTGCAGAAAGCTACATTGCCAGCTCAACTGCTTGGGCAATAAGGGCAGAGAGAGAAAATGTCCCTGGACCTTGCATCTGGTTCTGTTCCCTCCAGCATCCTGCTGGCATAGCAGGTGCTCTCATTTTCTTTTGGCAAAGATTATTAGCAAATTACTAAGGTGGGTGAAATTACTAGACTTTACTGAACAACATACTTGTCTGCCTGCCCCACTCCTGGAAGATGGCATGTGGTGCTGTGGAGAAGAGGGCCTAAGTCAAGCCCATAAGATCTGAACTGTTCCCAGTGTTATCTTCAGTCCTAAGAAATCCACACACCTGGTACCAGACAGATCAGTTGCTCAGATCAGTAGCTAACAATATTTTCTGTSTTGAAAATGCAAAGTGGGATTGCACTAAGCAGCCATCTACAGCAGTAGTGTGCCTTGGTAGACATTTCCTTTGCTGTCCCCAAGCACAGCTTGGCCTTTGTTTTGCATGAGACTGGAAATCCTCTGAAACAGCTAACGGATGCTGATTCACAATGCTGATATTGTAGAAATAAGAGTTTCCCTTCCTAAAGGATTATGATCTGAGCACAGTGACAAGTATACAAGCTCGTCCTAGTTACCATCCAGCTTGGCCACTTACCTGAATCAYTGATGTTATGGCAGAAGGGAAACCACCTCTGGAAACCGATGTACAGAGTGCAAGGCTTACCTGAAGTATAAAGACCAAAGTATGTGACAGGAGCACCTGGCCCTCCCCTTCCCCCAGCTGTGGGGACATCCCTGGTGCACGGCAGGTTCCAGCCAACCTCTCCCAAGGCTGTACATAACCTGGCATGCGAGCCACTCCACACCAGGTCCCGGGGTCATTTGCCATGTCCCAGACCAGGAACAACAGAGCCTTCCCAGGACCCCGACTGCCCTTTGGTTGGTGACGGGGCGGAAAAGGTCTGCACCCAGCCCTCGCCCTGGCAGTGGTGCAGGGAGGCACTGGGGGCCAGACTCACGTGCTCCCGCGTCCTCCCAGCCTGAGCACACCSTCAGACTGCTTGGAGGGGCCAGTTCTCCATGCACTCACCCTTTTCAGAGCAGACCTGGAAGATGCATGCAGCTGCAGACCACAAAACAAGAGTTCTCTAAATCATTCTGCATCTTGAAAAGGTGAGGGGGTTGCACCCAGATGCTATTTTCTCATCACCTCTCTTTGTGACAGTATTGGGGCGGGCATCTGAAGATGTGGAGCAACCTCCTCACTCAGCTTGCTGTCAGCTTGCTGTTTCTTCTGACAACTAAGTTTGCTAGAGATTTATACTGGCAAAGAGAATTATCTGTTAAAATGTCCCAAGGATGAGCCTTTTTAGTTGCTACACCTAAKACATATTAAAAAAAAAAATTGCTAACAAGTGATTTCATGGTCAGTGGCAAAAACATATTTCTTCCCAAGGTGCTGCAAGCGTGAAAAGTCTAGGTATTGCTCATCCATTTACAATGGGTGAGTAGCAGACAGGGAAATTTTCTGCACAGAATGAGTAATTTCAGCTCCAAGATTTTAATAAATGTCAGACRAGCTGCCATCCCCCCAGACAGCCGGCAGAGCAGCTGTGGTGCCTTGCTACCGCGGCTGCCCGCAGTGGGTTGGAGGGGAGTGCTTTGGGGGCAGAACCAGAAAGCACTTCTAGCAAAAAAGCAGTGTCAGGCTCAGGGTGAATTTTCTTGCCCTATCTACACCAACAGCCTGTGGGAACCTGCTTGTGGAAACAAGCTGACATTACTTGTTGGCATGGTTTTAGAGGAAACTTCTCACTGAAGTTTTGGAAAACCTGGACCCAAAAAATCCGTTCCTCAGTCACTGTAGTTACTCAGGAAGCCATGTTTCATATTGCTGTAAATCTGTAGTGACACTGAAAGCACAAGCAGCAAACCAAAATTATCTCACTCATTAATTAGGAGCCAYTTGGGATATTTGGGGATGAGTGGTCTTTGACACGTACTCAGTGATGAAAGGCACAAAGCTCCTGGGGCAAAGCCAAAGTATCTTTATACACATCTCAAGCTACAGGCAGCAGAAACTCACCTTCTGAAACTGCTAAAAGCAAGTATCTCTCTGCAGGATAATGAGATACAACTAATAAGCAAAGGAAGTGCCTCTGGGCCAGTGTCCTTAAAAATATTTCAGCTTACATTGTGATGGAGACAGCATGAAAAGGGAACAGTAGTGGCTCTGTTTACGCAGAGTTTGAGGATGATCTTTAAGCAGTTAGCAATTCACGAAGGTCCATCTGTAAAGTGGACATATTCTTTGAAACGTATTTGGGGATAGCTACACCCTGACTTAATATTTGAAAATGCAGTAAACTGCTGAAATTTTTAGTCACTGCGTGTTCTRTGCCCCCATCACCTTCCCTGTCCTCAGCCAGTGTTACACTACTATTAATATTCTTTATTTAATACTTCTCTCCCAGTTGCCATGACTAGTCAGTATACTTTTTTCTGTTAATGCATAAAATGTGAAAAAAATGCCTTGTTTCCACTGTTAATAAACCCTATCACCCTCATGGGAATTGCTACACCAGCCTTCAAAGAAGCACAGGGCCATTGTCACTACCTATAACCATTTGTTCATTGTGACGAGGGTAAAATAGGTATTTAGTCATYATGTAATGCGAGAAAAGTGCAGGGAACAAAGATTTTTAACATCCTAGCTCTAAACTAACTTTCTCCGGGATTCAGTAAGTTCATACGTCTCCCTTCTCCAAATACAAAGCATAATGCATGTTCCTCACCACCCCAGAAAAAAAAGAAGTTGGGATTAATGTTTGTGAAGTTGGTGGAGCATGACATGGGCATCATACAATGAGTAAGTCATAAGGCCTATGGAGTCTTTAATTCTTCTCTTCCTAAGAGAAAAAAACACATTTTACTCACAAATGCTCATAGAACAAAATAAATATTAGAACAAGTTTTCCCTGGAAATCTCTATATCTCCCTCCCTTCCCATCCTGTCTAATTTCTACACTGTTACAGCACRTTAACCTCTATAGCCAGCAGGTAGACCTGGCAGAAAATGAACCATCCACCACAAAAACATACTGGTAGCAAGTCCCTGGTAACATACAGCTAAAAATATGGCAGGATGCTGCAAAATTGACCCACCAAATGCCAGAAAACTCAGCACATAGTCAATATAGCAATTTTTGTCATTACTGACCTTATTTTTCATCTTATTTTGGGTTACCGGAATCGGAGGCACTAACTCAGCAGGCTTTGGGCAGGCACCACCCCCCGGCATGGTGCACCGTCTCGCTGGCGGCAGCGGCAGCAGCAGCTTCTGGCTCTGGGCAAGAACAGATGTACGCAAAGGAGAAGACAACCCTCCGACCCACCACCTCCACAGGGTGGGGGCACCAGCAGCGGCGGAGCGGCTCCTGGGGGAGGTCGGCTGCACAGGGGAGCCTGCTTGACCTCCACGTTTTGTAAAACGCGCTGTAGCCCAAAGCATGGTCCTGGTTAGCGCAGTTACTGGGTCAGGTCCTGTGGCTTGCGTTATGGAGGAGATCAGATGAAATAGTCGCAGCCTCTAGGCCTGAAAAGCTGTTGAAGGGCAGGATATTTCTTCTCTCACCATCTTCAGATCTTTTCCACTGAAACTCTACATCTGGGGGAAAGGACAAAACTAGAAAGCCTTGTATATTATTCCATTAGGTTGTTTCAAAAAAACATGGGTTTAAAACCAAACCCTCCCTTCCCCACAAAGACTGGTTTGGAAGTCTCATTTTTTTCCCAGTTCCTAGTCACCACAGAGTTTGGTACATGTTGTAACTAAAAGCATTAAATACCTTGTTACCATAAATACCAAAATCACTTTAGTTTTTTACATAGCTGGAAAATAATTGTATTTCTCAGACCTCAGTTTTGTGCTTGAATGAAAGTGAGCCAAGTTAGCGTTTGTGATTCTGGTAACCCAAACTTGTAGAAGATAATACCACAGGCTAGGTGCATAATGACAGAAATTGCTATATTGACTATGTGCTGGGTTTTGGCATTTACAATAGTTTTGTTTTGATTGCTGTGAAAGTTCTGGATATTTAAGTTCAATTCAGTGAAGAATAAGTTCAAAATCTCTCACACGTGAAACTTCATCTATTGCTAGTAGGCTTGCTGACTAATGTGTTGCTTTGGCTGACTTGTTAAATAATATGCTAGAATGGCATGCTCTGCTGATTCATCTCTTCCCTTCCAGATGTTACGCTCAACTGAATATGTAAATTACGCTTTCTTCCACAATTCCTGGTACCTTTTACTGAAGATTTTTCAATTCCAAACCTGATATAGTTTCCGTTCACTTGCGATGTGCATCATGAGTTTCTGTAAATGATATAGAATTTAAGGACAAAYGAATTTTCAAGAAATAGAAATCACATTAGACAGAAGGTCTGTGTGGAATAATCTGTATTTGATATTAACATACATCTCTTGTGGAACATTAAAAAAAATCACTGTGAGGAGCAATTGGTGTGTGAAAAAAAATTAATTTCTGGAAAGAAAAAGTATAAAGGCATCATGAACTGTCAGCCCAGCGTATAGGTCAGCCAGATTTTTCAACTAAGAGTCAGTGAATGCATTTCATTAGCATCAGACTTGCCCTAGCTGGGACACCACCAGTATTTTCAATCCAATAAGGACTGGAGGGTTGTTAAATGCCAATAGCAGAGTTGAACTGCAGGAGACAGAGGTCAGGTTTGGGACAGAAATGTGTCRGGCAGCCCCTGCGCCTCCTGCCCTGCAGAGTAGATAGCAAGAGGAGGACAGAGAGTGGGATGGARGGGATGCTGACCCTCTTCGCAAGGGTCAGCACAACACTAATTTCTAGCAGGGGTGGTGAGAAGAAGTCTAAATACCAYGAGGTGAATGTTGACCAGGCTCGAGTTCCCTGGGGGAAAACAGAGTCGGGAGGAGATGAGCCCCTGGTCCTGCTGTCCAAAGTAGCATGGGCATGTCCCGTCACAAGAAGAGGAAGCACACAGGTGGATGGATGGACAGACAGCCTCCCTCTGAGCCTGCGTCTGCCCAGGAAGGTGGAATCATAGAATCATTAAGGTTGGAAAAGACCTCTAAGATCAAGTCCAACTGTCAACCCAACCCCACCATGCCCACTAAACCATGTCCCAAAGTGCCAYATCTACACATTTTTTGAACGCCCCCAGCAATGGTGACTCCACCACTTCCCTGGGCAGCCTGTTCCAATGCTTGACCACTCCTTCAGTAAAGAAATTTTTCCTAATATCCAATCTAAAGGTTATTTGACACCTCATAGGATGTCGGCACCTCAAGGCAGATGTGGGGAATTTCAGCCCCTACAGTATGACCACAAGATTCAGCAGCTTAGCATTTTCCCTCCTTTTTAATTTCACYCTGTGAATGGGAGATTCAGACAGACAGACAGAAAATCAGGGACTGGCACATCTGCTATGAAAAGTTGAGTCCTAGAGAGGATGGAGGGTTGTTAAATGCCAATATCAGAGTTGCGCTACAGGAGACAGAGGTCAGCTTGAACACAACATGTTGGTCAGGAGACTAAAACAAGGATCTTTTAGGGGCCAAATTAGAATGCAACTTTTCTTTTCCTCCTGACTGTGAGGAACATTGTTCATTAAACCTTTTCAAAATGTGTTGGTCTATTTATTTTCACTGTTGTATATCCCTAGGAGGTAGCCCATTAGCCAAACTGCTTGCAGATCAGACGCTGGGAAAAAGTGCTCTCAAGCTACAAGGAAACCTGTGGAGCCAGGTTTTGGGCCAGGGTGCTGAGGCAGCAACAAGAGCAGAGCAATAAGAGCAGTGCCACAACTGTTTACAAATTAGTGCAAATGGTGAACAACAGCGGCATGTCTCCTGCTGTGATCGGACACAGACAAAACCGGCTACGTGCAGCCAGCCAGCCAGCAAGTAGCGGTGCTGTGCCTGGAGTTAGCCCAGACAGCACCCGGCTCGGCAAAATGACTTGCTCTGGCTCTGCATTAACATGGTGGCCAGTACGGTCCTGCTCCAACAAGGATGCTCTGGCTGAGGAGCCTGTGAGCAGGACACGTGCCACGGGGGTGACRGCTCTCTGAACACCAGTGCCCTCCCCCGGGGCTAGGGAGGGCTGAGATGTGCAGGTTGGAGCGAGGGACCCCAACAGAGCAGCCTGGTGAGCAAGAGAAATAACACAGACAACAAGGAGACAGGTTGACCTTGGCTAAAATGCCTGCTGTTGGAGAGTTAGACTCCTCAAGGAGGGAACTAAAAACTATTTTCTTAGTGACAGAGGAGAAATATGTGAATCCAGGAGAAAGATGATCAGGAAAGACATGCCTATGAACACGAGCTTAGTGGTATGAGAAAAGATACAGTGGGGGAAAAAAGGGGATTGCAAAGATGTTTTGAAACATGGGAATGCATCTACTGGTAGAAATAATGTAGATATGAAGACTGCTTATTTTAGAGTAAAGGTAAAGACAGGGCYGATACAAAGTCCATTTAATTTTGTTTGCTTTGGATCATGAACAATGATAGAGATATACTGAGTAATTAATGATGGCTTGAAGTCAACATCTGATAAGGCTGAGATCTGTGAGGTCCCCATCACTGGCATTTCTGAGTCCACACTGGATCTCTCATAATAGATGGATAAGAAAACTGAAAAGTGGCCCAACAGATTGACAACGATAAAAGGAAGTCTTGGTTTTATACTGTACATCAGTAACCTATTTAAGCCACTCCTGAAAAATACACCCAGGACCAAGGACTTTATGGCTGGCAAGCAGCTATAGCGCAAGCTTGCACTTTACGCTGCAAGTCAATGTCTGTACTCAGAATCAGTAAGAGTTTGTGGTTCAGAAAAACTTTTCCAATAGCCAGGATATTGTGTAATTATTCCTGTTGAGATATGCAGCACTTTTCACTGATGCAGATAGTACTGGCAGTTGTTGGGGGTACAATCATACAGATGTGGTATAACAATGGACCTTGCAGCACAGAAAAATGTCTGTGTTCCCAGGAAAACCATATTTTACCCTGGTTTCTGACAAAGATCATAGAATGACAGAGAAGGTGCCACCTATTTTGAAGGAAAGAAACCTTGTGAGATCAGTTAACCCTTCTCCTGCCTGGGGAAAAGCTGGCGTATCCACATCTGACAGATGTTTTTCAAAGTCATTCTGAAAAATCACCAACAAGAGTCAGTAGTCTCCTAGCAAATTGTCCCACTCCTTCCCTATCCTCACATGAGACAGCRTATTTGCAAAAAAATGAAATACCTCCTCCAGCTATTTCCTTAGTAATATTTCTGTGCATTGTTACAACACAAAGCACAGTCAATGAAAATTAAATGGGTAACTTAATTTTTTGAGATAAGAGCAAGAAAGTCTAAGTAAAATTTCTAATGAAATTGCTTAGCGTCAGGACTTCTGAGTTTCTCTTCTGATTTATTAATGCTCTATTCCCTCCAGACTCTCTGATATACAGAATTTCAGGAAGAGTGATATCTCCAGGAGGAAGCAAAGGTAAGGTGATTTTTTGATGGGAAGCTAATAACAGCAATAAATATAGGGCAGCTTCTGCTGCTTCTTAACATAAACCTTTCTGAGAGRCTGAATAGGCTTTGCATTTCCTTAATGAAGATACATTTTTTCAATTTAAAATCCTATGCAAGTGAAATACTGCTTTCATTGATGATCGCAGTAGGAAATCAATTCAGTATTACACATTCCAAAATAGATCCCATAAATTGCCATAGCTCCTTGATTGCAATGCAAGTCTGACAGCCCACACAGCTGAGGCTCTGTCTCTCTATTTAGATAGCAGATGGTATTCTGACTGCCACCTTATAAACAGAGGAGGTGAGCTGGCAGTAAATATAAGACTCAGAGAGATCTGCCGACACCAGATTAATATAGACATTTCTTTCTTGATAGTATTTGATTTTCAGAGGCTCTTGAGAATTTAGAGTTCAAATCTCTGAGATTCATTATATACTGTACTATACAAGGTCATTCATGTCACTGACAACTTTATGGGAAATAGTTCTTGCAGTCAGATAGCATTCAATATGTACAAACACAGGCTGAAAACTATATTCATTTTTGGCTGTAACATTGCAGGTCTAGTCTCACAAACTGGAGACAATTTATCTTACTTGTGCTGAATTAATCGTAAGAAAGTATGGGAAACATTAGACCTATGTCTCAGAGAGGGAAACTGTCATGGTGAAATTAAGGAATTAGCATTGAACCAGAGGGGCTGCTGCTGCTGGAGCAGGGACAGGAGCTCAAGGCTGCTGGAAGCCTCCAGCAGGCCAGTTCCCCCTGACTTAAGATGTATGGGCAGTGAAAATTAGTACCAGCATGCATAGCTCATAATAAAACCACTACGTCGCATAGCCTGAAAATGTGTCATCAGCCTCTCGGACCTGTGAAGTTGAGCTAAGTGGAGACAGACTCTCCTTTTGCCTCTATTTGCCATCTTACTACATCTAGCGACACACCATTGCCTGTCTCATGGCAGAATTTACCAAAACTCAGGTCTGAAGAAACATTTCTCCCCTCAGAACAATCTCCCCAGGAAAAATAAACAAATCTTTACAGAGCTACGCAGGCATTGCATCAGTCACTGGATCCCACATTTCCCAACTCAAAGAGGTGCACGTTTTTAGCTCTGCTGTGTCCCAGCTACTAACCCTRACGATATGTAAACTAATACCACAATGGGCAAAGTCATAACACTCTTCTCACAGGAAGGTGATGAAAGCCTCCAGAGTAGGGGATGAGGGAGCAGACAAGCCTGCAAACTTCTCCTCCTGGTGAGCAATATCCATCACGAAGAACATTTAAGTGATGCACAACCATCCCTAAGGGCCCTGTTTCTCTCTTGCTCTGCAGTCCAAGGACTTATCTTGAGAAACGTCGAAGCATGCAAAGCCCAAAAGAAGAGAAGCAACTCATTCCTTTGGTTATCTTTAAACCTTGCAAAGGACAGACATTGAAAGCTGACCTACTGTGCCTATGAAAACGTTGGCAGTTCYGTCCTGGAATTCAGCTAAGAAAAATAGTTCATGCAATGAACACAGCCAGATCTCAGGTGATATAGCTTAGGACTTCTTTTAGTAGAGATGAAGGTTTTTTTGAGAATTTCGCACACTTTTGTGGGCTTACTCCAAACCCCTGCATCTGCTTTGATAACACCATTTGCACCTCAGAGGACAAGATGTGTTAGCGTTGGGGGCAGCTGGGCTCAGGGCGAGGGGACATACAGTGGCTGGACAGCCAGAGCCTGCGGRAGTTGCTACGGCTCCACTAGACCCTGGGAAAGTGGTGGCAAGATGCAAAGTCAAAGCTGACAAAAGATGTGCAATATATTATATTCGGCTGACGCTGGGCACTGACGGCTTTCATTCTCACACTAGTGGAAGAATAACAGCCACTACCTTGATTTTGACAGTGAGATTGGATAGACAAGAGGAAGAAGCTGCACTACAGGAATAAATATAACACTAAATGCAGGGGAAATCTCTGTTTGTGTCTGTGGGTGGGTGGATGTGTGCATGTGCATGTACAAACACATGTCAAGTGAGCTGTTCATGTATTACAATGTCTCAGGCTGGCTTAAGTGGATGTGGCAATAAACTGTGAGGSAGCTGTATCCATAAATCAATCACTGTCTGTGAAAAGGTGTTTTCAATTTGCACAGTCACATAGCAGCTAATGTTTGGTATCCACAGTAGACAATAAATGATGTCTTTGATTCTTTTCTTTGATATAATAATTTTGGAGTAAACAACCATTTGTTCCTCTTTCTGTAAAGATAGTCACAGACTTAACGATAAAGGAGAAAGTTCTCAAGTGGCTCAGGCAGATGCAGCTTGTGGACTGTATATAGGCATGACCGACCCAGATGCTTTCTGATACACAACCGGCACAGCTGGGCAAGGCTGGCAGGACCTGGAAAAAAAAAAGGCAAGAGCAAGGACCCCCACCAGTATAAGTCAAAAAACAACAAACACCAGCAAGATTTGCAAATCAGATCAAGCACTACACAATAACTTGCTGAAGTCAGGGAGGGCTAAATACATTATTGTTCATATTTAACTTATGTTGTCAAAATTGGTTCAGCAATTCGAAAACTATGAGCACTAAAAACATTCTCCTGCATGCATGGCTAGGCTATTCTGCATCTTTCTTGAGCAAATACTTAAATACCATAAAGATGTCTGCTCTGGAGAGAGAGCATGAGGATGCATAGCCCTTGCTCAGGAAATAAGACAACTTCCAGCAGTGTTGTGAGGATAAAGACAAGAGGGATTATGGGGAGCTGCAGAAGTGCTCAGTGTAGACCAGTCATAATAGGGTGGCAAATACAGTTAGTTGTTCATATATACAAAACATGCTTCTTCCAGTCACTGGTGTCTCAGCAGGTACCTGCACAAATAGTAACCGCAACTTAGCCTTTTTATGTGACCACAGTGTGTCTGAATATTTATGTATGTCTGTCAGTCTATCAGTGCTCCCTAAAATAATTTCTTAATGTGTCACCTAATTTTAATTAAGTCTGACTGAAAGGAAAATGTCTCAAAGATAGAAAGTCCCCAAAAGTTTTGTGCAAAAAGGCAGCCAGGGTAAAAAAAAAAAATATATAAAATATGAAGTAAAAATATAAAATGAAAATAAAAAATAAATAAAAAAAAAATCTAAAATAAAAAATAAAGAGTAAAAAGATGAGAGGCCTTTTTGCCCTCCCCTTGCCCTCAGGGAAAAGTTGACACATGTGCTAAACTCTTGTTAMACACCAGAGAGTCCACTGGTAGGAAAGCTGCCGAAGGACCCATGGGGATGACGGGGAGGCCGGCTTGGGCAGTGGCTTGCATGGCACTGCATAGCGCGGTGCTGCCCTGGTGGCTTCCCTGCGGCGTGACGAGGCAGGTGCCCCCAGCCCACCCCACCGCGGGCCAGGTCAGGGGCACACCAGGCACAAACCCACCGGAAATGAGGCTCYRTTGCTTCTGCAATCGCATGCTTGCACGTGCAAAMGCAGCTTGCTAGTGAACGTGTCCCTGCCTCCYCTTYGCTTTCCCCTTGCTGGAGCTGCTCCAGGCTGAACCTTTACACCTGCTCAGAGGCGCTCAGTTTTCGAGCTCTGGATCAGCCCTGCCCCTTCAGTTTCTGGCCAAACRGTAGCGATCACAGCAGTGTTTGGCAAGCAATGGGTAGAGATGTGTGCTTAAAAGCCTGTCCTTATATCTTCCAGGCAAGCTTCATAACCTGTGCTTTTACTACAGGAAAAATTAGGAGTCTAAATAGGCCAATAATGCCCCCTCTCAGAAGAAATTAATAGAAAAATATGGGATATATAGAAAAAAGCACTTGCACTACTGTCACTGGAAGTGAAGAAGAAGCCACCATCTCCCAAAGCAGTTAGGAAAACAGAAATATTTTGCATTTCACATCATTTAATAGCTAGGAAAAGGAGCAATTAAAGGGAGCCATCTAAGTAACCRCAGCAGAAAAATCAGGGGGTAGAAAGAAAACTTTTCAAGAGAAGGCCCTGGGGTGCTTATTTCAAACAGAAGAGCCTCAGAAAACACAGACATAGGGGAAAAGGGCAGTTGCAGATATTAGATACAGCAAGGTATCTGAAAGCAGGACTGAAGGGATAGGTGAGGAAACTGAGGAAAATTCATTTCTGAAAAGTGAAGAGCCAGCAGGAGCTGAAGTGCCCTATAGTACCTCTGACTSTAAGGGAGCAGAGGGTGACAAGCTGAAAGTGGAAATCAAAAAGAAGTTTCAGGAAGAGAAAATTATTTATATTGGAGTATTTATTTATCTACACAGACTCTCAATCACACAGGGCAACTGGAGCAGGACAACTGCTAGCACTGCCTTTGCTCACGCAGCCTGCCACCGCTGAGCCTGAACATCTCAGATTCGGGGACAGAAGTCACCAAGAGGTGAGAAGCATTCAAGCAAAAGTCCTCCCAGGAGGTTTTAGACATGACAAATTAAAGCTCTGCATGAAAAGCCATGGAGAAAGGGAATAGGACAGAAGAACATTATTAAGCCAATGTTTCATTTCCTCTATAAAACCCACCTGTGTGCGGAGGGTTGGCACAAAGCCTGTGCGCATCATTGACAATATTAATTTACTATCCAAGGGCTATTTTGCAGCTGGAAGCGGGCTCTCTGTGCACATCGCGCTTTGCTCCTTGGTGGGGAGCGAGCTGTGCCCAGAAAGGCGGCAGGCTGCCCACCTGGGGAAGCACCATCCACCCTCCCTGCCGGCAAAGCCCCGGGGGGCATGGACCGACTAACAGGGTACCAGTGAGCTGGGAAACACAGACGTTAGAGGAGGGGGCTGAATTCATCATGTCCATACCCCAGGGATATTGCTATGGGATGCATCAAGTTCTGGCTGCATGTGGCGCGGGTGAAAATGGCACAAGAGGATCTAGATTCATTTCTGCTTAGAAGTTTCTTCCAGTAGACTGGAAAGATAATAAGAAATATTGTAGGAAGGCTGAAAGTAAGCTGCAAAGGGCACTGCTGGCTTGTGCTGGGTTTGCACCCCCATGAACCGCATGGAAGAGCTGCGTGCCGTGGAGCTGAATAGCCACCTGGCAAATAGCTCTGCTTTCTCCTGGTGGCCAAGGGCACACACGCTGTCCTGGTTTCAGCTGGGATAGAGATAATTTCCTTCCTAGTAGCTGGTATGGTGCTGTGTTTTGGATTTAGTATAGGAATAATGTTGATAATGTTGATGTCACTAAAACGCTGATGTTTTAGTTGTTGCTAAGTAGTGCTTACACTAAGTCAAGGACTTTTCAGCTTCCCATGCTCTACCAACTGCGAAGGCTGGAGATACACTAGAAGCTGGGAGGGTCCACAGCCAGGACAGTGGACCCAAACTGGCCAAAGGGGTATTCCACACCATATAACATCATGCTCAGTATATAAACTAGGGGAAAGCTGGCCAGGGGGGCTGCTGCTTGGGGACTGGCTGGGCATCAGTCGGTTGTTGGTGAGTAATTGTTTTTCATTTGCATCGCTTGTCTTTCTTGGGTTTTATTTCTCTCTCTTCTTGTTATATTCCTTTTCATTACTATTATTATTATTATTATTATTGTTATTGTTGTTGTTACTATTGTTATTGTTGTTATTATTATATTTTATTTCAGTTATTAAACTGTTCTTATCTCAACCCACAAGTGTTCTCACTTTTATACTTCCGATTCTCTCCCTCATCCCACCGGGGTGAAATGAGCGAGCAGCTGGGTGGAACTTAGTTGCCGGCTGGGGTTAAACCACGACACACACTCATGCTGCTTTTTCTGCAGGAAGCAGGACATTGAGCCATGGTGCTAAGTTGAACACAAGATGGTGGTACTAAGATATAATCAATTAATAAACTCTCACAGCAGTTTTTAATACTTAGAGTCCCCCTAGGTAAGTAARTATAATTTTCCTTCAGTAGACAGGAAAAGAAAGCACAGAACAACTGACCAGTTTACCCACTAAACCCCTGACACTTCGTGGCAGATCTAGCAACAGAGATCTTTTACTCATTTCTGTGTCATGTGCTGCAGGGTTGAAATCAGTAGAGAAGCTAAGAGAACTTATATAGAGCATTACTTATAAAAGCAGTTAAGAAAATGTACTTAGGTAAAGGAAATAAATACTGTTCTACTTAAAAAAAGAGAAGAAGAAAGGAAACCATTACCTTCCCGAAGCAGAAGCACCTGCTCCACTTTGCTGTTGGGTACGGCAAGATCCAGGGCACATTTGAGTTCAGCATTTCTGCATTTCGGGTTAGCACCATAGTCCGTCAGCAAGACGACTACCTCCACGCTGGATTTCCTTGCTGCCGCATGGAGGGGGGTGTCTAATACCTTCCCCATGTTAACGTTGGCTCCTTGAGTGAACAAGAGTGCACAGTTAGATCCAGGAGGCAGCAGGAACTGACCGAACCCGCATCACACAGGCTGGTTTCCACCAGCAACCTCAATAAATGAAGGGGGTGGATGGCACACAGGCCTCCTTCATTTTTCTCAATAGCAGCAGTGCAAAACTCAGGT
Organism: Oceanodroma leucorhoa; assembly: GCA_030449065.1. Taxonomy (NCBI): domain Eukaryota; kingdom Metazoa; phylum Chordata; class Aves; order Procellariiformes; genus Oceanodroma; species Oceanodroma leucorhoa. The sequence continues at coordinate 5,852,211 of JASVER010000032.1, read as the reverse complement.
CAAATACYTGCTGTATAAATGTCCTCTGAGCCACCAAACCCTGTCTGCGATGGACAGAACTGAGCAGCTTGACCTTCAACCCAATAGATGTTCAAAGCCTACCATACGCTCTGTATGTTTTATGTCATGTTAATAACATAAAATCTAACATAGATTCTGTTAATTTAATTACTGCCATAAAAAAGACCCTTTAGGTATCTCATTGTAACAACTCTGGGAGCATAGCAAGTGAAATGCTTGCCCTGGGCTCTCCAGGCACATCAGGGCCACACTTCGAGCAGGTGTAAGTCAGCTAATGCACACTGMCAGCAAAAATTTATGCTAGCTCATAGGCTGTGCCTGGACCTGCAGTGGTTATTCTTTCAAGCAGCTTTACTGCTGTCTTCATCATCCACTGAGAAGCAGGTGAAGTTAATGCTTAGCATGCAGTTTATCATAATCAAGAGTTGATGTTGGTCAATAATATTAGCCAGCATTGTCTGTGCTTCCTGTTATCATTCTAGAAAACTAAAAGTATTTTATTTTCACATTCAGACAGTCTCAGGGAGGTCTCTGTAATTAGGGCTTTTTTTACTGAGGAAATAATAAATTCTTCATGAATGCAGGTGAAATTTTTAATAGCCTCAAATAAGTCTCACAGACTCGGGCTGCCCAAACACCTCCTGTGGAAATAACCCATGATGTTTGCAGTGGAGAGGCAACCCAGAGAGACCAGCAGCGCTGGCTCACACCGCCACAACTCTCCCACGGCACCTTTTCCAGGTGTACCTAGCTCCAAAAGCTTCTTGACACAGTCTGTCCTCTGGAACGTGCAAGCCACGTAGAGTGGGGTCCCATGCTGCAGGTCTTCTTGGTCAATGTCAACCTCATGGGCCAGAAGGATCTCCATGCACTCCCTGTGACCTGTGGAGAGAAGAAGTGCCATCACTGAAGTGCTGTAGAGCAGAATACACCCAGATACAACCAATGAGGCACAAGAGCTTGGAATAAGCCAAGCCAGTACCAGTACGGACAAGTTGGGGTTTTTTTGAAAAATATTTTAACGTTAATAAAAGATGTATTCCTCACTTTGTTATTATTAGCTTCACTCATAGCCTGAACGTTACCTCTCTTGACTGCTTCATGAATGGGCGATGCAAGGTGGTTCCTGAGCTGCGGCTTGGCTCCGAATTCAAGCAGCATGTTGACACAGGCCACGCTGCCACTGCAGCAGGCATTAAACAGAGGAGTGATCCCATCGATGGTGACTGCATTGACCTGGGAACAGCAAAACACGCTCAGGATAATCCGATTTAAGAGGAACGCCCTTGCAGTGTGCCTCATGTGCACACCAGAAATGCACCAGAAAAAGACGCTTGTCTTGTTTAATTTCAGAATTGATTTTGTTAACAACTTTCAGAGTTATATGTTGTGGCACAACGTATATAACATCCTTCTTTGAGGTCTGCCCTCTTTCCCAGATAGCTAGCACCATAAGACAGCAACACTGCCTGCTATGAATGCTCCTCGTAGAGTTGCTCAGAAAATGCAGATTTTAKTTTTTTTTTTTATGTGGAGAACTTGAGTATCTTCATGACCGTCTATTTTGCACTAACCCAAAGGCAGAATATGCTCAGATGAAAATGGCTTTGTTTTTTAAATGAAAACATTTACTTCATGCTTAATACTTTCACCTGGAAACACATTTCCAGCAAGAGAAATTTTCACGGAAACGTAGTCTTAATCCCAAACAGAAAAGGACCTTGAAAGAGTTTGTGTTCATATGCGTGTGTGTGTGTGTGTGTGTGTGTAGGAGAGAAAGAATTTCCTTCCTCCACCTCCGATGTAAAGACTTGGCAAGAACCACCATCCGTCATTCTCCACTGGGACAGCACAGTCCCCGGCTTCTGTTGTGCACAGCGCCGTAGCTGCTATGTTTAACTACGTAGCAAGCCCTCAGATGCAATTTATGCAGCAAATCTGCATGTCTTCAATTCTGTGGCACACTGGAGAAGAGCAATGGATTATGCAAACACGAGGAAATTTGTGTGATTTCCAAATCAGGGAGAAAAGGAAAGAGATGGGAGAGGAAGGGCTGGAGAAGTCCTGGGCCACCAGGGAAGTCGGAGGACTTTGCTACCAGTGCAAGCACAGGAGCTGCATCACAAAGCAAAAACCAAAAAACACCAGAGCTATATATTATACCAGGAACAGGCTGATTTCTTAGGAAAGCAACAGGTAGTTCAGAGATGATTCCTCTGAGTTATAAAAAGGCAATGTCATTAATATAGTAAAATCAAGTAAAATTGAGCAAAAAGGGGTTTCCTTTCATCTTTCTAGGGGACTGAAATTTGGCATACAGTTTAGGAAGTTAACAAATGTATTTTCTTCTACAGAAGATAGCTTGATTGTCTGTTATGGTGTTGCTCAGTTTCTTGCCATATAAATTATACTTGAAAACCCAGCTGAACAAAATATATTCTTATGTATTTCATCCATTCCTGTATCTCCATTTTTAACATGTATTCTACCTTAGGTCCAACTGGGGAAAATGTTTTTTTATTAGCAGATAAAATGTTTCATTGCTTTAAGCGTATCTATTTTTACTTATGTGAGACTCCCAAACCATCCCACAGAAAACCAAAGGCAATCCCAGTGATCGTAATGGGGGGAAAAAAGGGATAAGTCATTTTCTTCAAGGTTATTTTCACCTTGCATCTCTCATTCCTTTTCCATCAACCCTGACTACGTTTCACATACAGAGGGAAAACAAAACAGAATAACAGGGTGACCCAAGCAACCACCGGGGCAAGGCAAATCCATTACGCACGGAAAAAAAGCACTGTTTTATTTTTCCCCGTTTCTGCCCGGGATGCTCCTGTCCATCCGCAGCCTGGCCCTGCCCCACGGGCAGCCCATCCAACATCCCCGCTGATGCAGGGAGCATCCGTGTTCCAGGCGCCCGCGTCCCCACCAGCGTCCCCGGGACTCACCTGAGCACCGTTCTCCAGCAGCACCTTCGCGCAGGCGACGTGGCCGCCCAGGCAGGCCTCGTGGAGAGCCGACACACGGTCCGTCGTCACCAGGTTCACGTCGAAACCCTGCAACACAGGGTGGGGGTGTGAGGGGAAAGTCCTGCCCAAACCACACGGCTCCGCCGGGGCCGGCGCGGGTGCAAAGGGCAGTTGGACTGTGGCGGGGGAGAGCCACGTCATAGAATCATAGAATCATAGAATCATTAAGGTTGGAAAAGACTTCTAAGATCATCGAGTCCAACCATCAACCCAGTACCCATGTCCACTAAACCATGTCCCGAAGCACCTCATCCACACGTTTTTTGAACACCTCTAGGGATGGTGACTCCACCACTTCCCTGGGCAGCCTGTTCCAATGCCTGACTACCCTTTCAGTGAAGAAATTTTTCCTAATATCCAATCTAAACCTCCCCTGG
>JASVER010000032.1:5815400-5846120 GCA_030449065.1 Oceanodroma leucorhoa | reverse complement strand
GGGCTATCGACCTCACCCCCGAGACTGGCACGCCACCCCTAGACTCATCTCTCTCGAGCGTGGCTCTATCCCCTTCCCCCTTCGTACCTAGTTTAAAGCCCTCTCAATGAGCCCCGCCAACTCATGGGCGAGAATCCTTTTCCCCCTTTGGGAYGTCGCTGGGTGCGTGTCCGGGGAAGGTGCATGGGTTGAATTAATGCTGTTCAGTGCTTCGGTGCTCGTCCCCAGAGACGGCAGCTGGTGATGGGGTTAAAGAGGAAGCAAGGACAAGCTATGCCTTCTACTTCTAGTTCTTTACAATGCACGGACAATCACAGGAAAGACATCACATTTCTTTAACTTACAAGGGTGGCATTACCTTCCCTATTAAGTCCAGCACCAGGAGCTACTGCTGGTGGGATTCACCTCCCTGAACGGGGATGCCTCTGGCACAGGTATCAGCAGCTCAGCTGGAGCCCTTGGCTCCTTCGGTGGGGAGAAACAGGCTCCCCTAGAGTACAATTCATCCCATGCTAAACCAGCTGTTTCTAGTAGGTCAGATGAATTGTGTCTTAAAAATACTTCCACTGACTATATGGGGTGCCCAGTGTGTTTCACTCAGAGGTAGTAAGTACCTGGTAAACCCATAAGATAGATGAGAAAAATCCCACCCACAAATCAGTTCCTCTTATTTGACCACCCAGGAAATGTTTTATGCTGGAAGAAAGAACTGTGATTTACAAATGCCTTATTACAGGTATTTCTCTAAATGACAGTTCTTACATCTATTCCCGCACAAACAGAAACCAGACACATGCACAAAGGAGAAAGCAATTGTCACATGTGTTTTCCCCAGAATGCAGCTAGATCTCCTGGTAATTAAGATTTTACAACCATGTGTGAGAACAGGCCTGGAGGCAGCTGCATTTTCTGTTTGATGTAACACACTTGGTCTCTACCTGATGTGTTATAAACTAGGGAGCTCACAAGATGGCAGCAATGCACTTTTTGGTATGCAGTAGCAAATGCGATGGGCAGAAAGAAGTTTCTGTGAGCAATATAACACTGAAAAAAGTCACCAGTCCCAATGCAATGAGCATTAAAAGCAACCACTGTAATCGCTTTAAGCTAGAAATTCTATGATAGAAAAAAATCGCTTTTCCATCACGTGAAATCATTATTAATGTAAAAGCGGTTGCTAAAAATTTCCCCTTACGTTACATCAGTGCCAGGGGAATAGATAAAACCTCGAAAAAATGTTGAGATTATTCCATTTTCTAATTGTATAGATGTTTCATACTTAATGATTAGCTTATTCCTTCAATAGCAATGTCTTCTAGAGACTCCTGATAAGGAGACCTATTCTCAATCATTATTCATTATTTAACAAATGAAACTCTGTCACTGCAAACGAAAGAGTAAGTACTGATGTCTTGGGCAAAACAGCAATCCCTTCCATTACAAAATGGAGAATGAGTTATAGATCTTACTATAGCTGTTTGCCAAGCATCGCTCATGTTAAAACYTGTTTTCAATGTATGTGAAAAATCAAACTCTTCTTTCGGTGCTGGAACAGGCATTGGTGAGTTCTTGAGCTCTTTTAAAACTCCAGCGCTCCATTGTCCCTTTATGTCAGAAGCCTCACTGGCTTTCTTGAAAGCTGTGGCCCTACGGCAGAGACTTCTGAGCATTCCACATATACCCTAAGGTATAGCTCCATACTTAATTTTAGGCTAGTAGTGTAACTATATTAGATGCAACGAGCAATGATTATGTTGCTCCATGAACAGCTTCATCGCCGCATTTATCAARCTGTGGTGAATCAGCTCCAGTTCAGTCTCTACAGATATTGCTGCCTTGATCTCTTTTCATCAGCAAGGACCCTCATCCTTCACTCCCAAAATTAAATGTCTTCAGGGGAAGGAGAAAGGGTGGATTAACTAAATGATTTATAACCACAACATTGGGTGCTTCTCCAGTGTATAACCACGACCAGTGTATAACTGGGGCATCTAGTGTATAACCACACTACTGGGTGCCCCACTAGTAAGATGGTGTAAGGTCAGCATAAGTGGATATATAAGGGATCAGAAAACCAGCAAAGCCCTGAATGAACAAGCCCTCTTCCTCATTATCCCTAATCTCTATCACTTCCTTTTCCATAAAAATCATTTGATATCAGCAACGTCTTTTAGCTGCAGCCATGCCTTGATAGATGTCTGGAGTGGAGGCTTTCACACCGGCAGCTCCACTCCTTGAGGACATTGTCCATTCAAGCTGTGGCCTCACTGGTAAAAATTATTTACCTTGAATATAGAAAGTCTGATGGCCAAGTCACAGAGCTCATACTTTGGGAATTAATTTCCCTGCAGTTGTCTTTATTGGGGGAGGGAGGGGGGTCGACAGGGGCAGTTGCTCATTCGTGCCAGATGAGGGCGTTGAGTTTAAGCAAAGGTGGTAAGGAAGATGGTTGGCAAAGCATGAAGAACCATAACCTGTCCCCCTGCAGCTGCCCACTTTCATATCCAGCTTCTTGTCCTTTCTAGTATATTCTTTCCTCCTCTCTTTCTTTTSCCTGAACTCTTGGTTTCATTTGGAGCAGAGGGTTTCAGGTTTACAGCTCTCTCTTTAGGAAGACCATGCTTGCTGTTTTATAAAGCAGGATGTACTTTTACAGCTTTCTACCGATTTTTTTAAATAGCAGATACATATATTGTTCCTATTCTCAAGGCCAGTTTGCCTGGTTTATCACTGAGAAGGAGCCCAAGGATCATTGTTTATTGCACAGCAAGCTACAAGCTGTAATAGTCTTTGTCCTGGGCTTGTCCCCAGTATCCTAACTAAGCAAACTAATACATGTCCAAAGGCGTGCATGCAGATATATTAGTTATACAACTATATTTTTTATACCCTGCTGCAGCCTATCACCACCTCACCAACTCACAGATGCAATTCAACAGAAACTACGCTGCTTCCCAACCTTTTCTTTACCTGTGGGCTTTTACCTGTGCAATCAAGGTTTTCAAAGACAGGAGGCGTCCTTGGAAGGCAGCATCRTGAAGAGGGGATCGGTCTGCCCAGCTGCCTGAAACAGCAAATGCATAAAAGTTAATTCAGGTAAGCAGTAAAAGCAGATCCTGGGAGGACAGGGAAAAAACAGCTGTGTGCAAATGCAGATCAGGACTGAAATCAATGTGGGGACAATGGTGAAACTGTTCGATAAATTGATTTCAGCAGAGCAGCTGAGGGCTCAGCACTGCTGAGAAAGCCGGCCACTCGCTAAGGGACCTAAACAAAAGCTTCTTGGCAGAACTTTTAAAAACATGCTTCAGCAAAGACCATGAGTTTAGTGCTGCTGGGACTCACCCGGGGACTTCAGAGCCCTGCAATTCTCCTACTCAAAACGGTACCGGCCTCCATCATTCCTAGGGAGATTTTGTCACAAATCGTATTCTTCAAGCTGTTCACAAGCTTCTCTTGCACTTCATTAAGAGACTTATAGCAGAGAGACGCAGGGATGACTTGTCCCTCAAATGAATTCTGGCATGTCCCTGGCAGTTTTATTTCCTGAACTGACAATTTCATGAATAATATCCTCCAGCTCAGACTACCAGGCAACAAGTTTCATCCTCCTCCTCACTGGAAAGTTTCAAAAAAGACATGGAAAAATAAATTCTGCCTGAGGCTTTACATTTCTTCCTTAATCATTTTGAGTTGTTGAACTGTTCAGATTCCTTCATGTAGGCTAGCTTGCCCTTTTTCTTATCATCTTAATCTATTCATGTGCTAAGAAAAAAAATTCCTTAGCCTAGCTACTACCTACAGGCACAGTCAGTCAGCCCAGGTTAAATCCTTGCAACTCAAGAAGAGAGCAAATTTACTTGTCCTATATTAAAATCTATAACCCTACTGCGACACAGTGTGTAGTAAGTATTTCTCCAAAGGCCAGCTGCATTTACAGTGCCACAGGACAGAAGCAACACCAGCGTTCACATTCATGCTCTGTTGTACAGCAACCCCATGAGCACTGTATTTGAAACCCTTGTCCTGTTCTGTTTTTTTTTCAGCTACGCTGCACACCARAGAGAATGGAAAGGGTGATTTATCTCCATTTCGGGTGTTACCCGAGGCAGGGAGAAATCAATGAGAGGCACAGACACATCCCTGGGTACTTGAGGCCAAGGGCGCAGCAGAGGTTTCAGCCTTGGCCAAGGGAGTCTGCTTTTGTCACCCGAGAACCGGGATGCACTTCACCTCACAGGGTTATGGTTTTAACTGTAGTTATTRCTTTCATTTCCATTTATTTAAGGAGCTGTTTCTGGGCTCTTAAGGCAGGAAGCTGGCATGGAACGACCAGCCAGCACAATATAYGACCAAGGTCCTAAGGAGCAAGTAGGACGCACCAGGCAAAATGATGGAAACAGGAACCAGGTAGGGACTGAGAAACATTCTCCTGGAAACATCCAAAAAAAACCCCCATCCCTTATCATGCTGGTGACTGAAATAGGCAAGCTCAGTTCAGAAGGTCAGAAGACATTGTAAGTGACAAAACCCAGGGCCCTTATCCAGCAGAGAGGTTCAGAAGTAACTCAGACAAGAGAGCTACAGTGCCTTATTTAACCTTTTATGCATATAGTATAGCATGTGCAAGCGCAYGTATGCACACACATGCCTCACCATGAAAACACATGCTGCTGCATACTTCCATGCTAGCCACAGCAACCTACYTCCCTGAAACATGTGGCAAATATAATTCCCGTACGGGGCACATCTTCCCTTCACAGTTGTGAATGACATGTCTGAAAACACTGTCTCCTTTGAAATATCTACAGATAAATGAAGCAGCCCTGCTGCTGCTGCTGCTGCTGCGCTACTTCACTGCAAAGAGAAGAGGCTGTGAAGCTCCGCCTGTAATCCAATATAGAGCCCCAGCAACAGCATCACATGATCTTAACACTTTGTAAGATTATCCTTAATGGCTTTTTGCAAATGACAACTTGCAGATAAAAATATGTTGTGGTCTGCTAAACTTCAAGGCACTTCGGTAAGAACCTGCATGAAGGAAAAACTGCTGTTTGCCATGTGTCTAACTACAATTGCATGAAGGCACTTGGAAAAAAATGACAGTAATAAATGGAATCATATGGGACAGTAATTGGAATCATATTCTGGAGAATAACAAATAAATTAATAACCCAGACATGCCTGTGTATAAAGACTTTGTAAAAAATACTTTGCTGCAGTATTTCTCTTGGCCAGATCTTGATCTCTCTGCTTTGGGTAGCCGTCTCGTACCACCCATGTTCTGCTCATGTCATGTGCCTGTTCATGGTGGCACTATTCATCATGAAGCAAGTGCCCAACAAATGAGTCACATAAAAATCTGTGATGTCACAAYGCTGATAAGAATCTTCAAGTAGGAAAATATGTCCTCATTAGTAGTAAATTTAAAATACTGTGTCATTTTAATTAGTGGAATTACCGGGCATGCAAATGCATGTCTACTCATTATTATGGCAGTGATGTGAAGGAGTAAAATCACTTGGGAAAAAGGCAAAAAAATAAATGACCTACTAAATAGCCTACTAAATACAATATATTCCCATCCCATATATTTTTTCAGAATAATTTTAGCTGTATTCATTTTTATCATCTGATTTAACAAAACGGGTTCTTGGCTTGGATTCATAAAGTTATTAGTTATATCCTCCTAGTATTTCCTTTCAGAAAATCAACATGCTAAAACTTTTCCCTAAATATTTTCTGACAGTAAAGCTAGCTATTTAGTAAAACCATCTGTAACCCCTGCTAAAGAATGCCTTGCTTCCGAGAACAATCTTTTTATTTACCATAGTGCCTTGAGCAAATGTTGTCCTCATTCTAGCTGGGTAATTGTTGGAGTCTCATATTTTGCACACCTAAATCATGCCAACACATACTGACACTGTAAAGACCCCAGAAATGGAAGGCACTTCAGGTTAAAACATTCACCCATGCATTTAGCAACAGATTCCTCATTTCATGGCAACTCAATGATTTAAATCCTCAAGTTACAAAAATGTAGCAAATATACATTTAAATGTTAGAGTGTCCATATTTTTACTTTACCTGGGACTATTCCATAGATCTCTTCTGCTATCCTGGCAGCCTCTTTTCTGTTGCCTTTAACAATATAGAAATGGGTCAGCAAAGCCAAGGAAATCTTAATTAAAAGTTTGAAGCAAAACAAAGCAAAAATGGCAAAATAGATGTTAGTGAAAGCATGGAGTATTGAACTGCCCTCCATTTTGTTTTGCTCTTTGAATAGTTTCCCAGGTCGCCTAAGTTGCACCGGGCTATTCTTGGTATCGTATGTCATCTATTTTAAACCCTCCAGAACCTGCTGTTCCTCAGTTACCAAAAATACATTCTGGTTTTATTTGGTATGGGCTATTTGATACTAAATAACAATACCAAGGATAAGATAGTTTGAACAGCCCGTGCCATACAGGAAACAAACAGAAAATCCTTTCCAAACCCACATGAATTAGAATAAATTTTCAGATAGATGCTCTCCATACCATCTGAAAGCCTATACATCCACATTATATTTATTCTTTGATGTAGCAGTTCTATTTACAAAGGCTGCATAGGTAAAGTTGCAGAAATTGTTCAGATATACTACAAAAAGCATACTTTTCTGTCATTCCCGTCTTGGTAACAGGCCTTGCTGGCACTCAGATACAGAACAAAGGCAAGCATATAAAAGAAAAGCATTATCATGAAAGAATCTGAAATAAAACCACATATTTTCAAAGCCAGGGCTAATAAGTCAAAGTTATCCTTGGAGGGGAAAAAATATATTGAAAGCGTGTAATCAGAAACACATGATAACATATTGGTATTTTCCATCACTCAGGGATAAAGAGTGGTGTCCATTAATATCTCTTGCAAACAGCATCTTACTGTTTTGAAAGAATGGAAATATTTTTACATTATCCATCATTGATTCAAAGGTGTAATATTTGAAACTGAAGAAGATGAACCCTTTCTTTAACTRCCCTTTTCACTTTCTGAAGGCACATGGTTTCCATAGAGAACAGAGTATTTTTTCTGCATATAATTAATTGAATCTATGTAGAATACCCCATCTCCTTTTTCTTTAAACTTTTCTTGATTCCTATATGCACAGCAGGAGGGAGATTTATTTCTTTCTTTGAAACCCCTCCTTGCCCAGGTTCTCTTACCCTTCAATTTACACACCAGTCAAGAGAAAGAGCAGGATGAATCTCCTCTCTTAGAGATCACAAGGAGATGGTAGATCTGCAGAATGAAATTTTACAGCAAATTATTCCCTGGACATTTTACACGCAATTTGTTTTGTTTTGTAGCAATACAGCTGGCTTAGTACCTTGCTGTCTTCAGCACTCTGCCCTCCCAGGTACACTAGAATGCTATACAAAATACATGTGGACAGACTGAAAAAAACACCCCAAGCTATTTTTTCACTTTTCAAGTCAACCAATTTTTCTGAAATTCTGAATTAAACCAAGATACTACATTTTTACCAATAAATTAACACCTTACATAAATATGATATATACTTTTCCTTCCACAGTAATATAATATACCTGTAGAAACTCTAACATCTATGAATCCAAAAGAGGAAAATTGCCTACTTTCAGTCACTTTAATACTGTTTGCCACAGTACAAGACAGCTGAAGGCACAGATTACATGGCAAGAGAAGTTCAGTGAARGAATCAGAAAAAACAGTTAAGTTTGCTCATACGGGAAACAAAAAGGAGAAATTAGCAAGCAAAGGTGGACCAAAAAAGGGATGATCAGTTAGCCCTAGAAAAATACGAGATAATGAATATACTCCTCCTGAAGCCAGAGGAATAGCAAAAGGTGTAAAGAACAGAATATAGGATGCAGAGAAAAAGAACAAACAGCAAAAAAAATTAAGATCGTTACAAAGAAAAGGTCAGCCTAAATGGTGGAGAAATCGTTCTCATGTAGGATCTACAAAACTGGCACTCAATAGGACATAAGCAAGAAGGAACAGCACCTTTTAAGAGAAGGACCAGAAAACAGACTTTTGGGTGCAAAGGAGATCCATTGATCTTCTTTCACAATCAGCCTGCCATATAGTAGGTAGAATTGTACAAGTCCACAACCCTCAGAAAAATACAAGAAACTGGAGATCAGGTGATTTCCACTGAAATTCTCTTATACCTAAAGGAAGGTGAAATTCCAATACTACTGAAGAGCTCTGCAAGTGGTCTAAAAAACCATGAGGAAGTTTGACCACTTGGAAGCAGTCACAGGAATGTGATTCTTCCAGAAGAACAAGCTTCATTTGTGTAGTAGCAAAATCACCCTCCCAGCTCCAGAACAAGACAACRAAAGACTTTTCGCTAAATGATGGAGTCATTTGAGAAAAGCTCATGTAATCTCTTCATCTGCCCTTAGTGTACAAGAACACTAGGAAAATTACTGCAGTGGGTTAAAAAAAATCATCAGTGGGAGATGGCTGAGCAGCATAGTGGAAAGTATTAATACTGGTGAAGGTGGTTAGTCAGGTAAGCCGTAGCAAGGTCTGGTGTGATCACTTGGAAACGTCTGGTATTTCTGAAACTGAAGAAAGCTGAGCAACACAACATAGGCATGAGAACAGATATAACACAACAGAAGAGCAACAACAACGCAGAAACAGGAATCTCATCTTTCYTCCCTCGCTGTTTTGGGCAGCATTGCTGTGAGTCGAATGAGGTGGATTATGCAACTCCAGGAGTGAACAGGCTGGATTGAACAGATCAGCCCTCTGTAGAAAAAACRTGCCTTACTGAGAACTTCTGCAGGATGCCCAAACTACTCCATGAATCACTCTAGCTTTCAGCTAGCGTAATTACTAAATTGTCAAATCAAAATATCCAGAAAATATATTAATCCTTCAATAAAATTGTCACATGAGATGGTGAATGAATAGAAGTAGTTCAGCTAGATCCTCCAAAGAACTGGAAAACTAATGTTTAATTTACAAACATGCAAGGAATAAGCACAAAAGAAAAGGCAGTCCAGCTTAGAAGGCAACTCATTTTCACTACAGTTCATCTTAACTTTAGCSAACAGCGAGAAATGTCAGATATGACCTGAAGAATTTGGCAAGGAAATGAAGATTAGAGRGATCCTCTTCTCAAAGAAATTAAGAGGTATTGGTCTATTCTTACGCTAGACACTCTTTGAATGACAGCAGTGTGTTTCTAATTTATATAGTTGAGAGTTTGAATATCAAATATATTCAAAGTAAGACAACTGGGGAAAAAAAGGCAACAGAAACCTTTTATCTTGAAGGGAAAAGATCAGAACAAAGATGTACRGAGAGCCTAGCTTTTTCTTTTCTATCAGTTTGGTCTAATAAATGACAGTACTTCCCATACAAGCCTCGCCTCGTTTGCATCCTTAGGTCAGCACACTTACAACACTCGGGCTTTTAAAAAGTGATGTATATAGTGACTCACTGCTTGCTCTCACACAAGCAGATGTGGGGTTCATCTCACCTATCCGCCGCCCATTGCACCACGTAAAGTCTGGTTATCTAAGCTCCTGCTCCTGCCTGGGCAGGAAGACGGCAAATTCCAGCAGGTAATTAATTTCCCCATCTGCCTCCCACGCCTGTGCTAGCAGGGRATGGCTCCTTCTCTAGGTGCATGCCACCAGTCCCTCCCAATTAAACAATCAGCTTAAAGAACTAGCGTGTACTAGACAACTAGTTTATGCACGGTCAATGTTCAATGAATCCCATAGAAATACCATCTCCAGAGTTATGCCAGTATTGAAGCAAGTCAGAATCTGAAAACAACCCAATCTACCTGTTAACAGGAAAAATGCATTATTTCAGTACAACGGTAAATTCAGATGTATAACCGCATCTTGCCTTTAGTTTTCTTCCCTTAACAAAAAATGTCCACCTTTTATCCGACTATGTCAACGCTAAAGTAATTAGGAAAAACCCTGGAAGTCCACGTACTACTGAGTGTCATAAAAGATGTACAGCAAATACGCTGAGACTAGTTTAATGATAGCAAATCAAACATTAAAAATATTTCAATATTTTTAATTTTAAAAGTTTGTAAAACCATTTTCTTTTGAGATTGGTTGTTCTTATACCTATTTACATAAAGTCTGTATTTTACTGGAGCATCAAAAAGATACAATTTTACAATTATTTGTTTATAAGCCTAAGCATATATGAAAAGAAGGACTAGCGAAGAGAAATAAATTCAAAAGGAGAAAAATAAGTTTATTTTTAAAAGATGCAGAAAAACTTGACCACAAAAATAAGTACATTATAGTGTAGTTACATCCTTACAGATCTATCCTCATCCCCTAAAACAGAATCTGAAAGATGAATCTTACATTCATACTTTACTTGATACTTGTTTGGGTTTAATACGCAATTTTCAATTATCAACACGCTGCCTATACCTTAATTCACAGTGTCTGCATATGATGTGTTGGAAACAGTTCCTCCTTGTGTCTGTGGGATGGAATTTCATTGCAGATCAATGGTCCCTACTATGAAAGGGGGGGAACCTTCTATATAGAAGGGTTTTGGGTGTTCCCTCCTCCTCTACACAGGAGAGTCTGCTCTATGCAAGACGTAACTCCGTTAGTATCACTCTCTCTTTGGTAACATTTCCTTAGTATTTCACAATCATCAAATGTTACCTACAAGCACAACTGAAACATTTCAGATTTTTTAAATCGTTATTTTATTCATTTCTAAATACATATTCCTGAAATACTCACTCTCTCTGTTCCATTTTTTTATTATTGTGATTATTTTATTTAAACTTTTCACCCACTGATGCTTTTTAAAACTGTGAATGATTTGGTGACATCATCCCTTACTCCACTGCACAAGGCTGGTAAGTTAACTCCCGCAAAGAGTTATGCGCAATACAAGTTGCATTACTTGAGAAACAGCATATTTGTAGTTAAACCAGTTATGGATTAAATTTTCGTGGCAGCTTGTGTAGAATGTTTTTTAATCATCAGCTTTCCCATAAGAAGTCCGACCACCAATGATGCGAAGCAGCAATATCGAGTATATTTCTGTACTTTCTAATTGTATGCTCCCACATATTAATAAAAAATATCCATTCTTTATGGAAAGGTAAATAAACTTTTAGATAAACTGTAAATTTGTCTTGTAAACAAGACTATAACAAGGTTTTATTATGTTATTCATAAGTACACAACGTTCCACAAAAGAAAAGTGAGAAGTATTTTCAATAGATTCTCACAATCCTATTGAAAATTCGATTTCTGTTTGTAGATGTTGCAGGAAACCAAAAAGAAATAAATCAGAACCAATAAAATATTATTAAATATATATATATATTTAACATTTCCCTAGAATGATAAACAGTATTTTTAAAAAGTTGTTACAAACTTGAATGTTATTAAAAAAAAACTTTGAAAAGTAATAATTCCACCCATTTATCCATAACCTGTGTAGCACCATTTTAGCTGACCTCCACTTTTAATGTAGAGTTTGAAAAATTCGAATTTTAATACAATGCAAATTGTACGCTACACATCAAAGGCTAAAAATTCTAGTAAAAGAAAACAGACTTTGTATATGGCGTTTATTTCACATTACTTTTCTGTGTTTCATGAAAATATGTTCAAAGAAATTATAAAATGTCAGACGTTAGGGTAACTACATCTTTACACAAACAAGATGACATTGAGAGAAGTTGTGTTTTAAATACTGCCCTTCAAGGGTTTGGAAACAGTATTTGCATATTGCACAGTTTTAATACTAATACAGTGTCCAACACTACATAATACTCAGAGTCATAAAATGATAAGATTTTTACTCTTCAGTGATGCTTGAAAAAGAAATTAACCCAGTGCATTAGGCAGGGGGCAATTTTAGAGGTGGTTAACATGAATGAGATAAATGCCTCCTCTCATACATTTGTATGTTGTGCCACCTATTGTCCCAAGTACAGATTACTTAGGACCGCTAACAGATGCAAGGAGCCACTTCGTTTGTGTTTTTTTTTGTTTTGTTTTGTTTTTTTTTTTTTTCCTCCCTCCATGAAAAGCATAACTATTGGTTATGCTACCTACCTTCCCAAGATTTCACTTGCAGAACCTGCCTGACAGTGTCTCTGATGTGGTCTAGGTGAAACCACCCACACTAAACACTGTCCCTCCTGGAGACGGACTGAAATGCCATTTTGGTCATAACTAAGCGGAAGGAAAAAGAGGGGGGAAAAAAAAAAAGGAGGTAGGAGGGGAGACAGAGTGARCGAGCACGATGGTGCTTGTTAAGCCCTTCACAGATTTCTCTCTTCTCGCACACGTGCACACACACGTGTTACTTCACACTTTGGCATAGTCTGCTGGAGGAGTTTTCAGGCCTGAGCTGTTTCTGAAGGCTATATTATCTCTAAATAATATAATTTCTTCACCTATGTACTTTAAAAAACACCAKAAGCTTTACATGACTTTCACACATGTAAGTGAACAGGACAAATTCAGCACCTCTGAAAATATCAAAAAATCATCATGGAGTTTTGATTTAGCAACAGGATGATCCAATTTTGACTAGGGAAGAACTTCAAAATAGTTAACGCTATGCAGGCAAAACATTATCACTGGGACACAACTGCTAGAACTAAGTTTCTGCAGTTTCCATGGTAAGGGACTTCATGACTAATTTCAAGTGCCTTTTTCATCTTAGGAGAGAAAAGGTGTGTTTTGTTGGGTTTTTAATTAAATACTTTTCAATTAGTCTCAAAATAAAAATCACAGTAAATATCAGGAATTAGCAGGGACTACTGTAAGCTAATAATTTTTGTGTTTTGCTTTCCCAAATACCACTAAAGTTTACAGTCACTTTCTGCAATATTCAAGTTATTGAGAAAAGTCTTGTATTTTTGTCTCAAAGGCTTTTGACACATATAAAAACCCATGTTCTCTTCCCAGCTTTAAGTGAAAAAAGATGTCCATAAATTTGCATGAATCCAAAACTAAATTAAAACATAATCCTAAATTGAGGTAGCGCATTTAACCAAGTTTCTTTCCAAGAACTTCAGAAAGAAACKGAAGAATTTTAAGACTAATGCCTCTATCAACAAGCATTAAAACCTTGAGTGACTGATGCGTTCTTTGTTCTCCATTTGAGCATTTTAGGATCTTGAAAGTTCTTCCTTAACTCTTCCTTTTTTCCCCMAAAAATACTGTTTAGTCCATGCACCTTTAGGTCCTGTGGCATCTATTGCAACATCAATAACGGAATCTGGAGTCATCCACCTCAGAAACGCCAAGAAAAGGAAGTTCAGAACAGCAAAAAGAGCAAAAATATACCCAGTCACTGGGCCACAGTGAGACATTAGTCTGTTAAGTCGCTCATCCATTGGTAAAACCACTTCATCTGCAACCCTGTCATACACCTAAATGGAGAAGAGACAGAAAGTAAGATCTTAAAACGATGTTGCTTCTACCTCAAAAATCAGGCAGTGCTTTGCTGTCAGTGTGTAAAATAAATTATCTATTCCTAACTACTAGATGGGACAAATATTACCCAAAAAAAGCTTTGCAGATTTTAAATGTTGATTTACGAGCACTATTCTAGAAATTTCATTAATTTATTTAAGGAGAAAAAGGAAAAGAAATGTTCTTTTTTTTTTTAACAGACCTCAAGAGTATTTCATTAAATAGGAAGGCTGTATAATTTGTCTCTCATGTAATATTATAGAGAGAGGGTTGGGTTTTTTTAATTAATTGAATGGGTTCTAATCTCATATTCACACTAGTCATAGGAAGAGTCTGAACATGCAGTTACTAGATTTTCAACACAAAGATGGATGAACTCATAGATGAGTTGACAATCTTCCAAATCTCTGTATTTGAACAATCAAGAAAATCATAATAGGATACTGATTTTTATTTAAAGAAACGCTAGTAATTCTTAGTAAAATTCTTAAAATTGAATGAATGTGAAAAGCAAATACATATATTAAGTCTCTAGTAGCATGTATCAACCACAACCACTTAAAAAAAAAATAAATATATATATATAGTCCTGTGTTTCATAGAACAGAAACATACATACCCACTACACAGAACTCAAAAAAGGCTTAAAGGATACAGAGCTTTTTACTTGAGAATATTACAGACTCCATCCTATGAGTAACTTAACAATGAGCTAACAAACAACTGTCTTTTGTACAACGTAAGTTCCATGCATACTTCTTCCAATTATACTAACATTTTCCTTCACAGAGTTGTTTTTTTTGGTTTTTGTTTGGGTTTTTTTTGTTTGGTTTTGTTTTTGTTTTTTTTTTTTTAAGAAAGGGCTATAAAGGAAACTGAAATCTAGACTAACGTCTATAAAAACTTTGCAATTGAAATGTTGCTTGCAGTTACAAAATCGTAAAATGAATTGTACTGACAGTACTTGAAAACGATAAACTGGTTGTATGTGATACTTCAAGGAGACTTATAAGAGATACATATCTGAGTGCACTACAATGTAATTAAGAGGCATGTGATTCAGCTACTCTCTTGCCTAAAACATAAGGGCTGAAGTCAGAAGCTCCAGATCTCCACAGGCGTTTATAACATTATTGCAGTTAACATTCTTCACTAACGGCAGAGTTTTTACACTGAAGTGCAGTTCTAATTCTGAAATACGACTTCAAAAGTGTGATAATTTATTTTCATTACATCCATAGCTTAGGTAATTTCAGCTATGCTCAGCCTAGCTGCATTAAACTACCTCTCATAATTTTAAACCACTTGTTAGCACACGGCAGACAAAACTTCGTCATGAATTCTGTCTTTTCCTTTCCACACATCTTATACAGCATGTTTTCCAGTTATGCAAGGAAAGTTACTAACGTAAAGACTGGAAAAAATATATGAGTAGAAATGTAACTAAARATATAGCCTGTTCTTCAGAATATTTATCAGCAGTTACGGCACAGAAAAAAATGCAAATAGGAAAAAAACACCTATCTAGGGATGCATTTGGGGGGGAAGTATTTTCTGAACCATGTGTGTTTGACAGGAAACACACTGAAAAATTACACTGAAAGATTACACAGAAAATGTACATAGTAATGTTTCAAAGAAGCAGTTGTTTCAGAAATGTACTTTAAGAGAATTTAAAAGAAGCAGTTATACATACTTTCTCAGTTCTCTCTGCTACATTCCTCCATGTATAAAATGTCTTTACTTTATTATGAACAGTTTCTGGAGATGGTAGTGTTCCTGATCTGAGCTGGGCAATAGCTTTTTCTAATCCATCACACAAAGATTTCACGGAGGGTTCACATAAAATAATGAGATTTTCTGGAAGCACCTCAGGAATCCCACCAACTCTTGTACTCACCACCTTTGAAAGAAACAAAAGAAATAGCACATATGCTGCATAACAATAAAACAGTGATGACACTGCTATTACACTGTTTAGATCCAGCACTTAAGATGAATAGGGAAAAAAAAAAAATACAATGAGGCAAAAAAAAAAAAAATACCATGAAGGCAAAGACCAGTATCATGCTTTGGGAATTTTACCTGTATGCGAACTAAAGGTCTAGGCCCTAGAGACCTAACATAGCAGATTACCTTTAACAATGTTCATAATGATTCTTTGGTAGCACAGTAAGACAGAAGACTTGGTATAATGAGTAGTTTATGAGACATCTTTCCTAAAGGTGTTTGTCACAGCACACAACTAAATCTGTGTAACCAGATTTTGCACTTTCTCTCCATAGTCCCTTGKGAAAACTGTTACCTCTACTTGGAGAGGACAGTTTTACCACATCCACCTTCAGTTGATCCTTTCTGGGCTACTGAACATTTACAAGAATTTCAGGAATTTTAATCTGAATTATTATTTTTAAAGGGAAATCAGAAACTACTAAACTCACGTTATGCAATCATCTCTAAACAGCAGGCGACAATAAGAAAATGCAGAACTTCCCAACCTCTAGAGAGGAAAACAGATGACGGGAATAACTACCACAACTTAGGTAGTACATACTGTCAAAAGATATTGGAGTGAAAAAAAAAAAGGCCCTCACATTTTCTATACTTCTTGTATACTAGATACTCTTATCAATCTGTATTTTAAAGAAGTTTCTTTATATTTTAATGTGGGAATCTAAGTTCTTTATGGTTGTTGATTTAACTTTTTTTGAGTTGTCAATTTGAGTTGTAAATTAGCCAGAAAGGGCTTTTACTGCTTTTTCTCTCTCCAACTCTTATCTTGAATCCCTACCTGGTAAGGCAAATACATCCTCAGTTAATATAAGAAAATGAATGTCAGTTCTTGGTGCAGAAAGAAAACAGTCCTAGTACAACGGTTTAGTCTGGTAATTCAATATGCCTGACTGACCAAAGTCACCCGTGCTCATGAGCCATTTTCTGCAACTCCTCTTAAAGTACTGTCAAAGTAAACCTTCGCAAACGTCAACTACTCCAAAAATCTGTAAAGGAGTACACACAAAATAGCATTTTGGAGAGGAGTCTGGTTAGTTCAGAGAACTGAGAGTTAGCAGATCTACAAGTTATTCCCAATTCTGCACAAGTTTCTACTGGGAGCTTAAGCAGTTTCGGTTAATCCTTCTGTCTCAGCTTCCAGGTGATCTGTAACTGGGGATAATATTTGCTCATCTTTGTAAAGACAGAGCCTCAAATGAAATCAAATGCTACAAGCACATATTATGTAACCATGAACTTTGTTTAAATTGGATACATGTGTTCTAGCTAGTTGTGATTATTTATTTTTTTTTTTTACCTGTAAACCACAGCTTGCTGCTTCCACAATTGCCATACAAAAGGCCTCAGTGAGGGAAGTGTTGAGAAAAATGTGCCCCTGGACTAGAACATTTCTAACATCCTGGTGTTCCAAGGCTCCTAGGAGACGTACCCTGCGTATAAGGAAAAATAATTAGATAAACACTAGATTTGGACTGTAATAATGATGAATAATGTTACACATATTCTGAAAAATGTACCAATGGTTCACACTTATATAGCAAGAGAAGGAACACAGACACATTTGTTCCATTTTCTCTAAATTTGTCCAGCAATGAAGAAATAGAAGACTCTGCTTCTTATTTTCACACTAAAAGAAACTTATGAAAATAAAGTTGGGAGAAGTTGTTCTGTTTGTTTTAATGGCAACTGCCTTCAAAACTTTGCTACTGAGCTTTCTAGTTCTGTAAGAGAACATGGCTTCATGCAGTCAATAATTAAGATTTGTCATCCTTTCTTTACATCCTTCTTTAGATGTATTATCTGAATTTTCAATGTAGGTCTGATCAACCTCAAAGTCTGAGGGGGGGGAGGGGAAGTATTTAGGATACAAGGATCAGGACCTATTATTTTGAAGAGATACTGGGAACAGAAAAGGGTGAAATAAGAATGATACTAACAAACAACCTTATTGTCCATCCAGAGGAATCACTGACTGAATTACAGAACAGGCAACAGAAAACAGAGAAAAGGAAATGGAAAACTAAGAACCTCATCCTTGCCACATAAAACTGTCTTTGAACAACAAGAAAACCCCAAAGAAATATACAAATGCATATGTGTCACAGAAACATTTTGGTAACACAGTAGCACCAAAGAAACATGTCTGTAGTACCACAAGAACACATACTAGATAAGCACTACACTGAAGAGTTTCATAYTGAAATAATAAAATAAATTACTAACAGTCATCCTCACAAGCAGCACTGACACAAACTAGCTGTCTAACACCTTATGCCATATGGTAATATGTGATCCAAGCATCACAGTTTCAGAGAGG
This sequence comes from Oceanodroma leucorhoa, assembly GCA_030449065.1. Taxonomy (NCBI): domain Eukaryota; kingdom Metazoa; phylum Chordata; class Aves; order Procellariiformes; genus Oceanodroma; species Oceanodroma leucorhoa. The sequence goes on along the minus strand of JASVER010000032.1, from coordinate 5,828,315 downwards.
AATATGATAAATTTATGTCTAAGTCAGCTTTTCTCTGACTTGAGCGAAGGTTCATACAGGGTCTATTTCTATGAATTAACTTGCAGGATCATAGTCCAACTCCAGAAGTGTTCAGTTAATATCTGGTCTATCTGCCTTGCCTTCCATAGTTCTCATCTTCTCCAGTCTCAAGTTTTGGGGGTTTGGGTTTTTTTAGGGGGAGGGGGGAGGCAGAAAGGGTGTTGCTGTTGTCTTCCCCACCCCAGAAGTACATTGAAGGGTCATAGACATGCACAGAACAAACCTGTCATGTAGCTGGTATCTCTCCCGGACTTCTTCCAGTATGATACGTTTTGGTCCTTCTCCTCCAACTAAGAAATGTAACTCTGGATATTTCTGACAGAGCTCAGGAATTATACCACTAAGCAAATCTATACCTAAGAGTACAAAATTTAGGCCGTTATTGTATTTGATTTTAGAACTTGCCATGATGTAGCCTACTGCTATAACTCTACTCAAGTGAAGAAAAAAAAAAAGTCTCTTGAAGACAGTTACACTGCTGAACACAAAATTCTGAAAAAAGACAACTTGTGATCTATTAGGAGACAAACAGGAAGAAAATCACTTAAGATTCTGTTGCTTGATTAAATAAAAAACAGTTAAAACATTTCTAATAGAATATATAGATTAGCGGCTAAATCATATCCCCAATATAAGCCAAACACTCCATTTTACAAATTTCAGTTTTCACTGTCTTCAATATTAGAAAAGAAATACACCTTTGAACCCAGCATGCGCGAACTGAAACGTACATTTCTTCCTTGTGAACGCACAGGCTCAAAAGCTCAGAACCGACACTGTGCAACTCCCGTTTAAAATCCAATCCATACCACAGATACAGTGCAAGTGGTACCTAACCAAGGTCTTTCTTACCATACCCTAAAGAAAAAAATAACCAAAATAAACTTACATTTTAGCCCCCATTACCTTTTCTGTAAACAAGTCTGCTGACAACAACAACTGTTATTGTACTGTCATCCCTCTTTGACGGGTCTGGAGTGAAGTCAGTGGGATCGACAGCGTTGGGGATGACAGAGACTATCCGAGGGTCCAAAGCTGCGCGCAGCACCGTGTTTTCCTTACTTGTGTAAGAGACACAGATGATGTGGTTCGTGTCGCACAGGGACACCGTCAGAAGTTTGTTGGTAAGCACCGAGCTGACATCCGCAAACCCAAAGAGGGAGTGGTCCGTGAACACCGTCCGCAGCCCCATGGTCTTGGCGTGGAAGAGGGCGTCGTGGGCCATGGCGGAGAAGGAGCTGTGGGCGTGGACGACGGTGACCCTCTCCCGCACAAATATGTACCTGAGCAGGGGCAGGCTGTGGAAGAGCGTCGTGGCCGTGGACTGGTTGTACATGACCTTCAGGGGCAAGTAGTAGACTTTCAGCCCGTTGGTGAGGTAGCGGATGCCCTTCCGGCGGCCGTAGGCGTGGGTGACCACCAGGACCTTGTGGCCCCGCTCGATCAGGCACTGCGACAGCTGGTACACGTGGCTCTCCACGCCCCCCATGTTGGGGTAGAAGAAGTCCGACACCATGCAGACGCTGTGCGCCCCCCCCGCCGGGCCCCCGGCCGCCATCCCGGGCCCGCTCCTGCCGGGGGAACCACAAGGCGCCATCACTCGCCGGCGCCCGCCCGCGAGGACCCGCGGCCCCCTCACCGCCGACGTCCCCGCCGCCGAGCCCGGCCGGCCATCCCTCCCGCGCAGGCCGCACCGCGGCCCCCGCCAGCGCCAGCAACACGCACCGAGGGGCGGCCGCCGCGGGCCCTTTAAGAGGCCGATGGCCCCGCCGGCCGGCGGCCGCCTCGAGGGAGTAGGGGGGGTGTTGAAGGGGGGCGGGGGCGCGTGCGTCCGCGCGCGCGCGCGTGCACGTACCTGCCGGCCGCCGGCGCTCCCCGGGCGCTTCCCGGCGCCCTCCCATTTCCGGGCACGGCCGCCCGGTCACCACGGCAACCGCACCACTATTCCCGCCCCGCAGCCGAGCGCTCCCGCCTCCAACCCGTCGCAGCGCCGCGACCAATCGCCGCCCGCCGCCGCGTCACGAGGTAAAAGAAGCGGCCAATGGGAGCGGCCGCGGCGCGTCGAGTGGGCGGYGGGGAGAAGGGACGTGAGGGAAGCGGGGCGGGCTCTCCGTGCGGCGGGTTGCGGAGGGGCAGGGAGCGCGGGCGCGCGGCGGCCCGTTGGGAGCGGCGGGCTTCGCCTCAGGCCTGCTGCCGGTGCTCTGGCCGTGCTACCGAGCCCCAGGCAGCGGGGTGTCCGCTCTCCCGCAACAGCGTTGCCCTTGCTGCGGTGGGAAGCCTGCCTCGGCCGCTTGCTATTAGAAAAAAAGCTTGTACACAAAAAAGCGTAGTCCAAAGTGATGAAAAGAGTGAGCTGCACGCTGTAAAGTGATAGAATTGCCTTAAACTGCAAAGGCTTCGCTTGCCCCCAGTGGAGAAGCTCTTCTGGTGTACTCTTTGGCTCAGTSACACCTGGAACACCTGAAATGTTCTCAAGTCTTTCGCTAAAAGTGCGGGAATTTTGCTCTCTCTAAATGAAAATAATTTTTACAGACAGTCCAGGGACTTGAACTTTGAGAAACGCAGCTGGGTTGTGCTCTGACACCCCAGGCTGGCATTGCTTGGCTGTGTATTTCTGGTCTTCTCAAGGAGCTTTGCAGTCAGCTGTTAGCAGCCACAGCAGCAGCCCGACTGCTGCTGACTGCCAAGAAGGATGTTACCTCACCAGGCTAGAGTTGTTCTTGCCTTCCCTATATGTTCCCAGAATTATGTTCAGCAGCTGCTTCTCCTTGCCAAGATTTCTGATACGAATTTTGTCAGATTTGGTTCTGTCATCGCTCCTATGCAAATATGTGTGTCATGAGTGACAGTACAAGCTCACCTAGGCTGCAGTGCTGGCTGGATTCCTGGTTAGGTTGCAGCTTGGACAGACATGGTTTGGAGGTGCTGATCCCGAGAAGTACCAAGGAGGAAATCAGGCACTTCATTCTGGGACTGAAAGACATTAGTGTGCTGAATAAGAAAAACATTGCTCATTGTTTGAATTTTTCTCGTGTTCAGAAAGGCGAGACCAGTATTGGCAAATCTGACCTCATCAAGTGTTCCTCCAGGGTGTCAAGAACCTGAATTTCCAGATGAAAAGCTGTGTATGAGGCCAGAAGGGGGGAGGCTTCTTATCTGCAGCGGCAGGTATCCTGCTGTGAAAAAAGAAGAGACCAGGGACCAGGGGGCCATAGGGATCCTAGTTCTCAGCAGAAACCGGACCCTGGGTGTAAAGCAGTTGCCTTAAATTCCATCTAGGAAAAAAAAACCAAAGTAGTGGCAGGAGAAGGAGGAAAGCACTTGGAGGTTCTCAGTTGTAGCACCCCATGATGTGATCCCTGGCAGATGACCTCCCTCAGTGTCAGGCTGCCCTGAAGAATGAAGCTGTACTAGTCACTCCAATTTTAGCTGTCAGAAAAATAATGCATAGTTTTAACTATTTGGAAAATKATTTTATTTTTTTTAGACTAGTTGTTCTTGTGTGCTGTCTTGAGAAGTTGTAATTCCTGATATGCAAGCTTAAAAARTCCAGAGAGAAATTGTAACTGGTAAACAACACAGCAGCCCCTCTCTTCAGCGAAAGAAGTGGGATTTGACATGTTCCATAAATGGATGCTGACCAACCATTGTGCAGATCCAGAATAGTGGCACTGACCTACAAAACCTTCCACAGGACAGATTCACTTAATCTCAGAAACCTCTTTTACGCCCCAGTAGTTGTGATTTTTTGACCCTCTATATTTATGTGAACTTTGGAGAGGACTTGGCGCTTTCTCAGCAGCTGGCCATAGGCTCTGAATGTCTTTCTGAAGGAGGTCAGGAAAAGTGTTGTGGCCAACCCTTCCTGCCTTTGGCCCAGCATGTTAGCTTTGGTGATCTGACATCTGTGTTCTTCATTAAATGTGTATAGTTGTGCTTAATGTCATACCTATCAGTAGTCCAACTCAGTCCCCCTATATCAGCAGCCTCCTCCTGTTCTCGTGTTCAAACGACATTGAAAAATTTGTCTGCCCATGAGCCTAGGAAAAAACTTAATGGAAAGGAAAGGAATCTTTGCCACTGCGAAGATGGCAAAGGTGCTGCTCAGTTTTCTGTCCATGGCTGGGTCACAAGAATGGGGTACCACACACTTTTCGCTGGCTGTGTTGTTGTGTTGTTTATTCATAAAATTGGCACTCATCCTGGGCAGATCCAGAGTCTGTCCTGCCCTGATTGGAGGTGAAGCTGTTGTGAAGGGACCAGCAGCTGAAGAGGATCAAGTTTTCTTCCCTTCTGCATGCCTGAACTCAATGCATTCACTCCCTCATTTAAAGCACATACAAGGTCAGAGTGAGACTGTGGGATATGTAAAGTAGAGAGTAAAGACCTTAAACCACTGACAGCAGAGTAGTTACTGCTTCCAAGCCTGGTCTTCAAATGCTCCCTAAAGCACCCTCATAAATCGAGTTAATGGAGAGATAAGGTGGAGGAGACTTAAAGAGACTCCAGTGGCTTTGTTCTGGTAGCATACGCCGTCTTGTCTCAAGGAGACTGCTTCAGTGTTCTTGAAAAGGCAGGAAAACTTTCTGCCAGGTACTCTGCTCTGTCACCTCCCTCTCAGCCTCCTCTCGTGCCAAGTTTGCTGCTCTGTCCCCAGCCTGGTGGACGACGTTGCTTCTATTGCATGTCTGTCTTGAGCAAAAACTCAGTTCGGTGAAGTGGCTTTGCTGTGTGTAATAAGCTGGTGTATTAAATTAATGCATTTGTTTATACTTAATAAGCCTGAAGCATGCACATTTATTATTTCAAAAAATTAGTAATTGACAAAAACAGGTGATCAGTTGTTCACAAAGTGGCTCACAAGAGAGCTGCGAAGCAGTGCTGCTCCAGAGCCTGATGCCACAGCAAGGGAGCCATAGCGCTCCTGGAAAAAAAATCTCGTGACATGGAGTAGTGGTGTGAGARTGCACAACTGGCTCACAGGGAAGGACGTTTTCTCTCCTAGGATTCAGGAAAGCAGAAATTGTTGGAAGCCCCAAATGGAGAACATTAGTGAAAAATAGTACTGCCGGATGGAGAACTGTGGCCTGTAGGTGCAAGCATAGAGCGAGATTGATTAATGAAACCGAGCGGGAGAGAGCCAGAGACAGCCCGACACCCTGTTTGAAAAACTGCAGTGTTTTCAGTTTCTGATCCTGCTGGAATTAAATATGCTCCAACATGAGGAGGAAAGCAATATTTGGAATCTTTGTCCTGAAGGAAGTGTTGAACTGTCCTTCTGTTTGGTTTACTTTTATACGGTAAGGCTGGAGAGCCTGTCACTTCTCCTAATACTCCTGCGAAGAGGGAGTGAGGGCCTAACTGTCTACCTCAGGAGTTATTTTTGGTGCTAGGAATTAAAAACAGGATCTAACAGGTTTCTGTAGTACCTTAAAAAGGCTGGTTGTGCCTGGTTTCTACTGCGTACAGCCAATCCCATATCTGGCTGCAGTACCACCCGGAAAGCAGCCAAGTAAAATCATGGGTTTCTCATTCGAGAACTTGAGTTTTCTTACAGTCTTTCTCCCATATTCGTGAAATCCCACAGAAGCTAGGTGAAATGATGTCTTAACATACTTTTACCGTAAAGGTTTCAAGTTGAAAGTTTAACAAACTGCAGTGTAGTCCATGAAGGAAATGACCATTAAATACAAACTGTAAAAGGGTTTCTTTTCTTTAAGCCAGATTTCTCTCTCAGATGCCAGAAAATAAGTTAGTTTTCCATTTTACAGGCATGTGTCCATTCCAAGAAGGTTGGAATTCATCTCTGACAGATGAATTTACTAACAGAAGTGAGAAGTTGATGGGCAAGTCTATGTGTGTTAGGTCTCACATCTGTATGTAACCTGTGCCCCTCACGCACGCCCCGAGGTCTCGATCACTCAGTCACCCTCCATGCACTACAAATCTCTCCCATCCCACAGCCCAGCTTCTCTTCCCTCTCAAATCAGGGCAGTGAAGGTGGGGAGGAGCACGAGGGTTTGGGAGCAGTCAGGGTTATGTACCCAGGAGTGGCTTCCAGTCCCCTGGTCTTACACACAGGTCACTGTCCTTACCAGTACAGGACAGCTGCTCACAGTGCATTGGCAGTTGCTGCAAGTAATCCTCTTTTACACCACCTGGGCATAAGTCATTCCCCACCTCCGTTCAGGGGCCATTTCAGCACCAGCGCTGGTCTTAYAGTCCTTCCCAGTCCCTAGCAGGAGCAGTCGTCACAAACAGAGCCTTGGTGATGCAGCTTAAGGGCTCCCCAGACAGGGCAGAAAAAATTCCTGGGCACACAATGCAAAGCGATGGCGGTGCTCTCCCTGATGTTTGAAGTCAGTCAAAAGGACTGGTTACCTTTGTACTGGCAGACCTAAGGGATATCTGTCCTGCAGCCAGTGTACAACCAGCATCGACTCTCTAGCAAGTCATCTGACTAATTTGACAGAAATGCAATCGTGAGCCAGTATCTGATCTGGATCAAATGAGATACAGTAACACACGGATCTGGTATCAGTTATTATGAAGCCACAACATGTTGAGCAGACTAGACTTGGTTTTACTTTTTTTCTCAGCGTCACTAGATTTTACTGTCTATTTAGTTGCAGATCTAAATTTCTGTTTCTGCAGCCTTGGGGCCACATCAAAGTGCTTTAGCATTTATGCATCAGCTGCTTTAGAAGGCCTGTCTGAGAGGTCTTCTCTTTGTATCTTTAAGGCTGTACTTGACAAACTCTTTTAAAAAATCCTGGGAATTTGTCATAGAGTCAATACAAACTGAAGTGCCAGAACTCTCAGATGGTTTTCAGTATTAAAATGCTAACAAAATGGGTGTAACTGAAAGTTAAACAAGTGTAAGGACTTCTCGCTGGAGGAAAAAAAAGGTGCAGTAACAACAGCAGATGGAGCTGTTGGAAACTTAAAATGTGTTGGTCCTGGTGAGGATGAAAAATATTCTCTGTGCAAAGCTGAAGAACCTGCACCTGGTATGTGTTATTTCCTGCTACTAATGCTCCTACTACACATATGCTCCAGAACATTGTCAACACTGTTCTCTGATACCCAATAGTGTAGTACCTGCCTGTTTTCTATAGTTTAAATTAAAAGAAAACTGAGTTTCTTATAAATACTAAGCATGAAATATCCAATATTTTGATAGTTTATATCCAGATTTAAACTGTAAAGCAAGAATAATTTATTGTAATTACACTTTGAAATCCATGAAAYGAAACAAGGCTTTCTTTAAGTTGATAGTGTTATTGTAAGCTTGAATATCTAAAGATAAAACCAAGGTAAGGTCTGTGGAGGAAGCAGTAATTTTTATTTGACTGTTAGAATTGGCAAGACTCAGAGAGGCTTCCAGGCACACAAACCCTTCTTGAGGTTTGCAACGGAAGCCACAAATTTCAAGCTTTGTGCAGGTTAGAAACAAGTGCTCTGAGTTTAATTTAATTAATGTGGAGCAGAGCAAGGTGATAAGGTGATTGGCCTCCAGGGGACGGGTAGAGAGGGAAAGCTGTGGAATCTTTAGGAGCAAGCTGTGGGTGGTTTTAAAATGGGATGCACAAGGAAATGCCAGAGCAGAGAGGCCAGATGATTTTAAAGGAATTTTCATGGTATGCCTTTGTAATTGAGCTACAGGAAAATATTGTAGTTTATTGTGGAGACAATATTGATAAGAATTTTGGCATAGTTCTTGTGAATACATTGAGCTTTTTCTTGTGTTTCATCACTTGTATTGGTAATTTTATTCTGAGGAGTGAAGCTAAATAACCACTATGCAACCATATCTGAGTGTTCAAACACAATTCTGAACAGTTAGGCCATTCATAGGGAGCAAGAAATGCTTTCCCAAGAAAGAAGAGTAAAGGAGACACATGAGTGTGCTTAGACAGCAGGGTCAGGGGAAAGTTTTGGATAGATGCTTTGCCAATGAGTCACCTAGCAGAAACTGATGGATTAGTCTGGGTATCTTGCATCACCGTTTCAGCTGGACCTGTGATACTAAGACACATGTTAGAAGTACAGTCTTCACCAATTAAAAATACCACTTAGCAAAACAAGTGGGGCAGAAGACTTGGTGGAATGTTTTCTATTTTGTTACCTTATTTTCTTGTCACTTAATTTATAATCACACTCAATAACTGGATATTTTTTATATAACCACTGTTATATTTTTATATATATAGCATATACTAATGCAGACTAGAATTAAATCATTGATTATTCAGCCATAAACATTTTAAAGGTAGCTTTTGATGTTTAAGAAATGAAGCAGTTCACGCTAAGTCATGGATCCTCAATGCTCTCAACCTGGAGGACCTTTCACATTGAGTAGCATTGTAAGGTATGATAAAAGTGGAAACAAAGAAGGGTGTTAATGGCATGGAAGTCAAAACACAGACCAAGCCCTGACAGCATCCTTTTATGTACTGGTTTTGCTTTATTGGCTAAAGGAACAGTTTCCTTTTAACCTAATATAAAACAGACTTTCTCCCCCCCCCCCAGTGAAAAGTTTTTATTGAAGTTTTTGAGTAACTGCTGATGTAGGAGTCTGACAGAAATAAAATGAATGGCAGTACATTATTTGTAACCCCTGACTTGTTTGGTTTTTAATGTAGAGAGTAATAAATGAGAACATAGATTCACTTGTCCTGGTAACCACCTTGTACTTCCAGAGAAACCAATTCATTCCATGAGTTCAAAATTAGAAGGCAACAACCTCTTTGATATTTTAAAGTTGAAACGCATTTATCAGTTATTTAGAAAATACAAAGGAAACTGGCAGCTGAAGGAGCTTCCACAAACTTTGTTTTGGGTTTTCARCGTTTCCCTTTCGTTTTTTTACACTGCTGTAAAGCAAAGTAACTCTTGATTTAAATAGCATAACTCCTGGCTTACAGTGGTACAAGAAAACAAAAAACAAAAAAACCCAAACAGATTCACCTTTTTTTCAGCTGGAAAACAGGAAGGTACCTTAAGAGTCAGCTGGAGTTTATGCCCAAAAGGTACATACAGATTTATACATTTGCAATGTATGTGAGTATGACAGGATTTAGATATGGCCTGTCAACCTTCCTATGAATAATGCTTGCTATAAACAATGTCACAGTACATGACGTACGATGGCTTTCAAAGTGAATGGTAGCAGTGCTCTCAAGATTTGCTTGAATTTCTTTGATGTCACTGGCATTTTGTAAGATCACACATATCTCTGTCCTTCTAGAAGTCACGTACATTTTTTGCAAGTAGATAAAGTTTTCCTGACTCTGTCAAATRTAGTGTGAATATTTTGCTATTATTCTCATTCAGTCTTTTTCCCTGCCCCCCCCCTGCAAAAAGCACATGCAAGTAAAAGCTAGCTACTCATGAAAACTGATGTTTTTTAGAAATTTCATGCGCATTTATTTAGATAACAATTATTATTTAAGTATTCTCATTCGTATTATACACATGAATACATAGAGGCCATAATCCAAATATCACCTCCCTCACTATATAAAAATTAAGACACACCGTAACAGGAAGTTTTAGCATTATTATTCTGGCTATGAAATCTGTAAATCATGTCCATATGCTTAAAAAGCAAGTCACTCTGAACACAGTAATAAAAGGCATTTCAAACTTCAAAGAGAATGTTCCTCTGCTCAATAACCTTCCCTCTGAGAAGGTCATTTAGTCATAGGTTAAGAGCTAATGACATCAGTTAAAAAACAGATCTGCTATGAATTTTACATACCTCATTTAAGTCTTCTGAATTGTTATATTAACTCTGTTATTAAATTCTGATGTATCAATGTGAAAGATAACAAAGCATTTCTATTTTAAAGTTTGTTGAATATTTTTAAATGGATCGAAGAATACAGAATTTCTCGAATAAAATAACATTATGAGTTTTTATAAATCCTCATCAAATTCTAATTATCTGCTTGTGTTTCCATCTCCACCCAGAGCCTCCTTTCAGTCATGGTTTTCCAGGTAAAGAATTTGTGGTTGTGCCACGGTGTTAGCGACTTCCAGATCTTCTTGGGGCTGTGGCAGTGAAAACCATCACGCAACACTGGCATTTACAGCATCGTGCTTAAACTCTTGAGCTYTTCCATGTAGTATTTCAGTGAATGTTACAAATATGCAGTATATGCTCTAGATTTGGTCATTTTCTAATCATACAGGAGAGCGGGATGGAAAAGAGCAGCACCCTGCGATGCAGAGACTGGCACAGGACCTAAGGAGAAGATGATCTACTAGGAGGGGAATTTATTGTAAAGGAAGGAAGCTGTAAGATCCCTGTGCTGCACACACAGCAGTGTACAAGTGCAGTCCAAAAAGTAGGTGGGTGAAGGCTTCAGAAGGTAGAAGTGCGCGTTTCTTCTACAGGAGCCAACAGGAGCGGAGGGGTGGCCGATGCTCATACTCAAGCAATTGGTTTGTATGGTGAGGGAAAGATATTTTCATGTTCCTGCACAGGTAAGAGTGAATCTGGTCAATTCAGAGCTCTTGGGCGTCTCTGCTGTCTTGCCCAGGACAGCGCCGTGCGTTAGGTGAAGCAAGAGGGGATGGGTCCGTCGTACCGAGTTGCAGGGGAAGGCTGCAGTACTGCAGCGCTGTCCTGGTGTGCGGGGCGTCCTTGAGTAGGGGACACCGGCAGGAGCCGTCCCCTTCCCCTGCCAGCCCTGGCACAGTGTGGGTGCTCACCTCCACCTCATTTTGTGACCTGGTGGGCCAGAAGCAGCTGGGTGACAGATGAATGGGTTAATGGAGACAGAAGGAGTAGTGTGAGGTCCTGTGCTGCCCCAGGAGGAAGGAGCTGAGGGTGAGGTTAGTGTGCGCGTACTCGCACGTGCACACACACACGCGCGCGCCCCAAATCTGTTATCTTGCAAAAGTTTGAGTGTGAGTTTCAACTTTGTGTACCAGAGTTGACAATCTTATTTGAAGCACAAAGAAGTACGTTCATAAGCCTTCTGGAAATTAGGGCTAAGAATCTCTAAGGAGCATGAAAGTTACAAATTAGATAAATATTTAAGTGTGCTGGCTGCTTAGGCCACTCTTGTTAGTGAATGCCACCACAAGCAGTTTCCTTTTCCACCTTCACAGTAAGCCTAAGATCTGTTCTGATTTCACAAGCTTTCTGACACATCGCTGCTGCAAAACGGAAATGCCTCACATGTAAAAGAACCTGTAGGGGATTAAATGTGAAAATAATGCTGAATTTTACATTGACCATCAGGTGTGTTTTTGGTGATCACACATTCTCTGTTGTTTGGGCATGTTTCTATCAAAAATATTTACTTAAGCATTTCACAAAGTGATCCACAAGAAGTAAGCACAAAATTTTGAGGTTAAGGTTTAAATTCACCCAGAGGCTTAGGCTGAACAAAGCCTGTGGACATAGCAACATCTCACTCCTTCCCATTGGAATCTTCAGTCCTGAGTTAGACCTCCAGGCACAGGTCTGTTTTTCAGTGGTCTAGGAAGGTGTGAAAACCTCAGAGCAGGGTTCACAGTGGTGGTCGGCGATGGTACCTTTCTAGCCTGGGTATCCTAATGGCTATTGCACTCTCCTGGGGGTTAGGTGGCTCATGTTCAAATCCCTCTCTGCCTCAGTGAGAAAAGCTTTTGAATGCGGTTTTCAGCCCCTCAGTGACTGTGTTATCTAAGTGCGTTCTGGAGTTGAAGCAGACTTATTTGTGTCTCAGGTTGGAGCAGTTCTGTTTTGTAAAAAAAAGTTAATATATTCACTGCTCAGGACAGAAAACTGAGCAACAACTGGTGAGACTCAGGCACAATTAATACAGGGTTCCAGCTGCTAAACTTCAGTTTAAGAAAAGCTAGGAAGGGCAAAAACTTAAACTCTTTCCACAGAATTTAGCTGTACAAATACTGTTGTGTAGTTTCACATGAAGGTGTATTTTTACTCCATGTGCCTCTGGTGCCACCAGTTAAGTGTCTGGTTTGCCTCTGCAGCTCCCTGGCTTTCTGAGGAATGTGCTAATGGTGTAGCCTATCAGCAATCCAACCACAAGGTCGGGGTGCCCCCAACTGAGCTGGGTGAGAAGTGATGGGGCAGTTCATTCCTTTTATGGACCCTTGTATAGCTCAGGGACTTCACCCACCATGTACATGTGTCTGAATTTAGAGCCTCTCTGTCGTGAATGAATGGTTTAGAGGCCGCTTAAAGAATCACTGACAAAGGTATTAGCAGAAAGTGATTTTAATTGTAATTTATAAAAGCGTGACTTAACAGAGTTTGATGGCAAGGTTCACTCTATTACTTACTACACAGATGAAACATATAAAGGAAAATCGAATCAAAATTGGGCTAGAATGATTTACATAGAGAATGAGGATGAAAAGGGTAAGGGAGACCCTCCTGTTGAGTCACAAGGTTCACAGAAGACCCCCTTACTCTCTAAACTCCTGATGGAGTTTAGGTGCGGCTGGATCCACTCTTAGTCTCAGACTTGGCCAACGGTTTATATCTAATGGGGGAAATAGGAGGAATAAGGAAATCCTCCCGCTGAGTCACGAGATCCAGAGTATAGAATCATAGAATCATAGAATCATTAAGGTTGGAAAAGACCTCTAAGATCATCGAGTCCAACCATCAMCCCAGYACCCATGCCCACTAAACCATGTCCCGAAGCACCTCATCCACACGTTTTTTGAACACCTCCAGGGATGGTGACTCCACCACTTCCCTGGGCAGCCTGTTCCAATGCCTGACTACCCTTTAAGTGAAAAAATTTTTCCTAATATCCAATCTAAACCTCCCCTGGCGCAACTTGAGGCCATTTCCTCTCGTCCTATCACTTGTTACTTGGGAGAAGA
>JASVER010000032.1:5727684-5815050 GCA_030449065.1 Oceanodroma leucorhoa | reverse complement strand
CCACCTGGGCACACTGCCGGCTCATGTTCAGCCGGCCGTCGACCAGCACCCCCAGGTCCTTTTCCACTGGGCAGCTTTCCAGCCACTCTTCCCCAAGATTCAGAGTAGTCCCCCTTGCTTTCTAAACTCCTTCTCAGAGAGGAGTCTAGGTGCAGCTGGATCTACTCTTAGTCTCAGACTTGGTCAACGTTTTATGTCTAAGGTATTATATGTGTTTAGCAGCAGTCTAAGGTTCATTCACAGTTTTAAGATAGATCATAAGATTTCAGCAGCACTTAATCATTGACTAATTTAACATTTACAAAGTAAGTTAGTAGAGTCTACTACAATCACGACAGTGACTTAATTACAGATTATGCTTACTATCAGTTCACACACATACACACAGAGAAATATATATATTAATGTACACAAAGGTATACCTGTTAAAAATTGCCCTCGAGTTCAGTGAAATATTCATGTCAAGTGTCTTGACATTTCTCAACGGGTGATGGGTTGATCCTCAAGGAGCGTTTCGGCCAAGGAGTGTTTCAGCTCAGGTCCCGTGGCAGTTGGTGGTGGTCCTCCGAATATCCCAGACTCGAGAGGTCGCGAGCTCTGAGGGGCATCCCACTCAGAGGGAGATGCTGGGTGCAGCCCGCTGTGGTCCAGGAGAGCTCAAAGGGTCTCACTCAGGACCACCGTTTATAGGTTTGCAAGATGATTGGCTTTAGCCATCCATAAATTTCCATCCTGGCCCCAGTCCCAGGTGGTAGGTACTAAAAATTCTCAAGGTTTCAATAACAATAATATCATTCCACTTGAGCTACGACTCAGATAAGGGTATCAGGGGATGACACCTGGGCCAGGCAGTAGGAGTACGTTCCCAGCCTCAGCTATGCAGAATTTCTGATACGGTCAAGAGGCGCTCAATCATCTGACTCAACCAAGGCCGAGGTTTCACGGGAATTTCTGAGATCAAAAGGCGGCCCAGATCAACAAGCAGCCCAGGGGGAGGGGAGGGAATGCACCACCACACTCTTGGAGGAGCGAGGGAAATGTAAGGGTGTGCTTCTGCTGCCAAGCTGGTTCACCTGGTTTTGCACTGGGGTCACATTCCCCTTCTTGTCCACACAGGGTGCATGCTAGTTGGAGGTGGCCCGCACTCTGGTAGGGGAGCCCAGTGCAGACCAGTAGRTGACCCTGCTGCGGGGGCTCCACCCAGTACACTCACAGGTCAGACTGTGTTGCTTGGTCAGAGGATCCCAGGCAGTTACCAGCACGGATAACAAAAACAGCCTGCCTGTATGTTTGCACAGACCTAGATCACAGACGGCTTAGGAAGCGCGCAGAGCGGTCGTCCAGGGTCGAATCCTAAATGCCTTACTCAGACAAAAGACACGTTAAATTGTTTGGTGCTTTGTCCAACAATTCAATCACCAGTCTTACAAGATTTGGCTCTAATTTTATTTTAAAGCAATTTATTATTTCCCTGTATAAATATAAAGAAATCTCAGATGCACATCAAAAAGCCATTTTCTATTCCCTGTGTTGTGTCAACCTTTCCATCTCTGTAGCAGTTGTTTCATTTGCTCTATTCCCTTCATTCACAGTGCAGTGTAGAATTGGAGAGTTCAGCAAAGGGGAAAAAATGATTCAGTCATCAAGACTATCACTTCCAGTTCAGGATTATTGCTCACAATATTTTCTCTGGCTCAGTCCAGACTTCAGTGGCTCAGACAATAATGCTGTCCTTGTACTTGATTTGGTTAAAATACTGTTAGTCAGGCCTCACACTGGTGAAAGGAATTTCAGTGCAAAGGAGATATTTTCATAGCATGGTAAGCTAAAAGAAAAACCATCTTTTAGTGAACCGTGCCTTTCCAAAAATCACTGAAGAGTTAATACTAATGTGGCTATTATCCCCTTAGGGAGATTAACACACTACACCAGGAACAAATAAATAAATCACACATGGTTGTCAGGCAGACGTGGGAAAAATGATTCTTCTTTTACTGAAACTATTGGATCAAGTGACCTTGTTTCAGCCTGGGTTTGGGTAGAAGCCGGTCCCAGTGGGACAAACATAAGAAGGCTGTACTTGAGATGGCTTTGGGTTTTTGCTTATTTTCTTTTTGTTGGGCAGATTTTTAAAATAACAGAGAAAAATCAAAACCACTCGAATAACTGATGTATTTATTTTCTTATATACACTTAAATATGGCACATCTGACAGTAGTTGTACAATAAACTCAAAATGATAATCAAAGCTGGACAGTAGATCAAATAACTCAGTGCTGGACCTATTAGAAGCCAAATCCTGTACACTGAATTTCTGAAGAAAGTTTCACCCAGGAGCTGCATTAGCTAAGGATTCAGAGGCTAAGATCATCTAGTCTCAATTTCTGAAAGACTGGCTGATGACTGTTACTCTATTACCAATATACCAGCTTCATCTTCCATAATGTAGCACTGAACTGGCACTTTCCACTCTTTCTTCCACACAGCCAGCAATCCATCGGTTGTTGTTACCTCTTACGAGAACAATTACCAATGTCCCAGAGGATTCACCTGCAGTTAGTGATTGCTCTAATAAATAAATGCAGACTGGATTCATTCTTTTGCTATTAATGTGGAAGATGTTCGTGTTTACTATTGTTTGAAAGTCAGTGACAGCTACTTTGCAAAGCAGTGGATTTTCGGAGAATAGGGGAAGCTCAGTCAAGGAGTTTCTTTGCTTTGGGACCCATGAGAACCTCTCTTCTCCTTCGGACAACGACAGTGCCTGGRACACATTGGTTTTGCAGTTGGGCATGTTCTAGGTTGGGATGGACATTTGTCCTCACAGCTGTTTGATAAAGGAGAAAAAAGGAAAAAGAGAGAAGCATTKTAATATGATAATTCCTCACCGTCGCAGTCCTCAACTTTTTCATCACTGAACACTGCAATGCTCTCTAGACAATGTTTGGAAAGTGTCRACACCCCACAACACAGGGAGACAAGACTGCTGCCTGACAGTTCTTGTCTACAGCAGCATGTCTTCCTGTTGTCCGTTTGTCCACAGTCATGACCTAAGTAATGCTTTCATTTCTTGTGAGCGGTGAAGTCCAGAGTGTCAGCACCGGATAGTGCTGCCCTCAAATTCTGCAAAGTACCTTAGCTCACCTGATGCTTCAGCTTTAGTCCTCCAGGAATACTGGGCATAAAAGTCTGGCATCAAAGCCCTGTGTCCAGATTATAGTAATTTCTAGAAGCCAAACTCATGTAAACAAATGATTGCATTGATYCCCTCCCACCTGTCTGAAACACATAAATGACCAAGTCTCTCATGCTCACTTTCAGCTCTGCTGATTCTATTTTTATACTTGTTGTCAACTATTTTATACTTGTCCGTATTTTCAAAGCTGAACGTAAAGATGCAAAGGTTACTTCTTCCACATCATTTTCTCCACGAATGAACCTATGAAGCCTATGAGAGTGAACCCTGTGGGTGATCATTCAGTGAAGTGCAGCTCTGCTAAGGTGCCCAGGGAAACTGGATGCTGACTGTCCTTACATAAGCTTTCAGCCAGAGCTCCTGCATGCTYCTGGGTCTCTGCATGTGGCCAAGGCTTTCTGAGAAGGAAATTTTGGGASTAAACTGATGAATGAAAAAGGAGTATTTTAAAAGGGTATTTTCTATAAAAGTTTTGCCAGAGAAACCTCAAAACTAGTTACGCAAAAGGATCAGGGAAATGCATGGAGTATAACAGCCCCAGAACAATTTTCCAGCTTCTCARTGGAATCAGAGCTGATTGAGTGGCCTTGTATGTGTACAAAATTGCATTAGCTCTAGAAAATCACTTGCTCTGAGGACAAACTGAGTAAGGAATGAGCTGTATGGCGTGGGTGCCAACTTAGGGAGCTTTTGTCCCTAGATGTCCCTGAGTCTGCATTCAGCTGTGACAGAGAACACAGGATGGGTTCTACCTACCTACAAATGCAAGACTCAGTATCTCACTGTAAATCCCCTGTGTCACACAGTAATTTTAGTTGTAACCCAGTTTTAACCATCATTCCCTTAAAATTAGGGGGGAAAAAAGTAACAAATATTGGTAGCTGAATAGCATCCTTGTCCAGATTTCTTTAAAACATGCTAATTAAATAAACCTTAGATTCCTTCTATGAAGCAAGTATTGTAAATACTACTTCTATTATTATTATCTCCCTAACTGCAGCAAGGTATTTTATCCTGGGTGGCCCTCCTAGCTAATTCAGCACTTGCACGTGCATCTACGCAAGCTAATTCAGATCTTGCAGCATAGACACTGAATGAGAAGGAACACTTACCTGCAGGTTTCAGCATGAAATATCTTGTGTTTTAGAGCACAGCTCTCCTGGCTCTCCCTACACAAATAGCAGCTGCAGTTCTCTTTACTTTGAAAGAAATCKGTGGGACACTTATGTCTACAGATGCATTCACAATTTTCTTCATCAAATTCCATATGTTGTCCACACATAGCCAGCTCAGCAAGAGGAGGGAGTCCTGCAATAGCATGTACACCTTTTAGCAGTAAGCTTTACATGTCTAAATCCTGCTTTTGAAGAGACTAACTCTTTCTTTGCAATCACTAGGACTCATACATGTACTTTCTTATAGATTCTAGTGTTCAGAATTCCTGTTGTAACTTACAGTGCAGAAAAGGACTTGAGAGGATTGGGCTGATTATTTCACTTACTCTAATACTGCTGTTTCTTGTGGGTTGAACCCTGCATAAAAATACTTTGTTTTGGGGCTGTATATTAAAAGAGCCTAGTGTTAAGTTTTGGAATGCACAAATGTTTACTGGACAGCAGGTTTTAAAAAGAAAATCTCGAAAAGGATTTAGTCTAGACCCATGACAAAAATGCACATCCACGCAAACTGTCACACTCACCACTCAATGTACTTCACTATCCATATACTGCGGAAATTTTGCAAAAGTAATGCTATGTCTAGTAAGGTGCGAGCTGGTCTAGCACTTCAATAAGGARTATATGCACACTTGTCAGTTAAAGGTAGAAGAAAATAGTTGTTTCAGAAACAAAACCCCAGCCAAGTGAACGCACTGTCTAATACCTCATCTATCTTCCCTCAAAATACACATCTGGAGTACAATATGGGGCTAATCCTAGCAAAAAGGGAACACATTTTGTGAAAGCTTTATTAAAATGCTAGCAACACATCCCCGCTTAAAGGTCATGGCATATAATGTGTCATTGGGAAGGTAATTTCCTGTAGTTTTRCAATTAACTTTTGGATTTAACCTACGGAATGTGGAATGTAACCTGCATCTGCGACCTCTACAGCCTGAGCTCTGATCTCAGTGGCCAGAAAAGGCTTGCACATTACTTGAAAGAAACCTTCATTATTATTTACTTAATGCTGGAAACCCAATATCCAGACAGAATAAAACCCAAGTCCTATTGGAAGGGAGGAAGGAATCTGCCCCAAATTCTTGGAAGACAAACCCCTTCCTTGGGGTGATAAAGCTTGGCGTGTGTGAAGTGGCATAGAGTGTTTCGGTCTCAGTTTGTTTCAACCTCAAAGACAGATTTTAAGTTATTTTGTTCCAGCCACTGCCAAACACAATGTACTTCAGAGAATGATATTTTATCTGAGGAAATATTGAGTCTATGTCAACAAAAGTTATAATTCAACAGGCCACAAATTTTAATGCTCCAAGCTGACCTTACAAAAGGCTAAGAGTTAAGAGGACTCTGGCTATTCACAGTCCTTTGGACTTACTCTGAAATATAGAGTACTAATCCTTTCTTGAGTAAAAAGTCTAACTTGAGCTTAACTACCTAACCTGATGGTCAGATGATCTGACCCAGAGTGAGAACAGATCCTACAGAAACCACTATGCAACTGATCTCTTGCGTATTTACATTAGGAGATTGTAATCAACAGAGCAGTTTATGAGGTTATTTAGTTTTATTTTAGCTTGCTAGTCTAGGAATTGCTTGCCAGCTTGCTTTTATTGTTGCCTTGGATGGTTTATTCTTTTGCTTGCTGCATGTAGGTTAAACCACAAAGGCAAGGCTTCTTTCTGTGTCTGTCTGCTCTAGTGCTATGATAAATTTATTTTGACCAGTACAATYTCCTGAGAACAATTATTTTTTAAAAACCTTATACAGGGCTTGGAGAAATTTTAACTTCTCTTAATGGTTACTGCTAGTAAGTATCTTTAGACTTACACGTTTACCCCCCATAGTATTTCCTGCAAATTTCTTTGACAGATTAAAGTTTTACAGGAAAAGCAGAGGGAGAGGGGAAGTAGTGTACACTTCCACAAATTTTACCCTCTTCCATTTCCTTCCGCAGACCTGAAGGGGTATATGTGCATACTCCTGAGTATGTATGGCATATCAGTTTGAAAGCTTCCTAAATAACTTAATATTATCATAAAAAGTAGTCAAATACTTTGAAAGGTCATATAATCTTTTGCACTGACTACARCTAATAGACAGGACTGATTTTGTCTATCTTATTCCTGACTAGTCTGTTTTTAAGAATTTCCCATGATAAAGATTCAGCACCTTCCCCATGCAATATATTCCAGGGCATAACTTTTTCTATAGTTAAAAAGTTTTCCCTAATGCCCATCATAAATTTAAGGCCCATGTAAAATAAAAAATTATCCAGGATGCCTACTTCACTAACTTTTCAACACTTTCCTATTCCCTATTCAGGTTGCTAATATAGAGGGAGAAAATGCCCAAGTAAAAAACGTGCAATGGGGATAAGCACATACGAGTGTTTATTTTCAGGCAAGTTTCTACACCATAAGCCAAGTCTATCTAGGGATGTGGAATCAAAACTATAACTATCTCAATGAAAAAATGGGACGAAACCAAAATGAAACACAAGCAGCCTGGAGATAGTAAGCAAAAGTGTCCATTTGTACTTTCATCTTTACCTTCTCGTCTGTTGGGGTGCTGTACATCTACAACACATTCACATTTGTCACTATCCCAGATCCATCCATTATGGCAAAGTTTGTTGGTAAAGGGGCATCTAGAACCAAAAAAAAAATAAAATAAAAAGATAACAATTAAAAAAAAAATTAGGAGCATCACTGTAGTCATTTGGCAAAATGAGCCTGCTGGTATGCTGGGTCTGCCACTTGCACTAKGTGAAGGTATGGCATCTTTGTGCATTACTGCTGCAAACAGAAAACCTTRGGACTGGGTGGTTTTGCTGATAGGGCTGAGCTGTCTGGCTCCCAGCAGCTAGAAGGAGCAGGTACAACACATATTTCAGATTACACCCTTAGGAAACAGCTACAATTTCGCAGCTCCACTTTTCCATATAACAGCTCTACCCCACCCAGGATAGTCTTTGTCTTACAGTATTCATGCCATATAACTGTATTCAATTTTGCTATGCTGCCAGAAAGTGCAGCTCCAGTTTAAATTTGCCCATGCTTAAGGATGKACAGTGGACTGTTTTCAGGGTCAGAGGGGCCAGTTTGACTTTTAGGCACTTGGCTCTGGGAGGGGAACTCACAAACTAGAAGGCGGCTGAGGTTCTTCTGTATTTGCCTAGGAAGGGGACTCAGAGTGGCCAGCAGGCTGAGTGAGGGCTGGAGTGGCTTTGCTGAAATGCCACRTCTCCCCCAGCCCAGATGGGTAACTAAAGGGCAGTTATGGGGGCAAGCATACATGCAAGGCTAGACAGAGGCATCTGRGCTAACTTCAGATGAGTCACTCAAGCTGGCTGTGCTTCTAGAGTCTTTGTTAAATTAATGTAGCCTGTTCTCATCAGGACTGCAGRTATTTTATACCATATTTTGGAGTTAGATGTGAGGTGACTTTTCTCCTGCCAATGAGCCTGACAGATGCAAACCGGGACTGGACCAGAAAGTGCAAAGCCACAGTTCGTACTGCTTCTGACCTGACATGYCATGAGGCATGGCAGAGGGCTTTAGCTTGAGCACAGCACTCTGTGTGCCCCGGCTAAATAATGTGCAGGCAGAGTTGCCTGTGTCAGGTTGAAAAAGTCTATGCGCAAATACCCACATAGCTCCCGTGGAGCATAGGGCTAATACGTGCACTTTGAGTCCCAGCTCAAAAACCTAAGTGTCTTAATGACTCCAGATCCTGCTGAACTAGCCTAGCCTGCTGTTTGTTGGATTCTGGTGTCCATTCACCCATTCACACCATTCTGGTGTCCATTCACCAGGTTTAGTTGAAGCTTTCTAACCCTGAGTGATAATCAAGTTATTTGGAAAAACTGTTGGGATAACAGAAAGTGAAGGGACTATTGTAATGACCAAACACAAACAAAATAATTTTGATACTTCAGACTGCACAACATGTGTAGAAGTTTGTAAATGAGGGAACTTACCCATCTTCTGGGTACTGGACAGATCTTCGTATGATGGCGTACTGATGACGTTGGGTATTTGATAGACACTTACAGCCTGTGTGATTGGCAATTTTGATTGGCACRGGCTCAGGAACACTTGTCAAGGGAACCGAGATCTCAAAGAGCTAGGTGGGTGAAATAACATTTATTTTTCAGTTTCCATTATACAGTTAATATTCGGAGTTTTAAATCAAAACCTCTTATCCTTTGCCACCATTTTCCCCAGCCTTGCTCGTTTCTAGAGATAGTTACCATAGGTATAAATGAGCGGGTGGGCACTGAGGGTTTTGAAGAGTAAGCAATGCCCACCAAGGTAGGAACTTGCCAAAATGCTGGTCCCAGTGCTGTATTACCAGCTATTAAACACCCAGGATCATTCAAAATTATTTGCAAACACACTCAAAAGCCTATTCTGGATGCTASGGCCAAATGGAAAAGACACAGGTGTTGGAAACTTTGTTCTCAATTATATCATCGGTTGAATCTCAACCACTTATGGAGACAGCTATTTAACTGCCCTAGGGTATAGTCACAGCATGCATCTTCAGGGGCCTAACTTAACCCCCACAGCCTCTTCAGAGGGGGAAGAATCAGGAGTAAATAGGGGAGAGTTCATTCTTGCTTCAGTTGGGTTCCTGCAGGGCATCATCTTGGAAACATCTCTCTCTTGACTATAGCAGGAGCCTAAGGAACCAAGCAGCCTACCTTCAGTGCATCCAAATTGTTTAGAGTGATCTCAGGGTAGCCTTGTGGAAGCCCTGGTTCCTTGGGCAGCTACGTGCAGGAGCTGTTGAAGTGACCCACACCCCTTCTGCCCCCACAAGCCAGCTTCCTTCCCATGGAAACCAAAGCATAGGGTACGTCTTCGCGTGCCAGTACGTCTTGGCTTGATGCTGCATCCACATGCAGGGGCTGAGAAGTATTGCTAAGTCTGACTGCTTAGACATTTAAATTTAGGTGTCGCAGTGTCTTACTTTAGGTGACATGAATATCCTTCAGTGGATATTTTATACCAAGGGAAAAAAAAAAATGCTCTCACTAATACGGGAGTAATTCCATTCATTTTAGAGGAGTAAATCTGGACTGGTGGCGATGTATCCAGGAGTGGAATTTAGCTGGGGGCTTTTGAGGGAATCTTTATTTTGAAGGATGCTAAAGGAATGTTACACTCTGCAAAACTGCAGTTTTTCAACAAACTTATGAACTGCTGCTCCAAAAACACATAAATAAATAAATACTTTTTAGCCTGACCTAGCTTCCTGAGCTGATCGGATGTCTTTTGTGTGTGGCCAACAGCTCATAACCGCTTTCTCCTTCTGGTGTGGAATGAAAGCAATTAATGAACATTGACGCAAGAAGGACAGGCCCTGATTTATTTTACTCCAGCTATATTCCAGTACAGCCAGACACAGTGGAATTACATTCCAACAAACCTGAAACAAATACAGAAGTGAATCGGACCTGCTCCCCATGAGGACTTCAATTTTCTTTTTAAAACAACTGCCCTCGATCTTTGTTCTGCTTTAAAGAAAAGCCTTTTTCATAACTAGAATTTAAAATATTACTCCAAGTCAAAAGGTTTTATCAACTATAAGTAGGGATGCACAAGGTAAAGATTAATCAAGGAGGACCAGTCTCCTGTGCTCCTTCTGTAGATATGAACACAGATGGTTTCACCTGTAAAGCTGATTGAAAATACTAAACTTGAAGCCCTGCTCAGAGTCACCCACTGGAGCAAGGTGTCTCTGTACATAGACACTAGAGGCAGTCTACAGAAAGAAGCTCTCTGGATACTCTCTTTATGCTCACTTTTTGGCACTGGTCATTAGAACTCAGGTATTTGTCACGTGTTGCACCTAAGCAGTAATTGGCTACTGGTTTAAGCCTTTCTTTTCCRGAAAGTGACTTGTGATTTGGGACATTCAGATCCTGAGGCATTCAAATTGAGAGCATCTGGCCTCTCCTGTTGAAAATGTCCCCTTTTTAGGCTCACAAAACTGTATATCCAAAATTATTGGCCAGCCTTTTTAGCACTGACAGCAATTTTGAAAATGCAGCTCTCGGACTCCTGGCCTCACACAACAAAATTTCCCAGTCTCTCTTAAACCTCTGGTGCAGAGGATTCCCATGAGCCAATACTCTCAAGAGGTGCCAGGTCCAAGTAACAACACATTAATGAAAGATTAAACTCCTTAACATCACATGAGCCTGCAGTTACTCTCTCAGGGCCTAATTTTCATCTCTACGCATATATAGCCATTTTTAATAATGCAACATGAATGTAAAATGCTATTGCACATGCCTGCATTCACTCTGCATGGATAAAAAATTAATTCTTCTGTTTGTTATGATAGTGCAGACAGATCTTTCATAACAGGATCTCAGAAACCAAACATCCTCTTTCCCCTCCCTTCTTGGAGAGCCAGGGTAAAAAGAAAGCAGATGAATAACCTCATTTACCGTTTTTGACACGTAAGTTGTACTTGTATTCATGCAGCTCAGACTCTCCTCGTTGCAGCAGCCTCCGCATCTGAACACGTTCACACAGGGAGGTTTGAAGAATTTGTTGGTTGTTGTACCCAGCTCCTTGGCAACTTCCACGCAGGTTTCCCTTGGCACGCATTGAGTCTTTTGCCATTCCTCATCTATGACTGGAGAAAACACCATTTTTATGAGCAATCATGGCAAAGTTAAACCTCTGATTAGTGAGGCAGAAGYATTATATAAATAAAAATGAAGTGCTAGCAGGCCTTTTGCACTTACTTGGATCGATCTAAGGACCAGAGAGTCTGAGTGCAAAATTATCCCAGTAACTTACACCAGCTGCACTGGCAGAGAGGTCGTTGCATTTATACGCCTTTAGCTTTCAACACGGATGACCAAAATCTCCGTTACTTCCAGTGGGTTAAGTAGAGCTGCATCGATTTCCCCTAGCTGAGAGTCAGCTCCACGGCCTCTGTCTGACAAAGCTGGCCCACACCCTGTTCTCCTTTTCTCCAGGGTAGACCTCCTTATTGTCATTTTATCCTCTCTTCGCATGTACCCCACGGTGGACTCAGTAGAGCCTGGGCCTGACTGCATAAGCACATTAATGATTAACAGATTCTGGTCAGAGGGTATTAATACTCCTACTGGATGTCAGCCAGCGAGCACAGTTTCCAAAATGTCTCATGAAATCCAAGACAAACACTCTCACACCTCAGTACCCTCCGGGGTTCGAGTTTGAATAACAGGAATATGAATTCAAGCATGATTTATCTATTCAAAACACTGTGACATCTTTCAAATACTGAATTGTTGTCGACTAGTAATTTATTTTAGACTGATCTGTCAAATTCTGACTGCGAGAAGGAATAATGCATTAACTGACTGAACCAAAGGGAGAAAGCAGTGACATTTACATACTATTATCTCAAGCCTTGTTAAGAGGTGGCCCTGCTTTTTTTGGCTTTTGATTAACTGATTCAAGTTATGGAATTATTCGAGAGTCATCAATGCTTATGCTTTAAGTCCTTCTTAAAATTATGAAAAACATTTTTCCTGTCTGCCCCCCTCCAGCAGGCTTCTGAAAGACCAAAAGCAACTTCTATACTGTTAAGAAAATTGCTCTCTCTTCCACTGCAGTCCACCTCCCTACAATTGTGTGAGAAGTCATACATTTACAGGGAAGTTATGAAAAAAACCCAAAAATTCCGGAAGACTTTTAATCTAGATGCTATACTTCGTCTTCAGATGAGCATTTATTTCTCTCTTTCCTACCTGACTTTCCTTTTATTATTTTTATTTTTTTTTAACTGACTGTATATTTAAATCAGTTTGTTTATTCCTGCAAAGTCCTTCCGCAGGGTTGAKTCACTCTACTTCCCAGTCATGCAAAAACTACAAGAAATAAGAGCTTGGGGTCCGGATTCTGATTTTACAGCATAAATTAAGAGAAGAATCACTAAAATCAAAAGAATTTTCTAGAGCAATGTTATTCTATCAAAACAGCAATCCAATCCTAGGCCTTAAAATAGAAAATAAAGCGTTTGCCAAACTCATTAAGGTATGTGCATGTAATCACTTCAGATGTCACTTCAACGRGTGTAAGCGGTGATGACCTTTCCAACTGCACATATCCTCACTTTATTAACCACTTCTTTAGCAGAAGGGCTGTTGTAGGAAGGGGCGGTCAAAGAAGTGGGTGTCACATTTTGTTCAGAAGCACCGTGGTCACCCTGATCTTTTCCATGAGCAAGCAAGCGCAGGGCATCTGCTGAGAAATTTGGCTGCAGTACAGACTCCAGCTTGAAAGCGCTGCAGTCCTAGGTGAGCTGAGCTGCTCGGGGGAGGCTGTGGTTAGATGGGGTGATACAAGCTTTCAGTGGATTCATCGTTAAAGCTCTAGAAAGGAAGAATAAAGTCATGAATTTGCCCTGCTGGAGTTTGGGGTGCTGTGGAAGATGGTCTAGCAGTGAAACAATGAGGAGCCTTGACCCAGCCTTCTCGTCAAAACACTTTATTAAAACAAAACAGATGCCCTTGGCAAAAAGATCAATGCTTAATGACTGGAAAGGGTGTGGGAAAGAAATACATGTTTATAGGCTCGGGTTTTTWAAAAGGAGCTTTAGTACCTTGAACATATTAAGATATTAGAACAGAAGAAGTTTCTRTCCTGGGATAACTCCACTTTGGGTGGAAGAATGGAGAAGATGACCCAATAGGCTTTTTTTAACTTAAATTTCAGTGGCTTGACTTTGAAAGAGAAAGCTGACATCTCTGTGTCTAGAGTTGGACTTCTAAAGGAAAAGTAGGAAATGACCTAACAGCTGTTCCAAGCAATTATAAGAAAACTCTATCTGTATGACTAATAAAGTCATCTGACTTTATTACCTAAACATTTACATTATTCTGCCATTGAAAAAAGCCCATTGCARTATGCACTGCCTCAGTAACACTTGATGATATCCTCTGTTGTCTCGCTGTATTGACAAAAGGAATATTTTAATTTTTCAGAAATGGTGGTGCTCACTAAATGAGCAATAATGAATAGAGAATTACAGCATTTGACACTGGGTACTACTTCTAATAACAGCTCTGTGGACTCCTAGACTTGTAAAGGTGAGCAAACAAAATGTGTATAATTAATTAAAGCCCTCTTAATTGTTCTTTCAGTGTATATTGGATTATTGTTTTCTGTACAAAATTTCTATGAGAAGTTTAAAATCATGCCTGTCGTATGAAAACCCTTTTTGGACTGGCACTCATGTTTGCATTTCTGTGCKGTGGCTCAGAGAAGCAAATTAAGGCCTTTGCTCAGCTATAATTTAGCTGAGTAATGGTGTGCAAATGTGGCTGTGGTTATTGTAAAAGTGATGTTAGAACAGGATCAGCAATATCTGATTTCCCAAARGGAAAGTGATATGATCATACCACTTCAGGGTACAGACTGAACAAAAAAGAATAGCTCGGTCTGTCCTTTGTTAGGCTACAGTGTAGTTTTGCTACAGTGTAGTTTGCTAGGATATCCATTTGCTAGGCCAAAGTATAGTAATTGATCCTTTATTTTACATCAATGAGCATATAACGCCTCTTGAGTCTCTCACCTACAAGGAAGAGTATGCATTTTTGCTCCAGGTGAGAGAATAGATTGTGATTCACCGCATTCAGGTGTTGATTGGTTCCTTCAAGATCTACTTCTCTCCAGAGAGACTTCCTCAAATAGGTTGGGATTAGGGCAATACCTTCTTCCTCTGCAATTCCCACCCAGACACTGCTGCTGATACAGTGCCTTATATCAGAGCACACCTCATAAAAAAGGGGATTTCTATGCCTGSAGGAAAGTTCATTCGTTTCTACCTGCAAGCAAATTCTGAGATTTAGCCCGATGCTGCTGGCCAGCCCCTCGGCCAGTCATTCCAACCTGTTCTTTGCACATTGACTTCCCCTCCTTTCTGTGGCCTGACAAATCCATACATAATATATCCTCCCTTTGGAGAGTATACAGAGATGAATAAGCCTCATTTGGCCACAAAACAGGGAGGCAGACTCGGGCTATTGCCTGACACTTTTTCATACAAAGTAATTTTCCATGAATGCTCTGTTGTTTCCAGCATGGGTGTTTTCTAGGAAACCCCTGGTACTTAACCCTTTACTGGTTAAGAATCAGTGGTCCTGAAGCTGAGATCATTCAGTGCAAACCTGCACCTACCTTTCAGTGTATCGATATCATAGAAAGCAGCAGCAAATCTGGTGGAGCGATGTGATGCAGAGCGGGAGTCTAAATTGGCCAGACTTTTGAGTTTTAGCCTGCATTTCCACAGCTTCCAGTCCTCAGAGTGAGTGATGCGAAGCAGCTCTTCCAGGCTGGATGCTCTTCTGATCTGCTGTTCTGACTGCTCCAATGCTGACAGAGATGTCCTCTGGAAGGGAAGGGGGAAGTCAGAAAGCCAGTACCTTTACAGCCTGTCCCCAGTGCAGCACATGGAGCACTTGTACAAAAAGGCAGCATGTTACTGAGGACAGAGGATACCTGGGAAAACAGAAGCGCACAGAGATGTTCCAGCCTTTGAGAGTGCCTGGCRCCAGACCGATCTGCAGGATTTGTGCCCATATAAATTGGGAAGGGGAGATGCCCRCTTCCTCACCCTTTCCATCACAGCCACTACAGCTATTTGACAAATGCAGGCTGTACTCCCCAGGGAACCTGCCGGACACCGATCACATCACTGCTGTGCCTGGACCGGCCAGCCATGCCAGCATGAATCCCAGGCCACCCCTATAGACAACCTGAATGAGTTCAGCTGGTGAGCACAACCCACGTGCCTTTGCAGCAAGCCACCTCAGGTGCCAAAACTCTGGTGGCAACCACAAGACATCTCTGCAGGGGCAGGTCATACAGCTGGAAGCTGCCCTAAGTATGAGGGCCTACACGGCGGGCAAACACTATGTTCAATGTGGTACAAAGTGCAGGATGCATCTGCCATTTCCCATCCCGACTACCGTTTGGGTCATGCCCAAGTCAGCCAAAGCAGCCTCAGGTCCAGCCTCAGTGCCRTGGCTGTGCAGCAGCGTTAGCACAGTCATTGCATTTTCCACCTGCATGATGTACGTGACCATTCTCCACTCCCACAAGTGAACACTCCCTACAAAGGCCTACCCCATCGGTTTAAAGTTGTTATTCACTTAAAACATACCTGTTTAACAGAAACTTAATATTGCACAGCACCCCATAACAATACTGGTTTCTTTGGCTGCTGCTTTCCGACATCTGTGTTTGTGCCTTATCAAGGCATTGAGTATTTATTTCCACTGACTCACCAGATCTGCTGAAAACTATTGCCTCCAACCCAAGTAAAAGGTTATCTTTGTAAACGACTGTGTTGCGCTGGGCTGGTGCTCTCAGTTGTACTCTCTGGTCATGCAGTTGACTGTACTTTTTGACTTGCAAATAAAAGGCTGCACTGCCAGCTTTCATAAATAAAACGYGAGTTCTTAAAGGCAAAGCTGAAATATAGGATGCTGGAGATGAGGAGTGTAGCAACCCGCAGTCTGAACCGGTAGCAAGTGAGTGCTCTGTATAGGGCTGGGGAAGGGGTGGGGGACGGGGTCACCTATAAGAGCAACATTTTTAGATGATATCTGAAACCCAGGCACCGACTGCATCTGTTATTTGTTATTAAAACATCTGTGGCATTTATTTTGCAATGATACAGATGTTAGCCTGTGCATACGGGCCAAGTTCGTTTTTGGGTAATTACCTTCCACTGACCTAAAATTCCCTGTGTAGTTAACTCAGAATAAGTTATTTGCTCTTCTTGTATCCCCATACAGAACAATATATTGTGATCTAGCAAGCAGCCATGTTTCATTACAGAGATGGCTTGTTTTCATAGGTGAATGATTTCTCATATATTTCATATGTGGTGAAAACTGGAAAGCCCGTCTCAGTACTTATGGACAAATAGGTCAGAAGGAATGTGAATACTTAGCACCAGTAACTGAATTTCAAGACAGTTTTACAAACAAGCTACCCAGAATTTTGCTGATCTCGGAAAGCTGAAATTCAGCTTGAGGTCAATGCGTCAAGACTCATTTGTTCTAAGAACGACAGCTTATATTCACGCCCATTTACAAACTGTCTCCTTGACCCTACAAAACATGCGAGTATACGACCAGCGCTGGTGTGGTAATGGGACCAAAGATATTAAAACTGAACTCTATTAACCATTAACAAGACTTTTTTCTCTCTCTTTACAGTAAAAAAAAAGTTCTAGGTGAATCAGCGTCCAAGACTTCTAAACTAGAATGAAATTACAGCAAACCTGTAAAATGAGATGATGGTGTTCTGTAAATTAGAAGACATATCCCTGCACTTGTTGTAAGGATCAGTAGTTTGGGACTAGCTTTTCCATTTCTTGTACTTAAATATGAAGAGATTTTATTAATGATTATTATATGAGCAAAATAAGTTATAAACCTAAGATCAAAGAGAACAGAAAAAGTATACATGCCTCCTTATGGTAAGAAAAGATTTTTGGGCTTATCTAAGGCAAGAATTTGTACTGCTTTAAGGATTCTTRCATTTTTAAAGCTATACAAGTTCCTTAATGTGGACTGAATACGCTGAAATGAACTGACTTYATGCCTTCATAATTAGTATTGTATAGAAAAAGGATCAAGTAGTAGAAGTAATTTTTATACCCCAAAAATGCATCTCCAATAGGATTTGAAATGTGGTAATTAAAAAAAATGTACCTCTGATATTGATTCATCGTAGTGATGTTGACAAAGCCTGCCTATATGTGCAGGTTGGTCCTTCCCTTCTTTTACTGTTTTTCGTATACTGGAAACTGGAGGAGTACGGTCAAAGGAAATGGMAGGAGCAGTGCTCATTACAGAATTCCCTATGCAGTCATCAGAAATGTATCTTAATTAACTAAACCATGATTATCCAAAACTCAGACAGAGCCCTTGGAACTAAGTTATCGCTTCTCTGTGAACTCCAGCCCCGCTCAGTGTTGCCTGGGCTATTCAACCCTGAAATGAATCTGTTGCCTCTACTCTCTCCATGCTTCCTAMCACCTATCCAAGCTCTGCAGTTTGACTGGATTGCCAGTTGCCTACCAGCACAATGCCAGAATAATTGTCTTCCTTCTTCTTACATTTGACTTCTTCCTGGAGGGAACAGATTTTACAGCTGATTTTATAACGTCTTCCCAGGAATCCCTATCCAGTAAATTTCCTGATGCCCTTTCCTGTAACAACAACAACATTGAGATAAAGTGCAGACTCTCCCTCTGAGCRCTGCTGACACTAGGCAAGATGGTGAGCAGAAGGCACTGCTAGATTTTAAGGGAGGTCTGAATCCCAGATAGTTGTAGGTTTTTACAACTGTGAGGACATCTATTTTGTCTGTGAGTTAGTCACTCTCAGCTCCCTCTATAACCAAGGCAGAGAAATATAGACACTTCTAGAGCATGTTTCATTTGAAATCACCTTGAAAGTCTCCCTCCTGTCTGCCCAGCAAGCCCAGGCTCACCAGATCATAAGAGGTATTTGTGTGGTGGATCTTTGGTCAAACAAATCTCACCTCAGCTATCTGGGGTATAAAACATCTGAAGAGAAGCACCTAATTTTGTTCCAATCTACCTAGGTGCCAAAACAGAAACAGTGAATACTGCCTTATGTGTTTGCTTTGACTCCTTTGAGACTACTACAATACTCTCACCTAAAATGTTCTTTTAGACATTTGCTGGAGCACAAACAGAGTGTTCAGCATCTGGAAGGACGTCCCTCATCCTTCTACACTTTGACCATAGAGGTAGCGGTCCACAACTTAAAAGCATRCAAAACTAAAAGCTTAAAAAATAAAAGAACATGGAGGATTCATCAGCCCCACCAGCAGGGCTCAGCCCTATGGCCTCGGACACCACAGGCTGAACTGCTTCAGTCAGGTACTGTCTTGCTGCGGCAAAGCAGCCCTGAATAGCATGTGGTCACGAAATCTTTCTGAAACACTCAATTCTGGTCATCCTGTTTTGAAAAGGACAGCATCAAATGAAAACGCAGAACCTCTTACGGTCTCAGATAATACCATAGATGATGTGCTGTAGGGSTGCTAGCACCACACAGATGTGGAGACTTCTTTCATGTACTGCAGTTTAAATTCAAGCCCTGTTTAGATATAGACAAACATCCTCTGGCTGACTGAAAAGCCCCACTTAGAACAGTGCAGCTTTACACAGGAAGATGAATAAATGTTTCAAAATGTGAAATTGGAGGAAGGTGCTAGGTTCAACAATGTCCCAAACCTACCCCTCATGTGATGATCAAGGACTTCATCCCCTCTCGAGTGATATCGAGTGGAGAGCAGTTAAAATCAGCATTTGAACAGAAGGGGAGCTCCCCACTCAGCAAAAGAGCAGGGGGAAGCATACAGAAAGGTCAAACCTCCACTGACATTTTTGGGAGATCCAGCTCCTTACAAAAAGCAAGAGGAACAGAGCCGCCGTCTGTCTGTTTCTCCTGACTGTAYTCATCTGCACACGCTATTTCCCACTTTTCAGATACTCCTACCTGCCTTTTTTAGGCTTTCTCTGATAACTACAGTCCTTGCTTCCAGGTTCCACTCCCATTCTCCACTCTGCTCTCATCATCTTGTGCTGCTTGGATCCCACTGTGCTTTTATGTTATTTATTTTTACTCCTTTCCCCATATTCTGCCAGGTGGTAGTCTAATGAGACCTACCTCAGGCTGAGCTGTTCAGCCTCCTGGTGCAGAGGGACATCCATTTTTCCCCCTGCCATGCCCTCATCCCACTTCYCTTAGGTTGGCCCAGGTTTTAGTGGTCAGCTGGGGTGAACCATCACCACTGTGGCAGTTGTCGGTTGTAATGGCTGCAACCTGGATGCAGAGCAGGAATTCACTGCACTTGGCGTGGTTCACATAGGTAGCAAAATGATGACGTCTGGCCCCAGAAAGCTTAAAATATACATTAAGGCTTGAGAGAGGAAGAAAGTARAGAAGGAGCGATTGGCAAAGGGCCAGGACAATGTCCTTTACATGCTCTCATAATGAACAAATTACCTGTGGAGCCATATCACTGGAAAGCTCCAAATGTCCTAAACTTTCAGGACCCATAAATGCATACCCTGTAGTCAACCAAATACGTAATGCTATTGCCTACAAGAAATGTTTGCATCAAACTCATCAATAGCAAATATCAAAGTAGTAGGTTTAAGTAGTTCTTTCTTATCTCTTCAGCTTACTGCTGCTCTTAATATGATTTTTCTAAGTATCTTATCTAAGAATGGATCCCATACCCAGAGATAAAAATCAGATTCATATTTAAATGAAGTTGTATGTTTTTCATAACACTGACCTCTCATATGTTCCAAAACTATTCTTCAACTCAAAGAGGAATATCTGTTTTCCTCTATTGGGGCTATGAGCAACATCACTGACATCAGGAAATGATAACGTGGGTTAGCATTGTGATTTTTGGATAATTACAACTTCTGTCCTTCCAAAAGAAACCATAATGGGCTATCTATCTTCTTCCTAGCAATCTCAGATGCCAGAAAAACCCTAAAAGTAGTTAGCATTGGAAAGGAACAAGAGAAAAAGCAGTGGTACATTCAGCAGCCTTTCCCACCTTGGAAGCTGTCTTAAATCAGACACTGAGTTCATTACCCCGTTGATTTATGCTAGTCAAATATTTGGCTTATGCATCATGTCATACARATGTACAATCCCACGCGTAGGCTGCACTGTTCAAACTGGGCCTCTTCTTGAGAATTGGTATTGACAATCTCCTATCAGGTGCTGCAGCTCAGCAGTTTGCGCTTTTTCTCCATGCTTGACAAGCTCCTAGGTTTCTTGCCTAAGAAAAAATACCCTACCCTTTTCAAACTGATGTCTGAGTGAGTCAGCAGAACCCACGTTTGCAGAACCCCTTTTTTTGCATGTGCCGCTCTTTYCAGCCTGACACAGATGGTCTTTGCATTAATGCTGTGTTTTGGGATCTCCTGGAGGTATTTTGAACATAGGAGGAAAGATGTGTAGAATACAATAGTAAAAGAAAGTCCTAAAATATATTTGAGGATCTATAGCACAAACACATGCCTAGGACCCAAAATTAATTCTTTTCAAGGCCATCAGTAACTCTCAGTACTTTCATTTAAGAAAACAGATGCATGGTGAATAATATTTTGTGTGTGTATGAGAAGGCAAAAATAAAGGTTAATCGAAATCCGTATTTTGCTCCATCTGACCAAAGTCCTGCTTGCATTTCACTCTGTACCCAAGCACACCCACAGACCCAGGAAATACATCCTGAAAGCTTACACAGATGACTACTTTCCTTAAGCCCCAGCCTCACAGTCCTTATCCACAGTGGGATATAAACCTCTGCTTAAAGCTGAACACGTGTAAGAGCTCTTCTGAAAAGGAATGTTTTTCCGAGTTAGGGTCACAGATGATGTTATGGCAAGTGCTGCATAAATATCAATGGAAATCTTCAACATTATCACTGTGTCTGGGGCCAGGACAAATGATTAAGGAACCTCTCAATAACCTTGCACTGTTTTATGATCCATCCTCTCAGCGGTTAAGCAATAAAAAGAAGGTAACAGCTTTATCTTGCCAGGGAAAGCAGATTGTAGCTGCATAACACAGRATGATGATTCTCTTAATGCCATTGTATCACAAACATGGCCAAACAGGTTTAAGCTAAGTTCAGACTAAATCGTTCAAAATTAACCAATCTGGGGGGAAGTTTCATCACAAAGTGAGGGCACTTGGACATCAGCAAAGAGTACTGGCAGCATGTGAGGACATTTTGAACCTTTATGTGAGTGTTGTGTGCTTAATGCAGCAATAGCAGCTGCATTCAGTTCAAAAGAAGTCATGAAGAAGACAAAGACTTGATGCAACCAGAAGCTGAACTCCCCCTGTTCCAGTGCTGCCCAAAGGCTATTCTCAGAACTAGATTCAAACCAGTTTAAATACTAGGTAGATGATTCATCGCCACATGAAAATACCAAGGAACTTTGCTGCTACGTATGCTACACCTGAAAATAACCTCCTTTTCTTCCATGATGCATTCCCCAAGGTGTTTTTACGACAGTGTATGAGCTGATCRTAGTTACGGGCTCATCTTGCAGAGCTAGAGTGCCTACAGCTCCCTGCTGCCCCACGATCGTTAAAAAAAAACAAACAAAAATCTGATCCTATGTGTCATTCACCTGACTGAATATGAACTAGTTATCTGAGACTGCTATTATAGTTAATAGAGAAAAATAAGCCCATTGGGTGCACGTTCATCTCATTCTAAAGTCTGTTGGATAAACCGTGCCTCCAAACTGCCTCTTTCTCTCCATTGATGCTGAAGGAGTAGTCGGCAGGTCACTAGTTCAGCTGTAGTTAGGTGACCTGAATCCCACTCAGCTGACAGCAGTCAAATGAGATGAAATCCCCTCTCCTTATCCAAAGCACAAGCAATTTATGAGGGACAGCAGTGAATTTTTCTCAGGTACACAAATATAAACAACCAGGAAGTGCAACTGCACCAAGGTCTGAAGGACCTGGGACCACCTCAAAGCCAGCACCGGCAGCTGCCTGGACAGAGGAAAGCACTTCATTCCCAGCCCCAAAGCCATGGGGTAGTTGCCCAGCCGTGCCGTGGCTCRCAGCACACAGACTGTGAGCTGATGTGGGCAGGGAACAGCAAGGGAGTTCCTGTGGGAAAGTCTTGTTCTCTCTTAGCAGGAAAACAGGGCAGCTCCTGCCGTTGTGAGGCCAACAACGATCTACATGGTGTCTGAAGGTCTCTTGTTTGACCATTTTCCTGGTGAGGATGACAAGCTTGTGTGGAGTCTCTGCAGTAAGAGGAACTCCTTTTGAGGATTCTCATCATTATTAGTAGTATTTTTAGCATTATTGTGGCTCCTAGGAGTATGGGGTCAGGTACTAACACAAAATAAAGAGGTGATCCCTAACCTTATATCTACAACCAAAGTAAAAGGCGAGAGAAAACAGAGGAAGGCATTCATCTAAAGGGARTACTAAGGAACCACGGAAAATATTGCTCAGAGTGATGGGCCATGATTTTGAGATAGTAGGGGCTCAACCATTGCCAAATTTTATCRAAAGAAATATTGTCTATAATACAGCATCTTGTATCCTTGGGGTGTTGCATAACGGGTAATAAAATAGTGAGAGAATCTTCTGCAGCTTGAAAACATCGGGCCTGCAGGAGTGACTTACTGC
The DNA here is from genome assembly GCA_030449065.1 of Oceanodroma leucorhoa. Taxonomy (NCBI): domain Eukaryota; kingdom Metazoa; phylum Chordata; class Aves; order Procellariiformes; genus Oceanodroma; species Oceanodroma leucorhoa. Next base: position 5,792,429 of record JASVER010000032.1, on the reverse strand, counting down.
CTTATCAACAAGCAACTGCATCACCCTATAAACATCTAGCATGAGGCGTCTAACTCTACCACATGTCTGACACATACTAGTTTGCACTAATTTTATCATCACCATTGTATTTCATTTCTGAGGAGAGAAAGAACATCTACTTCTCAACAGCTCCAATAAAATCAGAATTTTGATTCTCTGTCAGCTATGAACTTCTAATATATAAAGTCCCATCCGTAACTGTATCCCCTCTGGAAGCATGATTATCTATGCATTATTAGTGCACAAATAAGCTATTTTTAATTGTAGTGAACATGACCACAGAGAGACAAAACAATGAGATATTTTGGCTTCCTATTAATATTGTTCTCTGAAACAGATGGGCTTGTCATGGGATTTTTCAGTGACTATTACAAGCTTTCCCATCATTATCAGAAGCATGGATGAAATTTCAGGAGCATGCAGTACTTCATTCCGTCTTCAAATGGTGACTGTTTAAACAAATACTCAAATCTGTTCTAATACTTAGAATAAAGTTTAGGCTCTCTCAGTGCACTGGCTTATCCAGACTGAACATTCGCTTGATCATCACAGTTACAGCATTAATAACCTGGAGGGACATACTGCTTATGGCGGGGACAAGTTTAGGTCCTGTGAGGCTGATTTCCAGCTGTCACTTTTTTAAAAGGGTGCTTCTTCCAGTGAGAATTGTATTGAAAGCGTACAGCTATATTGTCCAAGTGTATCGCAAAAAATATGCAACTGGGCTGAATTTCTTAAGAGGTTGAAAATGACCTCAACATTCTTCCCCCAAATATAAAATTAGTAAGGACTGTGTTACAGTTGAGAAATCCTAGGGTGGCGTCAGACTTATAATATCTCAATATAATAGTCAAAGAAGTTGGGGTTTTGGGGCTCGGAGGCAAAGTACCAGAGTAGCACTTTTTGTTTTCCAAACCCAAACCCCCTCTGAAAATTGATGCCTTGATTTGCCTGCTGATATTTTCAGCTGTGCCCACTATTACAGCATTTTCTGCAACTGCATCGAAGGGAGACTCCATATAACTCTTACCAGCAAAAATACGCATGCATCGCCTGGCTGTAATGCCCAGACAGCTACTCCTGCTGTGCCTGCAGAGGAGGAAATGGTACTCTGAGTGGAAAGCCTGAAGGTCACCTCTCTACCCCCCTCAGTGCCTGCTTGCCCAGAAAAAGCTCAAGGACTGAAGAGCAGGCATGGGAAAAAAACTTTTGCTTCCCCCACCCACAGCCTGGGCGAAACCTCTCCCCTGTCTGCCTCAAGAGTTAAAGAGTGTTGGCCTTGGCCAGGCATCCTCTCAGGGAAGGGTGACTCTGTGATCACACCACTTCATCCTGAAGTCCTGTGTGTCATGGCTGCTGAAAGAGAAACTGCATAGAGCCCTGACCTGTAAGAAGAGCAGTGGAGAATTGCCAGAGCACAGAAAGAAGGACCAACAGATATGTTACTTGTGGGTTTGGGAGGAATGTCAAATGGTAAAACAAATAGTTTGCATGAGGGGGCAGGGGGCTGACAGGGAGACATTTGTCTGAGGCTGTCACATTTCTCACTGATACAGATGTGATGTTTGAGCGCCTCTTTTGCTAAAACCTTGTCAGTACATCATCTGACCAAGACCCAAAACTGGAGGAGGAGCAACTTCTAGACTGCTCCACCTCTGATGTTCAGTGTGGTAAAAAGTTCCCTCCAGACTCCCCTGCTTGAGAATCTGTCTCCTTGGGCTCCAGCCTTACTTCCAGTGAAGACAGGAGACTTAATTACCCGTTTCCTAAACTTAGTGGTCAAGGTGGTGATAAAACAGCTTCTACTTTAGCTGAAGGTGATATGTTTTCACAAGTAAATCATATTAGCTACCCTATGGCTTCAAGAGAACAGCTGTTTTACATTTTGAATGGCCTTTTGAACTAGAATAGATCCTTTGTGATGCTACAGCAAACAGATCAGACTTCTTGCACTTTAGTAGCATGCTTACATTATCAAAATCCTCTGAGACAAGACATTTTGGTTGCTGTATTCTTAGTTTAAATGAACCAAAATATTCAAAGCAAAGAACTGGAAACATCAGAATTGTACATGATTTTGTGAAAGCATGAATCTCAGAGTATTTCATATTCTTTTTCATGTCCAAAGCAATCAGAGACTGATAATATTTTATCAAAATACCTCTCACAACTATGTACTTTTAGCCAGCTAGATCTTTACAGCAAAATGAGGGAGTTTTTTTTCCAGCCAGCAAATGTTTTGAGAATCAACTGCAACTCTCATTAAACAAGTATTTCTTCCCACAGCCAGGTCTTTTGGTTCTCGTGGGAAACATCCTCACAGCAGCTGAAGTGTGATTTTGAAGGTAACAACATTCACTGCCCATCATTTTGTTGGCAGTGATGGAAAAGCCGGGCGGGCAGATGGAAGAAAAGAGTAGGTCTACTATGGTACGGTGTTTCTTCCTGTTCAAGCCTAGTCATCTACATTGCRAGTTTGCCTTTAGGTCCCTCCTACGGTGATCGCGCAAAGTATATTTGCTTGGTCAGTGAAAGGACACAAATGGATTGTCATAAATGTCCAGGGTGGTAACTCATTGATATATCCCAAATGCTGCTGACAAGCTTGGGAGTCTTACAGTACATTTTCTGAGCCTCTACTTGTATGCTTGTTTGTATCGTCTTGCATTGCTACAATCTGTTCAGGCAGCCGTGATGCTCAGTACAGAGCACAGCTAGAAGCATTACATAGGACTTACTTCATGACACAATGTTAGGTGCTAATCTAACACTGTGACAGGGTACACATGTCAAAAATAGCATATTGTATGTGTTTACAAAGAGCGTGTTCAGAGTGTAGTCACTTTCCTTTCACATTTGTCCAGTCTTTGGAAGTCGCTGGGGTTTGGACAGTAATTTTGGAATGGCTCGGTAACAGAGACCTGAATGAAATCAGATGACTATGTATTCTTTTAATACTTGGAAATATTTTTTAATGTGATGAAGGTTCCTTCAGTTAGTGCTTTCATTGGTTTCTGGGTTTGCCCCAAGACACTTTAATAAATGTTTTGGAAGTGTGACTAACCAATAGGATGGCCGGGTTTCAAAATGTCACTTCACGAAGCAAAGCCATTGCCAATACTGAATGAACTTATGTTACCCCGATCACATGCACACATTTTCCTGGAATTGTAGTTTTTCTTAAGTAATATTTCCCTAGCAGTTCAGGAAAGTATCCTAACGTGGTTTCTGAGTCACATATTGCTAATTAAAGTGAAAAGTTTTGCCTGTTTGTATGGCACATTCTCTGTGTGCAACGTGACATACGATACAGTAACATGATGCAACTTTTTTGCAGTTCAACCCGACTCAAATAGAATTCCCTCCCCAACTGCACGCAAATAGTGACCGCACTGCCGTCGGTGACAATGAATTCTCAAAACTAACCCAGCACGCTTCCCATCTGAAGCTTTCAGACAAAGCCGTCCTGACATCCTGATAATAAGGAGAGCAGTCACCCCTTTCCAAACCCATGTGGCGCCCACATTGGATTGCCAAATCCCATGTGTTCAGCTGCACGTCTGTTGTACTCAGTATGACTCTGCTGAAGCCGCAAGGACCCTAGATGGCGTCATACCACTGGCTGAGTGGTGGCACACTTTAAGTCACATTTTGGGGGAAAATAGAAAAAATATGCAGATGTCCTTCAGGAAGCTGAATTTTTCTTAATGCGAGCAAACTAAAATCAATTGTTCTGCTATTCATTGATACAGAAGCCCATATATAGCTCTTTCACAAAGGCATCAAAAAAAGAGCAATTCTGCTTGGTCTTCCCATGGGCAAATAGGGTCTCTGCAGCTGTAGTGGGGGCATATAGCATTTTGTCCCCGTTCCCCACATCCCAACAAGGATTATGAAGATTTCCAAAACATGCTGGGGAGGTAGGGAGCCGGTGGAGAAGTAGATAAGGGACTGGCACATAGTGGGAGGAATAAGGAATTCCTAAGGAATAAGGGTTTCTTTAGAAGAGGTATCATATTGAGTTTACTTCCCTGCAGCAAAATATCGTGGGTCATTTTTCCCCCCAGCAAAGCCTGGGGCTACATCTCAAAGCCAAGCCCAAGAAACAGCAATGGCCAGTTTTGTAACTGGACTTACTTGCCCTGAGAGAAAGGTCTAAAAGAAGCACAGATCCCAGTCATTTAGTGATAACTATAAAAACTACTGTAGAAGGTTTTTAATGGGAATAAGAATAAATGAGTTATCACCTGCAGCAACTGTACCTTACTTATTCTTCCCAAATAGTGGTATGGTGTCCACAGGATTTAGGACACAAGTAAACCTTACTCAGCTCTAGTCTGGAGTAGGGATAGCAGTGATAGAACAAAATTTGCAGACACAACGGCAGAGGTCTCACAAGCCGGAGTTTGCACCAGGTTTTTTTTCCATTCTCAAGCAGGCTATTTCTCTGTTTGCCTCCTGTGGGGGCCTGCATCAATACCACCGCACCAGTGGTTAGAAATAACACAAATGCCTGTGAGGGAGAAAACACAAGTAGGCTACACAAGGCAGAAAAAAGCAACACTCGCTGAGTCTGAGCTGATTGCTTGTTTTGGTTGCCTTGTGACCACAAATTAACAGAAAGTTGCTCCACTGCCCTCTGAGCCTGCCTTCCTGCCTTCCTTTGGTTTCACAGACTTTCAGATGTGAGCCTTGACTGATGCCAAAGTTTAATTAGTACTGTCTTCATTTCAAACAACTGACCAATAGAATGAGTTTCTCAAATGCTGCATCTGATTAATCTGAACAGCCTGATGTACTTTTCAGAGCTCCGCTCTATACTCAGACATTACAGTCCTAGCTGAGATGGGCTGGACTGGAACAGCAGCTGGAAGAGATTTTTTTGCTGTTTCTTATGAGCGAGAACTGCTCTTGATAAAGTAGCAGTATGTTAGTAGTTTCCTTTCCAAACTGATAAGAGCCAAGGTCATATGCCATGTGGCATGGCAACAATACAGAATTGTTCTCTTATCCTTCACTGTACCTTGTCAAGGCAGTAGCAGATAAGTCAGAACAAATTGGCTTTCTTCACAACCTCCCTGATAGCTTCCCTCTCCTGAAGGAAAAGCACAGATGATCATTTCTTCAGGAATGCAGCAAATACATTTTCACACATTTTTGGCTCATCGTGCCTWTCGGAGATGGTAATCACAGAGAATCAAAAGCATCAGTGACAAAGCTGGGATAATAAAACACTTCTGAAAACCACAATTTCATAATCTTTATTTAAGAGAGTTTGCTAACTTTGAAAGGAAGCTGGATGTGAGGATGAAAAGCCTAGTTTAAACAGAGAGATTGTTTCCAACAACCTTTAGAGTTGCTTTTTCTAGCTGTTGAGCCATTTGCTGTACTTCCAGGAGTTGCCTTTGAGGAAGATAACCCATGAGATAGAAGATTTGTTAGAATCTCTCTTTCCTACAAACCGAGTAGCATTTGCAAGCAGTTATTAGAGAGCTGTGTAGATCTATCTGAAAAACAATGATGTCAGTCGTAATTACAGAGACAAAAGCTTACGTCCAGCTCTGCTGCTTAGGTTTCTTTGCAGAGCTCTGTCTGTTTTGGTTGTACAGTCAGACAGACTGCAGCTGGCTCTAGCAAAGGAGAGATGCAAAGAGCTTCCTGATTCCTTCCGCTCACGGTGTGATGGCTCTCCGGTATTTCCATGCTTTCCCAGGGGCAAAGCATCCTCCACTTAGGTGGTCCAGGGACCGAGGAACATGGTGAAGTGCCACTCACCAGCAGACAGGGACTATGCACCAGCTGTGTTTGGAAAGTGGCTTCCACCTCTTTCCAGCTCACAGTGGCAATACGAGATTGTTGAATCTAAGAAGATCTGTTAGAGCAAAAGCGACCACTCAAGGCTGTATCAATGTTTARTGCAAAATTAAAAAAGGTTTAGCTGTGGAAAAGGAGTGCATGTAACAGAGAGCAGCCATGGTTACCTCCAGGGCTAAGCATAACTAACCCCTCAGTCTTCTGATCAGAAAACAGATTTCTGGTTCCGTGATACTTCTCAGGCCTATCAGCTGTGGGTTTCTCTCTAATGAACCAAAGGAGGGTTCACCACAGGGAGAAGACCTCTGCAAAAAGAAAAGGCTGTGAGTCTGTTATAGCTTGGGCATTACCAGTTGTCCCTTTCTCTTGCCTTCCCCCTAACACTTTACTAATAACATAAGGGGCAGAATAGGGCAGGGAGCAATCAGACTCAAATTCTCAGAGATCAAGACCTTGCAGCCTCATTAGAATGGCAGTTTTAGTGTTGGCACGCAGGAGCAGCTCTGACATATCATTGGCTTTTCTTGGCAAAAATTTCGCCTCGGCTCTGATGACTATAGGACATAGCTCTTTGCATCTAATTTTAAAATTCTGGAAAAAGTAGCCTATGTCTGTCATTGCTCTAGGAGAGGAAAAGTGTGTGGGGGAGAGACCGCTTCCCATCATGAGACTGGTTTCCAGTTGTTTATAACACTGCCAGACGTTAGATGTTCAGGCTGAAACTGTCCACACAAGATGTCTGCCTCAAAACGATTTTAATAATTTTTTGCTTTCTCTGTCAAAATGGCTTGACCGCAGTTGAGGATCCGTAGATTCTTTATCTGTGCAAAAACATTTTCCGGCAATCTCGTCTTTGCAAACGTCTGCCATTTCCCCGCTGTGGATCACAGATGTGAAGTTTTGACACCTGAGGAACCTTTGTTGGCCCAGATGTGTCCACTGCTATCTCTGCAAAAATCCACCCAAATGTTAAAACCTCCAAGAGCAACAGCAGAGACCTGCCAGTGTTTAGCAGCTAGACACTCAGCCGATGGGGCCTGTGCTGACCCCACTCCATTCAGGGGAGGTGAGTGAGGTCCAGCCCATGGGGCTGAGGGCAGAGGACCTGCCCTTCCTCTTCCTCAGGCCACAGGGGTCGGGCAACCAGGGAAGGGAAGCTGCCAGGTTTGCCTGTGGAAGAGGAAGGAGATGAACCGAAGAGGGCAAGACCTGGCTGAGGAGGCTGAGAGCATCTGGGGAGACCAGAACTAGAAACTGGGGTCAGGAAAAGGAATACCGGGAAGTTGTGACCACAGAGACAAAGCGAGAAGCTAGGCTTGGAGGAGGGAAGGGGATACCATGGTCAGACATGACTGGAAAGCAAAAGGGTCTGGTAGGGCTGTCCCTGAGGAACTGGGACAGACCTCCTGAGGGTCTGAGAGAGAATCAGGACATCCCCACCCAGGAGGAAGCGAGTGGGAAGGAGGGTGGCACATGGAGAGCATGAACGGGAGCCTGGAAGGGAAACCGAGACCCTGAGTCCTGGAGGTGAGGGAACACGGGTCAAATGCTGTGACTGGAACAGGTCAGGAATGGAGAGAGGAAGGAGGAGCTGGGCCTGACGGGCAGAGGACAACCGGCCTTGGTGTGCACATGTGGGGGAAAGGGACTCCTGTACCCAGAAGATGATGGCATCTCTGAAGGATTGGGAAAAGCCAAGCACAACGGAGATATTTGCTGAATCACGGCAGCTTGTACATAAGCTTTTTAACATTCACGGCATTAATTAGGATATTTGCGGAAGGAGGATAAGAGAGTATTTAAATCCTTAGCCCGCCGCAACTATGGCATGATACCACACTGACACCACCTGATGGTTTAAAGCATCAACAGGTTTAAAACTTCAGGTGTCCTGGGCAGAGCTCAGCTACCTGAACTCGTATAATGGGGGAAGAGCAGGTTGCTGGTGGTTAACCCTTCTTGGGTCTCATTAATTGCATATTACCTGCATCCTGACCCTGTGGTTTTTATCCAGGCAATACTGCCATTGATCTTAAAGAAGTTTAAAAAAATAAGGTATGGTAGGTGAATGCAATACATCATTTCTGTGTTCTGCAAATTCAATTTGAGGTGCAATTGGCAAGAGTAGGCATAACCCTGTGTACCATTAAACACTGTAACATGAAGGACATTTTGTGGGGTATATCCACATATATACACACACAAAAGCCCACAGGTCATACACGCTAAAACAACCCAAAAATTTAATATACTATGTAAAATATTAAAAGAAAAATAATCAACAGCTTAGCCAAACATCTCTGTCTACACAGAAAAAGCCAGAACAAGCGGAAAACCAGTCTTTTCCTTGTGGCAGTCAGCAGCCAATGCATGTGAAACACAGCGCTTTTTGGTGTGATCGGCATGATACCTTCAGGATAGTCCTGGAAACTAACAGTGATTTGTTATTACATACAGTACCCTGTGTCTAAGCTGGCTGCTTGAGAGTGATAGCCAAATTTCAATGAAGACAATTACAGATGTAGATATGTTGGATGAACAATCCTATCACAGTGAATAAACTATAAAGCAATAAACTATAACCTATAACCTATAAACCTATAAACTATAAACCTAAATTTAAACTATAATTTTAAATTAGCAAGAAGAGCTCTTGCATTTATTCTAGGCAAAGTGGATGTGATTTCAAAATTTAATTAAAGGTCTAACTAGTGGTTTACTATTATGCTGAATAAACTTSTGTCCCACATGAGGACAGAATTATCATCACTGCCAATTATACAATGGTTAGTATTCTATATTAGAAAGTGCTTTCTGGTTTAAATAAGGTGATTCTTACATGTAAGAAACCAGTGATTTGTCATGAAGTGCATAAAGGTAATGTACACAAGGCTCATTACTCTGGTCCAAATGCCTTCAAAGAACGGATTGCTGAGGTTGTAAATTAAAAGCTTGTGAATGGTGAGCAGGCAAAGGAGTTAGTCATTAGTCATCCTGAGGCACACATCGCTCACCACTGCTAACTTCTTGTGCTGGCAACGGCAGTCTGCAATTAAGCACATAACTTAGCATTTCTTTTCTAAAACACAGGTCAGCATGCAGTGCAGTTCACAGACTAGTGTGCGGTCATCTCTTGCAAGCAGGAGGTTTTCTGAATGGAAAACAAAAGTATTAGCTTGTTTTGCTCTGTAAGTGAAAAACAAATAATTTGTTCTGGACCACACACAGAATTAATCATTTTTGGACACACTGCACATCATGTAGAAACTTGTTCCAGTTTTTGTTCTGATTTTTCTAAATGGTTGTCCTGGATGTTCTCACATTGTCTCAGAAAGTCAGATCTGAAAAATCCTGCTGTCAAGGTGAGGCTTCAGCTTAAATTTTGTTGCATGTATTATATTCAGAAGAAAAGTTAATTCCCAGGCAGTGTGCTCTATTATTACTAGTTGCTGCTTATTTTAAAGTCCTGGATAACATCTCCTAATAAAACAAAAGAAAAACATTTATCTGATTTCTGGCAAACAAGTAAACAACTGATGAACATGTGTTTTTAGGGGAAAATTTTTAATACCAGGATACTAATTCCTGCAATTATAAATAACTGAAACAAAAAAGTGTATTTAACAAGTGTTCTAAATGCTCTGAATTGCATTTTTGTTCAGATTTTGCTTTTATTTTGCATGACTGACACTAAAAGTTTAGCTTAAGAGCAAAGTATACAACAAGTACTTAAAAATAACTTGTAAAAAGACATAAACGTTAAACAGCGAATATGGATTTAACAACTTTATAGATTCTCTTTCCTCTATGGCTGCTAAATATCTGTGCAACTAAACCATCACAAAAAAACCTCCAAGCACCAAAACAGCAAAAACACCACCACGTTGAACATTAAATGCATGTAATTCTGGCAATTTGGGTTATTAAGAATGACGGTAAATAAAGATCACCTACCTTCACAGATCCATTCTCATAGTCAGATCCTTGCAGCAGATGTAGAAAAGATACTATGAAAATATTCACAGTTGCCCACGGTTTGTACATTCTGATGTTTAAAATCCACAGGTTACTATGCAGTCTTCGTCATACAGCTAGAGGCATCTGTTTCGAAATGCATTTCTCTATCAGCAATACAGAAAAGAAAAGCTTCCAGAATTTCTCTTATAAACTCACCAAGGATTCCAACACACAAGAGTAAATATCTGGCTCTTTACTGCTCAAAAGAATCGTAAGCTCATCTAGAGAATGTCATTTCTTAGAGCAGATTTTAGATACACTTGAAAGAAAATCATGATAAAGGTTTAGATATATATCTGTATGTATACACATACACGCTCACAAGTGATCAGGTATGGATTCCAGTTACTGACAATATATCTTCCATCAAGGCACAAAGAGGCATTCAAAAACCATCTGTGGTCCAGAAAATGTAAGAAATCTGCTCTATTCTGTGCTCCGTGTTACAGCAGCCTTTTAAGATGGTAGGGTAATGGCCAATGTTTTGAGCTCGAGAGCTGTAATCCAACTCTGTATTAAAACTTTTTTCACAACCTTCATGGAAGCTTGCAGAAGCATGTGTCTTAAATCTGATACAGACTTTGGCAGTAACACAGTCAAATTTTGGCTCTAATCCCATTTTTGTCCCTACCAATAGCATAGCAGTTTTTAAACTAACTGATGCAATCTAGACTCCCATTATTTTAAAGAAGATTACCTGAAACATGAAACTTCAGCACACGTTCTTACACAGCACACATATTTTAAGTTACTTCTTTAAAAAAAAGAGAGGGAGGGAAAGGAAAAGAGAAAGACTGATTTTCTTTAATGTGTTCTGTCTTATGTGGCATAGGGTTTTCTGAATAGATTTTAAAAAGGAAAGTTAAAAACTATCTTTGACAACAAACAGGATTTTGATTTTTTTTAATGAAAGCTTATGAAGCTACAGATATAAAAGGAAAAAATCTGGTTTTATTGCAGCAAAACACAATCATCATTTCTGCCCCAAGCAGAAATGTGCATGCATTTTCTCTGTATATTTCCACAGTGTAAAAACAAAAGAGAGATCTAATATTTAAAATTATAACATAGAAAAAGGCTCTGATAATTATGCATGTTAAATCTATGTTGCTGTACTGATATAATATATTGTGTTCAGGAGAGTGGTTCCACTCTCACATGGCTTAGGGTTTGCAGAATCAGACTCTACAGTTGTTAACATAAAACAGTCACGTACCTAATATTTCAGAGCACTGGTTTCCTACTTCTGATCTCCAAGCAGTAGCTCTTTTAAATACAAGTCACGTTTCTGTAACTATTACTAGCTTGCATAATTTCTTCTTAAGTATTCATCACAAATGGACATTGCAGAGAGAATCATTTGAATCCAGTCTTTCCAGCTGTTGCCAGTTAACTGAGCCATTATGTTTTAAAAACATATATATAACTGTATTATTTTTTAGCTTTGTCTTTTGCCAATTGTTTTGTAAAATTCTCTCTTTTTTCTAGCTGGTGGCTTCCTTCCCCACCTAGCCCACATTGGTTTGTACAAGGACAGCAGGAACTTCACCTCTTTGAATTGGGTGTGAAAAAGCTCCTCTTCTCCGTGTGCCTGCTTCTCCCCCTCGTACCTTCCCCACACCCAGGCTGCCAGTGATATTCACACATTTGCACAGGCCCCACGCTCCTGTGTCTGTACTGTAGTTTACCATTAAAATACTTTAACTATTTAATTCATAATTTAAAATTAAGATATTACCTAATGCTTATGTGCAGTCACCTTGACCTCATTCAATGTCTCCATTTCCCTTCTGATAGTAATATCCATCTCCTTACAGGAACTGAAAGCCTGCTAAACTAAATGAATACTCCTCAGCCTCGGATGCACTGCTTCAGCTAAGGGAGCAAACAAAAAATAACCACTATACTCTCAGGATTGCATGATAATAACTTTCTATTGACCTGTAATTAACTGGAGGGAGTGCTTGGCCATTAACATATCTCATTTAAGAGGATCATTATTTGAAACACAGACCCAGATTCACAAAACAGGCAAGAAGCAATACATGCCCTCATGCCCTGATGCCTGGTGAGTGGAAYACTTATACAGCCTGTCTTCCGCACAGTTCAGGGATGCAAAATTTCACCAGCCTGACCAGGCACCTGGAGCAAGCCTCCCCTCCAGCCATCAGCCAGACTGCTCCTGTCCTTCTCACAGGCATCACCTCTCCACTTCATAAGTTGGCAGAAGCAAGGAAAAGCCCAGAAACAGCACTGAAGTTTTTGAACACCGGCTACGGAATTTCTTCCGTCAGCCCAGCGAGTGTTTAACTGCTTACATGAAGCAAAACGGCTTCGGTGGGGAGAGTGAAAAGCACCCTGTGGTGGTATGTTCTGCAAATCAGCAAGGAAGGCATGTTTCTGAGAAAAAGAGCATAGCTCAGGTGTCTGCTCTAAATCAAGAAGGAAAGCGATTCAAACCCAAGGGGTCTCACATCCTCAGCCTCACAGTGAGGGTGGTCATTGCCTTTCTGCCCTTGCAAGGCTCACAAACCGTACTTCTGGGACTCCTAGCAATCTATCACTAGAAAATCAAGGCTGTTTGTTTTACAAATGTTGGAGGGAAACACCTCAATAATATTTTGTGGATGGTTTAGTTCATCACTGTTACTTACCAAATTCAACTCTGAATTACAAATGCATTTGGAAAGACCAAACTTGCATCTTTCACAAAGCAAACCATTCRTCAGAAAAATCCACCCATCTCTGGCTTCAGTGGGCTTTTTGGCAGGAAGACTTAACTGACCCTCAGGCACTGAATCAAACTCATTTACAAGAGCACGTTAGATGCTGCAGGCAGAAGACAAAAAACACCTAGTCTCTTCCTTAGGACTCGGACACAAAGACTAGCAAAGAAAGAAAAAACCCTTTTGTTAACTGCAGAGGACTTTAAATCTAGCTCAAAGTTGTTAGTGAAAGTAAAGGCAAAGCAAGAGAAATTAGTTGATAGGACAGCAGAGCAATTCTGATGATAGATTTTTGGGCAACAGCATTTTCATCATCCGCACCACTGTCCCTCTCCCTTTCCCTATTGCTCTTGTCTCTCTCTTCCAATTCAGGCTACAAATCAGTGCTCCCTCTAGCACCATCTCAGCCCTGCTCCTCACACAGCTTTCTTATGATTTTTCATGCCTGCTGCTTCACTGAGGACAATTTAAATACTTTTGTGCTGGAGCTCAAAACTCAGAAGTATGTTGAGTTTATATTGCAGTCTGCCTGCAACAGGAGTGAGCAGCCTTGCTGTCTGACCAGACACCTCCTAGGACTATGCCCTATGTTTTCATTTAATATATGAGCACAAGTTAACAATACTCACATTCTAGTTTCTTGTTTTATCTCAGTTTGCTGTTGTAGAACCACCTGCTGAGTTYTGTGCATGGCTCAGATTTCTATTTCTTTTAAAATCTAGCACTGTATAAAACAGTACTTAAATAAAATTTACATGACTATTTACGACTCTGCTTTTGTAGCTGAATAAGCAGCTCCATTGACATCAACAAAGCTAAATACTGTGTAATGAACCGAGAATTCAAACATTTATGTCATCTTTGGGTGAGCAACTGATAGATTAATATTGTGGTAATGAGTCAGCTCTTTGCAAAAAGAGCTTAAAGATTTAGTTTAGTTAAGTCTATTTCAAATATTGACCAACACTGATGTCTCAAATGGATGAACAATACAGATGAAAAGAAGTTTAAATCTATTTATCTGCAAACATTATGTATAATTTATTCAATAATATTTTAAGCATATGAGTCTTTATTCCAAAGTAACAGTCTCACACACATTGCACAGAAACCCTGATTCACTGATTCCCATACTCTGTTTTTGTGATGGAAAAGAACATATAAAAGACCCAGAACTTGGTAGATATTCCTAAGAACTGATTAATCATACTTTCTTGGTACTTTCCACTAATTTTTAAGATACAATATGCAGACCATGTGCAGCTTATTTACCAGAATTGCTTACCATGGTGCATTGCAGGTTCTATACTTGGGCTTCACAGCAAATAAAGAGAAAAAAGGCCAGCACAGTGGCTAGAACTCGAAAAATAGCACCATATTTAGCTTATGCATTTCTTGGGTGCATACACACCCAAGGAACAGAAGAATTTCTTGACAATGCTGAACTCATATTCTTCAAGCTGAAATTCTTTCAGGTGAGACAGTAAATTCCTTCGTCTATCTGAAAATAACTTACACCCACAGATGATAGGTCCAGACTAGTGTCACTATTTGCCAGACAAAACTAAAAGGGAAACACCTCAAACAAAAAAAGTCTTCATTTGGAGAAATGTAACAGAACACAAAAGGAAGATATTTCAGGCCTTTTAACACAAGAGTAAGCCATAAATCAATAGGACTACTCAGATCACGGAAGGTTTGTGAGGATATGCCCTAAATAAACTCCAATTAAATTGATCAGTCTCAAATTGACAGTTAAAATTGGCGATCAATAAAGGCAGTTCATTGCCTTTACTTTAAATAAAGTATTATTTATTTCACCAGATGCTTCGCACTTGAGAACTCCGCACAATTTCAAGTTTTAGCATGGCGCAATGTTCAGGGAAATAACATAATTCCCAGTGAAGGTCATTAAGTAAGTATTTGTAAGATGATTCTATGAGCAGATCTGTACATTGCCTCTAAGTAATCCACACACAGAGGAACTTTTGTTTTCTTGAAAAAGACATAGAAAAAGAAAAATTGGGTCAATTATCTCAAATATTGCAAACAAGAATCTAACTTAGATTTAATAAGACAGTCATGACAGCAATTATATGGCAATTTGAGGTCACTCAGTAGACATTAAATTAATTATCAAGTAATTACTAAATTAAAAATATTTTTTTAAATAAAGCGATCCTTAGTATAATGGCTACTGGCATCAGAAATTTCTATCGTATAGCAGAATGCTTGAAACGTCACACTAAGTGCTAAGCTGGATCGATAAAATTTAGAAAAATATGCAAAATCCAATCCGCAGAGTCTCAGATTCAGAGCATGACAAGAGTCTGCCGAAGCTGTGCTGGTGATGGGGGCAGGGCCAACCAGCCACCTCCAGAGCCAGCCCTCACGTCAGCCAGAACACTGCTTCGTCTCATAAGGTTACACTTTAGCTACCCTTAAATTAGATGATAGCCTAATTGTCTACTTGCTGTAGCAATCCTAGGGCTCAGTGCAGGCTAAAAACCTGCCTGAGAAGCGGGCCAACCCAACTGGGTGCTGTGCCTCTACTGCGCTCCAGGCTGCGGTGGCCAAACTGCTATCCATACCCATTCTAGCTAGCTTAAAGTTCACTAGGGAATGTCTACACAAGCTACAAACACACCCTTGGCTGAAGGGCAGGCATACTCTTAGCTTTAGCAAATGTGAACCACAATATCCACCGGTTCAGTTCTCAGCCGCGCCACGCCGCGGCCCAGCTCAGAGGAGGGACGCTGTTGTTAACGGCACGCAGCGGGAGGAGCGCTCTCAGCAAAAGGCAGATAAAAATCACGAACAAACATTTTTGGTTGAACTTTTGAGTGATGAACACACCTTTGAATTGCTCTGTCTTTGAAGGGCTCTGCCCCAGCCTCATGAAGAGCACAGCTGTGTTGTTACCCTTCTCTAGTTCACGTTTGTAATACCTAATGCCTGGAAAGAAGGAAAACCACTGTGGGGATGGCTGCTGTGCTGAGTGACAGCTTTAGCTAGCCCAAGTATGAAGAAATTGATGTTCCTTTGGTTTCAGTGCTTCCTTTGCATCTGTTTGTGTAACTAACTCCAACTTCTAAGGATCCTAACCTACACGCCCCCTGATCCAGAGAGCAAGGCCTCTCTCTGGATTCCTGTAATTCAAATTTATCTGCAACAATGGGAGCTCTGTGTCTGCTTGTCTTCACATCCATCTGTATTTACATAACCGTTAATGAGGGCACAACTGGAACGATAATCAAACTTTAATTACAGAGGCATGTAATGGCATTCACAAGTCTTTATTTTGCTTGTGACTTTTGTAAGTCCTTGCTTCTTTCTATGGAAAAATGAGGCAAGCTGAACAGAAAGATAAAAGAGGTCTCACGGTTAAGGAGAAGAAAGGGAAAGAAAAAAGGGGGGAGGGTGGCGAGAGGAGAAGAAGGAGAGAGAGGAAGAGGGAGAGGGGGAGCTCTGACCAGGGAGCAGATGCCATCCTTCACACCTACCATTGTAGCAAGGGCCTTGACTCCAGAATGACTGCGAAACACTGGCTGGCTGGTGTTTAAGTACGTCTGAGGATCACTACCTGTTCAAGTCAGATGTCTGAAACAGCTCACAAAGACAAGGAAGGAAGCAGATACCAAGAGGATGGATTCAACATCAACAGTTCAATGTCTACATTCAGTCTGACACTTCATCTTCTGCTACTCTACAGCAAGAAAGGGGGGTATAACTGCAAAGCTGAGTGAGTATCCAGACTGCTGAACCCTGAGTGTGTTGCGAGCAAAACAGATGAACTCGTGGGTGCTTGTAAAGAAGAAAATGATAACAGGTTCCCATTTTCTCCTGTACACGTGGCACTATTGCTAAATCACCCTGGGACTTAAGGGTATGCGCAGCTTGCACCAACTTGTGCAACTGAATAGACATTTGTTGTATTATGCACATCAAGCCTAGAATTTCTCAAGAGGAAGATGTGACTGCAGGTGATACAAACATCCTTAACCTTGCAGTCTCTGGTAATGTCTTGAGCAAGTTGARGAGCCTTATCTGCTTCTGCTGTACACACTCCTGTACTCCTGCTGCAATGGACAAGGTAGCACCAGCTGGCAATTACTCTTTGGTCAGAACAAGATGTTAGATATTTCCACATGGAAGAGCAACAACACAGCTTGTACTTTAAACGTTTCCTTTTTTCTCATCTGGTACTGTAGAGTCCTACAGCAATATAATGCCAGTGGCTGCAGGGTGGATGGTGGCAGCAGAGCAGCTACAAGACATCAGGGAGATCTGACACAGCCTTATCATGATGAAAATAGCATCATAAAACATCTGTTAGAAGAGAAAGTACTGATTTAGTCTAGTGACGGTTGCATTCTCAGAGGTGAAAGAGCGAATACATGTTACAGGCCTGGTCAGTTAAAGCTGAATTCATGCAAGGATATTTTCTGAAGTGGTCCTTACCACAGAATCACCTTCAAGTGCTCCTGGAGAGCTTCACCCAACTCATCATGACACTTCTTGGAGGTAGGCAGGCTTTGTGATAGAAATGGAAAATGCAAGATCAGTTTCATCTTTGCACTTCAGACACCAGGCTAGGCTTCACCAACATAAGCAGTGGGTGGAACTGTAGGCATGACTTAGTCTATCATAACAGGATGACAGAAAAAACTAGTCTCACAACCAAATGTATTTACCTAAAACATAAATTAGCCCCTGGCCTTTTCCTGGATATTTTAATCATATCCAGTCTACCCAAAAAAGTTCTTAGTTAAAAGTAATACAGAATACCTCAAGTTCGAGCACCTGGCCAAGTTCCAGGGCTCAGACGTTTCTTGCTTCCTAGTTCTGACGTCCTATCAGGGAGATGAGTCCCTGGAATAAGCAGAAACAACTCCCTGGGAGCAATTCCTGTGCCCAAGTCCCAGGCTCTTGACCCAGTGGATATGGCCAGAGCATACTGTGAAAACATCCTGCCCCTCAAGGCCAGCAAGGAACTCCAAGGCCAAGCCAGAAAAACAAGATASCTTAAAGATACCTGTATTCACCCTCCCTGCCTTCATCGAAAACAAAGCAGCTTTTTGCAGGAACTTTCAGCAGTAAAAATTCCTTAGAACAACTGCCTTCATCCAGCATTTCTCCCGAACTGAGACTCCCACTCCCCATACAGACATTTTCACAAATAAAGGCAACTAACGGATCAGAGATAACAGGCGGAGAAGTAAAAGCAAAGAGGTTCTGAGGGAGCAAATTTTGATACAAGTCCTAGGCAAACTGAAACCACGTTGTGGGAGGTATGACAGCAAGGGAGTAACAACAGAGGGGTTTATACATTTATTTTCTACAGGTGATTTCCCTGCTTACTTCTGTAGCACCATCCTTGGAACAATATATGCATATATAACGGCCTGAGAACGGGTACAAGGTTCAGCATAATTGACCTTGCAGTGAATACCCTGAGACTATGCACACAGTGGTTTATAATGACAGCAAAGCCCCGAAAGTTAATTTCAGGACTTATACCTATTTGAGGACACTTTAGGGTAACAACTCTGAAAATAAAACCCATCTGGTGCAACTTAAAGTTTGGGGATTAAATGTTTATTATTATATTTGGTTTCACTGCTTTAACRTTCACAAACATTAGGCCAATAAAAGTGTAAATCAGTTCCCTGACATCAGCAGGGGAGAATTAATGATCTCTCTCTTGAGGACGTTTAGAGAAGTAAATGTATACTGTAAAGTACGTATATCACAAAGTTCATCTCTAGCTCTAATAGGATGATTTTTTCACACTTAAAACACAAAAGCACTTCTGTGCTTTTCCAAGAACCCCGCTGTTTCCTGTCTCTATTACATCCTATTGCTATCAATAATGTATAAACATAAACAGAGTTTGTCAACCTCACCCTGCATTTGCTCTTGAAAACAAAATAAAAGATGGCCTGGCCAACTGGCTTTTGTAAAGAGTTTTCATCCCCAAGTTGATAGTGCTACTCCAGCTCTGTCTGCCTGCATACCAAGATCAAATGAACACTTCAGATCCATCATCATCTGATCAGTCACCTGTGTGAAACATCTACTTATCTCTAATGCCCATCCACTGCAGACAGCAGGGTTCAGAAGACCAGGTGCCATCAAGGCTTCTCAAAGGACAGGAGGAGTCCTGAAGCAGCTCAGAGAGTGCCCTGACATTCATTCATCTCTGAGCCTGCTGGTCTCACACCCAGTGCAAACCTATTTTTTTATGGATCCGACCGCTGCCTGCTGTTCCCCACATGCGCTCCCAAGTGTAAGATCCTGCGACTGTGTTCAGATAACACAGAAAGCCTGATGGATCACCCACCAGTCACGGTGTTGTAGAATAGAAGAGTTCACTTGGCCATATAAACCATAAAGTTTTACACAGAGTATTTTATAATGTCATGTCAGCTCTGAAAGACCTCCTCATCCATCTGGGAATTACTCTGTTGGTGGTATTTGATGAATACACCATGAGCTTAAGTCTCTAGCACTGCCTTTTGGCCAGGCTATTCATAACAAAATCCTCTAGGCCCAGGAGGCCAGTCAGGGAACAGCAAGCAAATCTATGCTGTTTAAAAGAAAAGGGAAAAGACAAGAACCAAGTAAAATAATGATATTCTTAAGTTCATATCGACTGCTAGGTTAATCTTTAAATGCAGTGGAGAAATTTAATAGAAGAATTTATAATATAAAACATTAACTTATTTAGATTCTGAAATAGCATTTGCTTATTAAAAGTAAGAAATTTAAAAAAAAAAAAAAAGCAAAGAAAACAGGCAGGTATGAGTCCAAAGGAAATTAAACCTTAAGTAGCTACAAAACTTCTGGGATTCTATCACTGCTGTGACAGGTTAGAAAAGTGTAGTTAACTTAATACCAAATTTCCAACAAGTTTTAAAACCCTGCAAAAAAATACATGATCTGTACCTAAATCTTCAACTCTTGCTGTCCTGATGCCTTCACTTTGACAGAAAGCTCTTCAGGAATAAGATCAGTCCTTATCTGAGAGATACCAAATCTTAAAAAGCTGGAGATGTAGTAAAATATTTTCAGGTTTTCAAAAAATAATTATCAGTGCTCCATAAAAGACATTAAGAAGCAGGTTTTAACCCAATAAGCAGGTTTTAATCCATTTTTTTCAGGATTAACTGGGAACTGAGGATACCTCTAGATTGTTAAGTATAAAAGAGAGGGTCAGAGAGTTTTGAGTATTGGATCTCTGCTCCTCCGCCCTAATTCATGGTTACGTTGCTCCCTGGCCCTGTTTTGCACCACTCTCGTTAGCTGACTCCAAGGCAACACCCAGGTACGGTTCTGGCAATAGTTCATTCCAGAGATCTCTTTATCAATGAGCAAGACCGTAGCAAGGGGAATCCCTGATTCCCCTCACCCAGGGCTTTACGATAGTTTTCAAGCAGGCTTTGCATCTTCAAACATGCACAAGTGTCTTCCTGCCAGGCCCCAAGGCATGGTACATACATAATTATGATTTAATAATTAAGTAATTAAGGATAATGATGTTTAAAAAGTCATAAAAAGGGATAATTATGACTTAAAGCCACAGGAACATCACATGAAGCTTTGAGGAGATGCCTGGCCAAATACTATAGCTCAGATTCAGCCAACCTGCTCATAAATACTAGCCTGATGGGTTGGCCTGGAGCAATCTGAATATGTCTCTTGACCTCAGGGAGAGGGCCTGTCCCTCTTTTATTCGACATTATACAAATAGTCCAAGGGACTACCTGAGGCTTAGAAAATATATGCTATTAGGAATGTTTTGTGCAGATCTGCATCTTCTGTGACCTTTGATGCAAACAACATTGACTTCCCTGATTTTAATTGTCTTTTCCTATTAAGGAACCAAAGCAAATGCAGTAAACACATTTCAACAGATAATTACTTATGAATCTTTCTGCCAAGCTGGACTCCACGTTAAGAATATTTCTCTGGCATGCATACCACCCCACCCACCATTGTTCTAAATACAATAAAGAGCACTCAGCAGAAGAGAAAGCAGAACACAGCAAAAGATCAGATGAGACAGACAGAGAATGAGGGGATCCCACATGATGTAAATTCATTAAGACTCATAGTGACTTAGGGTGTCTACTTTGCTTCCCCAAAGAGACACTCTATCTCCCCGTTACAGTCTCACAGATGATCCCCAAGGCTGGAGAAGTAGGCAATACACAAGACAAACACCTGGAGGATAGTTAGCCTGTTAATTGTAACTACAGGCCTATTATTGTTGTCCTATTGTCCTATTTTGGGAAAAAGAACAACTTTATTCTGGGATAGTTAAATTTTTAGAATTGCAAAAGAGATTTAAAAGGGATGATCAGCCCAGGTGAAACTCTGTTCCTGCTGACATCAATGGAAAGGTCCCCTTTCCAAGTCCAACTTTGCAATTAATGCAGAGGTTGAGGAAYTGATGTATATCATGATGTGTATCATGAACATCAGGAAAAATTTGACCAATTAATAAAAGCACAAGCACTATGGAATATTTAGGAACTTTCTGATCTAAAGTTCTGACAGTGTGTTTGTAAATTTATACTTTGAAGGCTGCAGGGAAGTGTAAGGAACCTGATGAGCCCACAGTTATGGCTTATGGCAACAATGTCAACAACTCTCATCTTAAGTCTTATCAAGAAGTGCCCTTCAGGCTGCAAATAGTAGGGCAGAGCTACCTTGTTCTCAAACTGAACAGTCACCATCACTCAATACACTGTGTGGTGGAGTTCTAGTTTTTGTCTAGTATCATCAGGACGTTTGAATAAAACAGATGTTTAAATATGAAAAGAAATTATAGGAATCAAGTTGTATATTCTTTCTAAACAGTTCTGAAAATTATTTTGCTCAGAAATATTTGTTTCTCTCAAAATCAGTTTTAAATCCTTACAATAATTTTTTTTCTTGAATACAGTCACTCTCTTTCAGTGTTGACCCAAAATGTTTCTAACATGAAAGAAGGCCATTTTCCCTCCACTTTCAAGCTAGGTCTGTGCAGCCAGTTCTCAAACACTGGATTTGAAGGATGGCCCAATATCTTTTGTTGTTGCATGGACTATGGATAAGAAATGGCTGAAATACTCTAGTACATATTTTAAAATACAGGAGATGATACAAAGGAGAGAAGTCTGTAAAAAATGGATAGTCCCATTCAAATAAGACCTTACAKTCTTATGACATACATTTCATTGTCTGCACAGAACTGTCCCACAAGGTCTTCACTGTCACTCTGTCTTCATTTAAGCCTTGAATACCATTTTCCAAAGCGATACATAGGATTTTATATGAAGTAATCTGCAATTTGGATGTATCAACAATGCCCTTTTAATAAAGGACACATATATTTCCTGGAGAATTTATTTTCTCGGGTCCTTTCTGAGAATTATGATTTACACATCACTAGTACCAGTTTGCCAAAATATTGAACTTTTGACTTTATATGGGATAATTTTTCCTCTCCTAACTCTTCTAAAGGATGGATGGAAACAGCAATGTTGTGATATGAAAGATCACTTCAAATTACATATAAATATAAATGTGCCTCCTGTGGCCTGTTGCTGGTCTGTCAGTTTCTGGCTTCATGGTTGAATTGCAGAGCTTTGACTATATCCCCAGACATTTAGACCTGTTTATAATACTGCAGAAAACTAGCTATATAAACCTGGATTATATATAGAAAATGTGTTGCTATTTATACATAAAATGCTTACAAAAGAGTTGCAGAGTAGCATCAAAGACAATTACATAAATGTTCACAGGCAATTTTCCTGATACATTATGAACCCTGTTATTTTTTTGTAAATCAAAAAAGTTTCAAAAGACAAAATACATTTTACATGTCTTTCACTTACAAATACAGCCAAATCAGATAAGAAATATTTTCCATTGCTAACCTGGGCCAAGAATGCTAACTAACAGTACAGTTCATAAGGGTCTTACTGAAAATAGCTGTTCTAAATATGTGGGTAGATTAGGCTGTCTAAACATTTGTAAAAGCACAAGGAAAGCTATCTGGAAAGGCTGTCTTTCATTTATAATTGTAATATTTTCATAGAGTATAACTTTTATTGGCTACTGCATTTAATCCACATTGGGTCTGCTTCCCTTCTTCCAGGGATGAGGATTAAGCAATAATTCCCAGTATCTTGAGACATACAGACCAGACCAATTAAACTCCAGCATACATATTAAAACTCTGATTACTGCTTCTTCTTTTGACTGGAATTGCTGAGCAGACTTACAGATTGTCCTAAATCTCTTAGCAAGGGAATTAGGACTGCAGGCAGGAACACGGAAGAACTGTGTCCCTGTGTTCTGACCATCCTAATCACCCATTTACTGCATAGAGAGCATAGGCAAGCTAAGTAGTCAGATGCTGCAATGCAACATCTAGGTTGCTGCTGGAAAGCGTATTGTCGGGGGCACAGCTTTTCCCCGCAGGTTGCTCTCCGTGGGTGGCCCCTGCGCTCCCCTAACACTGTGCAGGCATGCGGCCCCACCAAGATAAAAGGGTGGAGAGCACTGGGTCCTAAATCAGTTCCAGCAGGTGGCAAAACAGATCTGATAGATGACATAGAGCATGTAAATAATCTCGTAATATAAACCTGTTCTGTGGGCATTTTTCTTTAAAGCATGGCAGTGTCAGCAGTGCTTGGAGGCTGAAGAGGAAATGAATGCAGTGAGCTGTCAATCCACTGGCACGTTGTTCTGCTCAACTGCAGACTTGTTTTTATTAAGATCAGCATCTCACATATTTGCAAATCTTGTCATCTTGTTGTTCGCCAGAATGCCATTTTCCGAAAGCTGAAYAGAAGCCTTAAGGAAAGTTGAATACAGAGATTTACCAACATACCCACTGCCGGGCTTGGTGTGAATAAAGGGTGTCAGCAGTGAAATACAGTGAGACACAAAAGTCAAGGTTAGTGTACAGAGTTTTAAAAAATGTATGGAGAGGACTGGGCCTTGGGTTTCAGAGGCTTGGACAGTGAGCTGTTCAGGCACAGATGCCTCTGATTAACGTCTGTAAGCCTTAGGTACAGTTGCCATCTGAGTGATGGATAATGAGAACAGATTTACAGAGGTGTCTTCTCATTTCCAACCTCACAGACACAAACGAGGCAGTGTGACAGACTCGGGGTATTCTTAATGCTGCTTTACAACTCACTTGCAGTCAGCAAGGTAATTTTGGACAATGAACAACTTCCCCAGGAGAGTCTAGCACCTCCTTCAAAGGCAATGTTAAGGGTACATTTGTGCGTGTGTGTAAGCCCTGTCAGAGAACTGCAGCTCTGTATATGCTACTTCTTGGGTTTGTGTGTATATGTCCTTGCGCACGTGTACACATGAGCTTTGAACAAGCACACCGGGGTAAATATCAGGGCAGTATTTCCAGCTTTGGCTATGGGGAACCTAGCAGTCTTGTGCATTGAAAATCTGAAGTCTAACTTACCCTCTGAAACTCCTTGCGCTGTGCCAAATCACACAGTATCCAAGGGAATTACTGGTACCTATGACTGGATTCATCTCCTGTAACTTTAGACTGCCTCCACTGACTCTACCGTGAGTGTAGGCTGACCAACTCAGGTACAGATGGATTCTGTCTGCAGGGTTGCAAGCAACTCCTTCAGATGTCCTCCAGCCATGTAGTCAAATCAGAGTGTTTTCCAGCTGCATTTTTCTTCTGCTTCTTGTATACTGCCTGGGAAATGTCAATTTCCTAGAAACATTTAAAATTATTATGCCAAATAAGCCAATGACTTACCACTTCTTATAGAATTCACGAAGTATCCCATCTGGGGTTGCTTTATCTGAATTGAAATATTTCAACTCTGTGTCCTTCTTTCCTCAAGGTGAAATTAGGTCTTTCAAAATTTTCTGCAGGTCCCTTAGGCTTTTAGACATGCTGTCTGTTTCTTAAATAACTTCTAATAACCCCACTTTCTGCCTTAGTTGCTATCATGTAGCATTAACCTCTAGCAAAGGATTTCCCTCTAGATCAGTTTACTCCCTGTTTGATTCAATCTCTTTCTTTTGGCATAACATATGGCTTTCATCTTTAGAAGCTTCCCTCCATTATTAACTACATTTGTTTCACAGTCACACCTTAACCATGCAGGCTGCAGCGGAGATTACTTAAAAGTAAGGAAACAGCTTTTGTTCTGTATTGAACTGTGCTGCACTACTACTGGGAGAAGTAATTACATTTAATAGAAGATGTGGTTTATTATCATCTGAGATGTATAGTAGTCTCRCTGGAGATGCTATACCAAATATTATATACACATCTGTTAAATTCCAATACTCCACAACTGGTGTATGTTTTCTAATGTTAGAAGGCTTTAGAAGGACTTTCTTTTCAATTATTAATCAAATTCTTAAGTGTGGTTTGTCCTTTGCACATTGTTCTATGCTTTACTCTTCAATGCAACCAAGTTAATATTGCTATGAAATTATAACTTTGCACTAATGAGATTTTAGGTGTGTGAAATTTTCAGTGAGTACCACAGTGAGAAATATTCATATGTTAATAATACACACACATTCACTAACTATTAACAAGCTAACAAACATCACATTTCCTTTTTGGGAGCTGCTACTGTATCAGGAATATAACTGCAGTAAATCAGTTTATAGGAATCCCGCTAAATTACACTGACCACATTTTCTACATTCCCTTCACCTGCCGTGTTCAAGGGATCGTTTGGTTCTTGGTGATCACCTCTGACAGCGGGGAGAGAGGTGAAGTATTTAAGTTCTGAAATTCTCAAATGTCATCTCTTTTATTCTATACCTTCCAAATACCTATTTTTCCCCTTCCATCCATTCCTTTATGTTTTCACTTAATCATTTATAAAAATGAAGGGTATACCTCAGGAATTTTCTTTTATTTTTTTTTTTTCCAGCTCCCATGCTGTTAAGGCTAGAAATACGTAACTGGGAAACCTCCATGTCCCTTTCAAAATAACTTACCTCCATCTGCAGTTAGCTCCTAAATCAGGGCCTGATTCCTAAATAACACTACAGACTCTAAATCCCTCACCCAATCCCTCATTTATGAACATCTGTTTGCACCGGGTCTAACCCACTTCTTTCATGCATACCTTACAAATTGACTTTGGATGCCACACAATCTGCTCCTCAAGCCAAACTGTAGACTGTTGGTTTTGGCTTGGTATAGTTGGCTGATACCATTCCCCAGAGTGACTGAAGAGTGTTAAGTCAGCTCAGATCTCCAAGGATGGTATTACCCTAGAGAACAGTACTGCATCCTCCCAAAGGATTTATTCTTAGAAAGGTACTTCAGGTTAAAGAAACATCTTCCAATTTCCCTATCAGATGAACCGCACTGTTGATGATTATGAAAACCGAAAGGACTTGACGTATTTGTTTTGCATGGGATTGCTTAATGATTTTGCATTTCTCTCACCTTGAGCAATGACAATAAATCAGCCTTATCTGGGTTTGCTTGTATTTGTGTTTTTGTTATCTGCAATTTTAAATCATCATAAGTTAACTGCAAACTATGATATTTTGACTGCAAAAAGGTAGGAAAGTCTTCTCACCATAATTTTTAAAATTTATGGGAGCGCGTTCAGTACTTTAGGTACTTAAAGAAATTATTTTTAAAATCCCTCAAATCCTGGAACTAGATTTTACAGGACATTGTTCACTGAAGAGTGCTTGTGGCAAATGGAAAGCAAAATGCTTCTCCCCTTTAACGTACCGGGTCCACCATCAAAAGTAACAAACATGCCAAAAGTACTGCGAGAGTGATAAAACACCTAGGGAAAACTTAGACAAAATGTAAAAAATAAAATCACCATGCTGCAAAGTTGCAATACAAAGAACAATTGGGATGCAATTTCTTTTTAAGACATTGCAGCCAAAATAACAACAGTTTTAGCTAGAATATGCAAAAGAATCTTGTAAGAAACTATCAATGAAAACAAACCTTACTCTCTTTTTAGGTTTTGCTAAGGTAAGACATTGCACCAATTCTCACTGAGCTTTTTTTACGCAATCTTTTGTGGATATGGTAGTGTGCAGAGACAGAAGCAACACAGGGTGACTATTTTAAAAGATGAGGTGTATCTACATGTTATTAAGTTCAAAATCACCATGATATTGAACTTACCTCAAAAACAACAGGTCTAGTTGCTTGTTTTACAGCAACTAGAATACTACTCAGCTACCTCCACTTACTGCATTTGTGCATTCACAGAGGGCTGGGTTTGAAACTCCAGTTCTAGTACAAATGTACATGGAAACTTCATTATGCAAGAAGAGATAAGCAACTGTATTTGTGATTAAAGTGATCTGCTAAATAAGAGCCACCATCTACTAACTCATTCATGACCACAAGTTCATGGATAGCCATGTTACTCTGACCCTTTAACATATTTGCTCACTAGGTTCCTGTTCCTTCACATGCTATGGCCACCTCCAGTCATTCTCCTAGCAATTCAAAGCCAAGATCTGGTATGCTGATTACAGCAATTGAATACAGTCCTGACCACTCAACTGCAGGTCTACTCATACACACCAGTATGACACATATAATGTGTAATTTGGGGTGATTCACTAGGCCCAGCTTCCCATCTTTATTATTCTTCTAATATGTAAGTAATTTGTAACCCATGCTCATAAAGACAAAAGAGTTTATTGGTGGTGTTGCATGCTTGTAATGCTTGATACGATCTTCTGCCTCATCTGCCCTTTTTACATGAAAGCAGCTAACAACTATCCCTTGTACTGCAAATAAGATCAATTTCTTATGCAAATCAAACCCACTCAACAGGTAATATTGAATTCCCCTTTTATACAGCTAACATATTTGTAATGTGTTACACATGTGAAAGAACTACGCACTGCTAAGATTCTGCTAATCCTGAGGGCGACCCTTGACTGCTGTGACTACTGCATGGTGTGTGGAGAGCTGTTCCCAAGGGAAGGGCTTATCGGATGGGTGAGGGCTGCAGGATGTGGCCCCGGGTTCTCTCCAAGCCACGTGGAATGTACTGCCTTCAAACCCTGAGACTGGCTTCCGCTGCTCTCTCATGGTGCAGAAACATCTGCTTTCTGTGAGAGCAAAATCACTGACCAGCTGCTTAACTCTTCGCTGTGTCTCATTTAAAGGAGTCACCCAGGCAATTAAAACAACTAGTTCCCTGAAAAGTAATCTCTAACGGATGTGCGTTGCTCTTTATTTACTGTTTCCATTCACTCCCATGTGAATTATCTGATGCTGATGAAGTGCAAATGCTGAGTGACATTTTCCCTCTGGTTTTAAGGCACCTGCAACACCCTCTCTCACAGGGACAGCAAGAGTGGAGTCCATATTGCAGTCTTCCTCAGCAGAGGGCTCTTAATAGAGCCTCCATCCCTCCCTGTTTGCAGGAAGTTTGCATTATCACTTGCATAATTGTTGTGAGCAATCTCCTTCAGTCCCTGTTTGAAACTGGCTAGTGGGCAGCCTACTGTGAACTGACTGACACCAAAGACACGTTCCACATTGTAAAGGTCTTTCCTTACTACCTAAAAGAAATGCAAACAAGATACCATTTGCAATACATTGTTTGCATATATTATTAGGTACTTCAAACTGAAGTAAACATATATTGCAATCCTACTGTTTCTCTTTCAAAGTCTGTCTGTAGTAGATTTATACATTAAAATATCTTATTACCATTAGCATCTGTAATTAATCTTCCAATTGCAGTCTGACAATTAACAAATCTACAGAAACCAAATAAAGAAGGAACRCTGAAACAACACATTTGAAATACCACATGAAAAATGGTACTGTTTGAGCTCTCTGTGTTTAATTCTTTCTCCCAAATACCTACTCATTCATCTGCCCTCATGTTAATAGAGCAGGTATGTATGAAGGTATTTGGAATGCCTCCTCACTTACAAGTTTATATAGCTGACAACTTCACTTTTGCCTCTTTTTTTAACTCCCATCAAGTGGATCTGTTAAGCTTAATTAGCAGTAATTAGGCATCCTTCATTCACCAAAGCCATCAAAGCCCCAAACTCTCATTTGAGGTTTTTTTGAACCATCAAAGGACCCAAATGTTATTCCTAGAAATAAAACGGCATGTTTTTCTATAAAGAAGACAAAGTTTCTTCTCTCCCCAAGTCCATCACCAGTTGAGACAAAGAAGTTCAATCTTCTTGCTGGTACATTTTGACCTCTCATTATCCAGAAAGCAATGAAAACCCTACAAAATCAGCTCCAGTGTTAATCCATGGTTACCCTTCTGAGGGACCAAGTTCTCTCCAAACAAGTCACCTCTAGATGGTAGCCAGTATCTTCCCATTCTCCAGTCCAACACCTCAAAGTCATACTTACCAGACTGGGATTACATCTTCCAGTTGCTGTTAATTTTCAGTTAGTGGAATTTGGTCTGATCTTGAGTGATGTTTTAGATCAATAGAGAGATTCTGCTCCCATATACAGGAACCCAGCTCCCATCAAGCACTGTGCTGCTCTGTCCTGGAAGCAGAATTTGGGAACAGGTAACTGCCTTTTTTGATATGTTTCCAAACACTGAGGACATAGAACATTGCCAAAATAAGAAGTTTTTCACCCTGTAAAGGTGAAACTTTTTATCCTGTTATGAATCACACCCAGTTTATTACATTATTCTTCTTCTCCCGCTTTCCTCCTCCCCCCAAAAATGGTAAGCTTCTTACCTTTAAGAAAGTGGTGTGTGCTTGACTTCTTTGTCCATCTTGAAGTCTAGGTACACAGCTTGTATTTGCATGTGGCTAAGGAAGACACAGGGAAGGAAAATATTGTTTACATATTTAGAAGATGTAAGAAGATGTAGAGGACCACTATTCAAAACCAGTTTGCTTTCCTTTGTTCCTCAGAAGTTAGCTGTTATATCCTCGATAAATGGAGTAGTAGTTGAGGAAGATTTCTACATTAGTAACATTATGGCTGTAGTAATAGAAGCTATAAAGGCATCTGTATAAACATATAATGTGGAAACGTCGAAAAAGAAACCTTAATTGTAAAAGCCAAAGCCAAAATATCAAACAGAAAAAAAAAAAAAAAGATGGGAACTCTGTCTGAGGTGGAGCAGTTTGAGGTTAATATTTAAAACACTTCCTCAGGTACACTGAGCAGAAGTATGTAACGTCCATCATGAAGGAAGAAGGTCATGGACAGTAGTTGCATCTCCTTTCTGCTTGACAGCTCCAGCACAACATCATTTTTGTCTGTTTCCTCTAAGTATTTATGTACCTATGAACTCTTCAGAAGACAACAGAGAATTTGAAAAAGGAGAGAAATTAGTAGCATGTATGGAGACATGACTTGTTGCTATCACCATTCACATAGTGAAGCAAATTAAAGGAAACTTAGAAGAATTAAAATTTTAAGCAATATTACCCTTCACTGGAAATACTACACTTGTCTTCAGAGATTACAGGCAAACCAGAGGAATCGCCACCCTTGGACTGATACTTACTGGCAAATGCTGGTGTTCAAAGGGTTACATCACACTGTTTTATAACAAAGAAAATTCTTTATATAAATTAATAGCAATTATGAAATCTCATCCATGCAAGCGATGTGACTAGAACTTGAATAAATAAAACCAATGAAAATATCCACTAGGAATAGCAGCACAGTAAAATATTTTTTCCAGTRGGTGTTTACTTGGCTTACCCTTATTTGGAAATATTTCTAGTTAAGAGGCAATTCCAGATGTACATAAGAAAAGCCTTTCATTTCCATCTCTCCACCAAATAAAGACAGTGTAAGTGCATTTAAGTTAGACATTTAAGTTTTCCAAAATATACATCAGTCCTCCCTAAAAGGATTCTTTTTTTCTTCCTCCCTAAAAGAGGATTCTTTGGAACTTCCTGCAGCATTGTATAACAGCCCTGAGGCGCTCCTGCGTTCCTCTCTCTGCAGCTGAATAAAAGAAGCCCAGCTAGTTACTGGGAGGGACTGTCGCATTATTAGGCCATTCAGTTGTAATGAACAGGGTTAGGAGGTCAGCAGAAGACTGCCTAGGTTGAAATGCTGACAGACATTTTTCTATCACCTTTTCCTCAGTGGAATGYTGCTGCTGTATTTGATCACCTTGCAATTCTGGTAGAGCTTTCTTCTTTTCAAAATTAACAATTTAGGGATTATTCCTGGAAAAGTTGCTGCTGAGCTCATGTCCTTTCTTGAAAACAGGCAAAGCAAAAGAAAAAGAAAAACCTTGAGATAAATTTAACTCTCTTAATAGAGAATTGCATTTTTTTCCTTAAGAATTCTAAAAAGGTCTAAAAGCTATTCAAAGCTCATGAAACTTTTCGGGGAGCCCTCAAGGCATTATTGTTTCATCCCCATGCTATCCCACAATATATTTTCCTCATAGGATTCCTCACAGACCCCAGGAGGCTTCACAAGATGGTACACTGTTCATACACAGCAACGAGGAAAAGCTGATACTGAACTGGCCACAAATGCCGGGACGATGGCGAAGTAGGAACACTGTCATCCTCCTTGCTCACAGAGACTATTCACATATATCACATGATCATAGACATGATCTTTCCAGGTCTCTGCTGACTGACTTCAGCTACTTATACTTCTGTTTGACAGGAAAGTTAACTGTCCATAAACAGACCAAGTGGACCTCCATGGGTGCCAGGCTGCACGGCGGTTACTGGACGTGTGCAAGAAATTATCTTTCAGCAAAAACTCTGTGTTCTGCCTGGACAGGACAGCTTAGACTCTCTAACCAGACAGTGACAACTTCCTGAGCTAAGTTATGCACTTGATCATATCGCAGTTGCTTTTGTTGACTTTTTCATTAAATATTTCATCAAAATACTGCAGCGATAATTTTACACGAAACCAAAATTACAGAGCACCTCTTATAGACAACTTTTTGTAGACCTTGCCTGCAGTACACTCTTTATTTGTACACATCAGATAAAAATGAAGTAAATTGAGTTTAAAATTCACAACGGCAATGCTCTGTGAAACTTTGACCTAATCTAGTACTACAAGTATGCAATAAATGTATCCAATGCATTCCAGTACTATTAGGTCAGTTTTGTTATATTTCAAAATATGTAAACAACTGTATTATACCTGCCTACTTTCTCCACGTAAAAAAAAAAAAAAAAAAAAGAGTGCCCACAAAAAATAGAGATTTCAGAAAGGTTCTGGGTGTGGAATCCTCAAAAGATGAGAATTCACTACAAGATGACAGAGTGTTGTTTCATTACTCTAATAACAAAGTGATGTATCCCATTCACCTGGCCTTTTCAGTGGATGAAGTTCAGACACTAATGGCGAGCAGAAATGATAGTTGAAACTTTGGAAAAAGACACTGGAAAAAACTCAATGAAACAATCCAAAACATACCAATAGCTTGAATTATCTCAAGTAGTTGGTTTCAGATGCATTTATAGCTGATGGAGAGAAGCACACCCTTCACAGGGTTATTCATCTTCTCTTAAAATAAACAACAAAAACATTCCTATGAACATAACCCTAAAAATCTCTCAACATACTGTAAGGAGCATCTAGGGTGACCAGCTCTGCAGCAGAGGCCTCTGCTATGGACTTCTAAAGTTAGGGGACATAAATACCATCCTAGGAGTTTTACTGGGTGTTTTACATCTGAGCCTGGTCTACATGCATTTGAAGGGAAGTTTCACAATGGAAAACAACAAAGAAGCCAGGAAAAAAACTCAGGAGGAATTAGATTGAACATCTGCTTTACAGCACAGAATAGATCACAGAATCACAGAGTCTTTGAGGTCAGGAGGGACCTCTGGAGACTGCCTAAGCAGGGGCAGCTACAGCAGTGCTCAGGGCCAGGTGCAGTCAGGTTCTCCAAGGATGGAGACTCCAGCACATCTCTGCACAACCTGTTCCAGTTTGTACAATGGTCGTTTACATCAGGGCATCGAAATAAGACAAGACAGGATACAGAACGGTGCCATGCCCTACAGAGAAGGGGATTAGAGATTACCCGAAAATACTGAGTATAGAAAAATGTCGGAAGTTTTCTCACATAGCCATTTATTTTACTGAGAATTTCTAGGTTTTGTCACATAATTAGTCTCTGTTTTCTGTCACACATGTGAGAATCATGAAATCAGTATACCCTCATCATTCATATTTAAAATAGA
Source organism: Oceanodroma leucorhoa (assembly GCA_030449065.1). Taxonomy (NCBI): domain Eukaryota; kingdom Metazoa; phylum Chordata; class Aves; order Procellariiformes; genus Oceanodroma; species Oceanodroma leucorhoa. Next base: position 5,759,661 of record JASVER010000032.1, on the reverse strand, counting down.
AAAGGCCTATTCTGATATTATTTAATGCACATGCAGCCTAATCAGCTCTAAATTGCGTACTGGTTAACACATTTTATTACATACCCTAGGACTTAATTTTACACACAGACCAAGGAGAGGCAGACTTGTATTTTTTAAGGGTGAAAACTTCTATAGTGCAAACACCAGAAGATTAGGCTGTAGTCTTACAGGTCCCCTTTCATACAAAGAGGTTTGTTTCCTTCTCCTGTGGCTCATACAGACTTCCTAGAGCATTTATTTTGGGATGGGGATGATTGACGGACTTTTCACTACTGAAGATGCCCTGGTCTGTGTTGGTCTTGGGCACCACTCCAAAGTGGAGAGTCTGCCAAGGAACAGAAGAGGCCACAGGGCACCCAGGGTCCAGGCAGATAGTGGGGGAGCTTCCTACCTCCTAAGCAAGTATTAAATAATGTTAAAAATAGCAGCTCTCTGCTGTTCTTTTTCTTCTTGTAATTTTACCCATACAATCTCAATCACCACCACTAGATAGTTCCCTAATTAAGGACTGAACCAGTTGAGGAACTGGCCCTTAGCAAGCAGTCTTACATTGTAACCAAATGCACAGTCTCAAAACACAAAAAACACACAAATCAGAACTAAAATAAACTTATAAATTCCCTTCCTGAAATGAAGAATTACCTATATTGTATGCCCTTCAAAGAGTTTCCATTCAGAAGTCTTTAATTTTATCACCCCTAACATTCTTTCCTTCCTTTCCTGGGTTTTATTTGTAAATGTGTTCTTAATTATAAGGAAAAAATGTTGCCACACATAAGCTACGCACCCTATTGAAATCACAGCTGCTCCAGCAGGGAGACACTGGAGTTTCTAGCACAAGTATGAGAGGCAAGAATATGTATGTTCACACTAAATTCCCCTTTTACACATTAGAACTGATTTACCAACCTTTTTGAATATGTCCATTTTATTGCCAAACTGAACCAAAATATAAAAAATKAAATAAAGAAGAGAGGCTGAAACGGAGTGGGGTCTGCATACCAGAGCAGTCATAAATTTTTCAACATGTGGCTTCAAACGTATTCATAACTATTTTACAATCATATTTTAAAAGATATTTTTATGTAATGTTTTTCCTCAAGCTTGCTCCATTTTTTAGATTTCTACAGAGTATTGTGTTTAATTTCCTGACCCAATTATAATTTGCAACTGAGGTATGAAACACCATGTCTAAAGACGTTATAAAAAATGAATTAGTCTTCGTCCCTGTTTTTTTTTTCTTCTAGTAATAGTTGTTTCCTGACAGACTAAAGAAACCAAATAGTTTGCATCCAGATACTGTATTAGGATCAGTTATTCATAATTCCAGGAACACTATAAGCTGTGCAGTCAAAGAGATTTTTGGATGGGGATCAGCCAAGATTTTCTCCAGTTTTGCTTCTTGAAATGCTTTGTATTGGACAGAACCACTCTTCTAACAGCTGCTTCTGTGGGTATCACTCAGATCCAGTCAATGCATCTTCTAGAATAATTATTGATTGTTAAGTAAACTATATGTTGATAATCACCTGTGCTTTTGTTTTGATTCACATTTTGCAGCACTAACTTTGTTTTACCTGACACATTGCTTCACCTACCTTTGTTTTTCTGTTGTATGTCTCATCCTTCCAGTGTTTCCCGTTTTCCCCTTCTCCTCTTCTCAGTGTCAATGAATTGTAACCCAAAGATGCCATTCTACAACCATGCTCTCTTTTCAATTCCTCTCTGCTCTCATCATAAATCCTTTAAGTCTCAGACCCAGCTTTACTCAAGCAGCTCTACAGTAACGTAACATCTAGGTCTTCGGGCATCAACCACATGCAACTCTGCCACATCCTGTACACATACAAAACTAAAAGACTGCAAGTCCTTGAGAACTTATAGTATGGCTTCATCTTACTTCAGGACAAAGTTCAGCACAGACAAATGGGGGAGTAAAAGAACCAGTAAGGCAATCTGGTGATGATAAGCAGTGGGCTCAGCACAACCTCAAGTTATTATCATCAAGCTTGCTGTAGACAACCTGGCAAAGCAAGTTCTTGTGGAGAGATTTAGAAATGCAGATTTCCCTAAATAACTATCATAATAAACAAAGATAAATTTTAAAATGGTGCACCAGAATGTATCTAAACATATAGCAGATAAAGAAAGAAATGTGAGGTGAAGGCAACGATGGCCATGACAAGTCTTTATCCATGTTAATTTTCACTTTTCTTAAGACAGATCATTGTAACCATTTTTYGCTGTCATTCTCCTGTTGCTTTCTGCTCTCTGCTCTTGCAACGTATATCCTTTCTGCCAAGACCACAGCCTATCAGTTGCATCTGAAAAATCAAAGCCTCTCTTTGCACATAGAACTCCCTTCAGTTAAACATAATTTCATGCCAGTTCACGATTCTTCCTATGTAGATACAAATGCAAAATTGTAGCCTTAGATTATAGACTGTTTCAGGCAGGCATCACATTTGTGTGATTCTATGAAGTGCAGAAAACACTTTGGACAGCCAAAAAAACTTCTGCAATCAAGAAAAAAATTCACATTGGAGACAGTATTTAAAGACTGCAAGCCAGTGGCATGATGGTGAGGAGAATGAGAAGGAAAAAATCTATTTCATTTTTAAGAGCAATAACAACCTCCAAGTCAATCATTTCCTGGCAGTTAATGACCAGACAGATTAAGATCTCCTCCAGATGGCCATTAACTGCCAGGAAATAGCCAACTCGTTGGCCATTAGTTCTTAAACCACCATTAGGACACTGCTTTTCATTAGTCACATTCACATGATGTTACTGTGCACTGAGGATATAAATGCAGCAGAAAAACTTAGTTTGAAAAGACAACGGAACAGAACAAAAATATCACTGAAGTAGATGCATAGTTTCACTTATGCAGGTTTGTATTGCTGCTAGAACCCTAAGAATGTGATGCTCATGGAAATCGCTGTCAGCAATGTGAGCCTCCACATGCTAATCCACTTATGTGCCTTCTCTTATGTCCTGAAGGGACCACCCCAAGGGGTGAAAGGTTAGTCTCCATGCCAAATCAACTGATGATTTCCCTGCTAAGATGTCCAAAAAAGTATGTGACTGTTGAGATTAGGTTACTTGACCAGTATTAACAGGACTAAGACAAAAATTCCAAAGCGTAGAAAGCACAACCATTTAGTTTTAGGGTAGATATACACACACGTATGTTAGCATATTCAGAGAAAGACTAAAATTTCTTCCAAGCAATCTCTAAACACTATAGTTTACTATAGTTTATATATAGTTTACTATGGTTTAAATATAGTTTACTATAGAACTATAGTTTTTTGAATCATGTGCTGTATATACATATAACTACTCCTAGCGATTGATAAAAAAAATTGTGTAGTAAGACTAACTGGCGAACCCATAATTAATTTGAGCCTTATTTATCATAAAATATCCAAAGTTAAAGCTAGRTCATTAATCTATCTTTGAAAATATTTTCTCTCATTCTTTTTACGTATGTGAACAAAAATATGAATATCTATGAACTGAGAAGAGAAAAATTTGTGAAGTTGTAAGTAAAATAATTGTGGAAAAATGAACTGTTAATGTTACCAATCCAAGATAACTAAAGGGTAGCAGAATTAAGGAGAACTGTCTTCAAAAGGACACTAAGTGCACCTAGAGCTGTATTAGTTTTTCTAGTTTTAACAACAGATACAAATACCCCTGCTTAGTCATCAACCAATCCTTTTCCAAAAGAGATGGGAAGGACAGTCTCACCGTATCTTTGCCAACTTTAGATAGCATTTTTGTAAGATATTTTACACAAAGGGCATATTAAACCTTACCTTGGAAAAATAAAGCTAGCGAAGAACTCACAAGTTTTTCTGCAAAATTAAATGTCCCTGATTGCTCACTTGGTGCTGGTGCTTCAAGGTTTTCCCACTGCAACATACAGGGCTGACATTGCAGCCAAGCTTACTCATTTTGAGAGCTCTGCTACATAATACTGTGAGAGCTAAAAATTACTGTAACACTCAGGTATGCTGTAGAGGAGCTGCTAGCAAGGTCTTTTTAKCAAGATTCTGCACACCGTGTATTGCATTTTCTTTGAGCTGTGTGTCCTGAATATGCTAAAACTTCTTTCCACCAGATGCTGCAGACATGTTAAAAGTTTGGAGAGGGCTTGTTTGGCTGGATCAAAGCCATCTTCTTGAAAAAGAGAAGAGGATTTTTTTTTATTACTTTCTTCCTTTTTTCTGCATTATTTTACTACAGTAGATTATATTTGTAGTATGTTTGCTGAGGACTTCATAGGGAGGAGATGCAATTCAAAATAAGCCAATGCATTTTAAAAAAAAAAATTAAAGGTAGTGAAATGAGTATCCCCAAAAATGCCAAAGATTCTCAGGTGCTTTCTGAAACACAGAAAAACACAGAAAGAAATCCCCCCTCAAAGGAATCATTCTAAAAGTGCCTGAAAACAGATGGTTTATAAAGGAGGAGTGAAGGAATCTTTAGTAATGTGAACGTGTAAATTAGTAATTCTGGGTACAACTATTGTGAGCTCTTAAACTAATCCATCAATTAATGAGGAAGACTATTGAAAGCGTACACGAACAACTGGGGCTGGCAAGCAGGCTGGGTAGTCACTAAGTGTAATCTTAACACCTTAATATAGCTTCTGTCAAACTGCCTATCTTCACAGACATCCTGAAAAAAAACGTAGCGCAGCCACAGTGTGCTGTTGTAGCCCAAAGATGTATTAACTTAGCAGAGCATTTGGCTGGCACTCACCAGTCCGTGGTGAACGGTGTAACCCAATTTTCCTCTTTAATGCACATAGGGAGCACATGAGAGAAAGTGCTGGATGACATGCTTAAGGCAAAATGGGACAGTTGGAGGGGGCAGGATTTCTTTCAATCCATGCACTCTGCATTRGTATGTTAATATCAAAATAATTTCAAACAACAAGCTCAGAACAGGCTTCTGAATGCCCTATATAGCCATGACTTATCGTGTCCAGATGTACTATACAATTTTTCATCTAGTTACTTGTTCTAGTGATTTATATGCTTTTCTTCTTCATGTCCCCTGCTAGGCCTGTTCTGGTGAGCAATCAGCTGGTTTACTCACTACTTGATTACCTCATCCCTTTTTTAGCAAACAAGAGTCCCTGCCAATTACAGGGTACAGATGTCTTATAGAGTTTAATGCCAAAGAAGTAGAAAATGCTCCTCTGTGCACAGGCAAAAGCAATGCCAGAAACTTTATTTTTATAATGAGGAATCATGACTTAGGTTCCAACTTTGAACAAGTTAGACAAAACACAATCAAGTTGTATCTGCATGTCACCTGCCTCAGGCAAGCAGCATACATAGAATATTCTCTTCATCTGTTGATGGCAAAATATCTACTGACTTCAGCAGGGCCAGAATTTCACTCCAAAATTTTTCAGGTAAAGTAATTTCTATCATTAGGAATGATAATACAGGAAAAATCTGACAATGATATTTTCCCAGTTGATTTTATCATCAATAATGTAAAATATTGATTTGTGTATACTCTAGCTGTGTGACTGAGTATCCCTTCAAGGAACCTTATGTGAGGATATCTTATAAAATAGCAAGCTGCAATAAAAGGATGGTTCTGAAGAGAGCACTGTGGACAGCAGATCAGGAGATCAGGCTCTATGTCCAGCCCTTCTGCCAATTATCTGGCTGGGTAGACACCTCCTTATCTATTAAGAGACCTAATAATCRGTGTAGTGTCCCTTATTTTCCTCCTATTTTGTTATGTTTTCCAAGCATTTTTCCCCATTACTGGCTGAAGATATGTGAAAGACAAACAAATGGTAAAAAAAAAAAGAGGAGGTTTCCTCCCTTTTTTATTAGGGAGGGAAAAAAAACAGAAAAAAATCCCCTACCACATGGACCCACTACGTTCATGCCAGAGGGCAGTAAATGTCAACACTGTAGTACATTTCCTGCTTTGAAAATGAACCAGTTTAATTCAGAACTATTAAACTTCACAGCAGTGGTAACCCCTTCCTGTGTGTTGTCTTTCTGTTGGGCCAGTCTCTTAAATCATTCAAGGCTGCTGCCTGCTAGAGACTGAATCCTCAACAAACGAAACTACCCCTGCAGTCAGATTTCTGCAATAAGGCTATGCTTTAATCGGAGCCTTCCTTTTTTCCCTAAGGATGAGTTAACCTCATAAAAATGCATATCCTGCCCAAATGTTTGTTTGCTCTCATTTATTCCTTCCTTAGTACTAATAACAAGATCACTGAACAAACAAACTACTGAGCCTGGGTATAAATACCCACCCATCAATGGCCATTTGTCAAAGGTGATCAAGACCATCCCACAATTCATGCTTTACTTGTAGGCTGGGCAGCTGCTGTTTTTCTTGTGTTGGTTCAAAGACACCCATTGAGAACAAGCATCTGGTCTTGGAGAGGGAGCAGGGACATGAAATCTGAACAGTATGAACCGATACAAGTCTGAGGGTTTTTTTAAATCTACCTACAAATTCTTCTGCGGTCTGTCCCAGTATAGATAGTAAAATCCTTGTTGGGAACGTAGCTATGTTTGTAACCAAAATTGCCTACCACTAAAGGCTTTGTTCAATAACACCTTAATTTAGTTCTGGTAGTGCAGACTCCTGCCCTTATCTGTACCCCACTCATCAACATCCAGGGGATCGTGGAGCAAGACAGGGAAGGATCATCTATAAAAGAGCTTGGTGCAAAATCATGGTCTTATTCTCTATTTTATAATAAAATGCTACAGATGAAGTTAGATGGACCATGACCATCTGAGAGATAGGCAGCCAAAGTGCTTTTCCTGAGTCAAAACAAATGATCTAATAGACAGTGCAGGAGACAGCCACTAAGTGTTCAACATGCTGTAGCTGCACACAGGCACTGTCACCTGATGAAAGACTGAGACATAATGCACCTTATCCCTACATTGACAAAAAAAGCAAAGATACAAGGCAAATGTAATGCAAACAAATTCATGTTACCTTTGCAGCCTTGTCCACTGTTATTTCCTAATTACTTTTATCCCTAATGGATCTCTAACGCAGAACTCATGCTTTCTTTGGTATTTAGGGACTTAGATTTGCACTGGCTCTGTCAGCGATGCTGGTTTTTAAGGGGTTTTTGGGGGGTAATCAGAAGTCTCAGTCACAGCAGGAAAGTTACCAACATCATCCAGCCACTGGAAATGTGCTGCCGGCTTGAACAATAAGATCAAGAGGACTGAGCTGTTCCCACACCCAGTGTGCCTTTCCCATAGATAAGGGGAAGATTCACAGCTGCAGAACAATGAGAGGCTTGTGCTTAACCATCACACACAAGAGAACCCATGAAAAACTGAAAGGCATCTAATTACAATGTTAGTAGTAGATACAGAAATGTTATTTCAATATGCATTTGTCTTCTCTTTCTCTCATAAAGGTTATTCTTAATAAAGATCATAAAACCACAGAGCCGTATATCACTGCAAAACAGATAAACAGACATAAAAATGAAGGAGTTACATATGACTGCCTTACATCATGCAGCAAGGGTGCCTGGAATGAGCAATGTTCAATTTTAGGGAGTTACTAACTGGTGATGATTAGTTAATAAACATTAATTCAGTTCTTCCACTGAGACGACAGTCTAAATTGCAATGGCCTTATCAACTACAAAAAATGCAAAAGGCCATGTGCACTTTTACAAACAGAGTCAAAGCAACAATTATCTTCTGGCAAAGAAAGTCTCCCATGGCACTTGTACTGAAAAAACTGGCTCCATTCTGTTGTTAACAAATAGTTGACTCTTATCTTGATTTGCTGAATTGTTTATAAGCTCCACAACACATCTCTGTGGCCCCCAAAATACTGGCACAGCAGTCAGAAAGCAGTAAGATTTTGTTTTGGATGGACAAAACAGCATCAGAAGTTTGGCTTTAAAAGAAAAATCAAGTAGTCTACACCCTCATATTAAGTCTACAGGACCTGGCAACACTGTCTGCAGAAGGGAAGGAGCTGGAGAAGGCAACGTTTTTCTCTTTGGTGACGAGGCTTCCTTTAAACTCATTTTTAGTGCCATCCAGCAAATCCATAAAGAATGGGAGTTCCCAAGTTTCACCTGCTTATGTGCCACCCTCATGAGCAATATTTCTAATTATGTTCATAGTAGTGGCAACAGCAGCTCCAGTTCTGTGTCTGGGTCCTGTGAAAATGTGTGGGGAAACAGGTTTCCAGCCCTATCTCTCACYTGTGTGTGGAGGAGGGGGTGGCAGCGGCGGCAGCAGCCCCTGCAGATCACGCACCATTCGCTAGCACAGGAAGCGGCATTTGGCTGTTCATCTCTCACATAAAGTGTGCCGGGATGAATTGGTTTGAAGAGCACTTTGAAGCAATGTCTGTAATAATACCACCAACAGCTTACCTAATGTGGAAAGTGACCTGTGGAAAGGTATGTCTTGGGTATAAGGAACAAGAGCCTTCCTGTTACCTCTGTTCCGGCATAGCACGGGCTAAAACAGGCAACTCAAGCTCCTCCTCTCTAATAACATCAGGAAGCAGCTTCATTTGATCAAAAGCAGCTGTATAAAATGCAGACATCTGCATCTAAGCTGCTTCATGAGGTCAACAGGCCAGAGTCAGCTTCAGCTAAAGTGGAAATCTAAATTAAAAATAAAATCCTTATCTTCTYCAGTGACAGCTGAGACCTTTAAAATCAGGTGAAATAATTCCACTCTCCACGTTTCCAAAAAACCTGTCATACAGCATCAAGCCCAGAGTTCTCCTATTCAACATCCGTCTGTGATTTTTGAAACTTCAGTTACATCGTTTTCCTCCCCTTTCTTGAAATACATACTTGCTCCATCTGGCAAGGGGAACCATAAATCTCCCCTGACTCTACTTGCTATTTTGGCATATTTGCAGTAGTTCACACAGACAAAGTGTATTTAGACAATTGGTAGAAGGAAAACACTTCTGCGTGCATGTAAGTGGAAGCCTCAGCTATGAACAGTGTTTCCACTGTGTTACTCTGTGAGTTCCTGATTTAGCACATCTTGAACTCAGCTGCACCTTCTGTCTTTCAGCACTATGTTCATTGTTTCTTCATGACTGCTTTCTGTCAGAAATACAAGATTAGTGGATGAAAAGAATGCAGCAAATACCACCCTTGAATTACAGCAATCTGCCTTACAAAATCTCACTTGCAAAATTAATGTGAGCCAGCTAGCATAAAAACAGTCGTGGACTGAAAAACTCCATGAACATAAGCAGAGTGTAATGATAAATAGCTAAGTACAGAGGTCAGGAGAGACAGCTAATGGAAGATTGAGGGACCAGTGTAAATCTGGTTTTATTTAAAGGATTTTATTTAGGATCAGGAGAAGTAAGGGAATACCACATAAGTGTAATTTTTAGATGTTATTAAACTGGGAGGAATGTCAGCCACCAGTCAGAAGGGAGAAATCATGCAAAGAGTCTTTGATCAAAAGCAGAGAGTGAGAGTTTGGTGAAACCATGTCTGGCAGAAATACACATCTGGGGGAAAGGAAGTAATCTGAAAAACTGATGCATACAATAAGAAGAAGGAGACACAGTGACAGTGGTGCTGAATGGCACAAACAGGTAATAGGAATAGCAAAGTAGAGAAACCTTCATATTACAGCRTGGTACCCAAGATGACCCAAGATGCAATTTGGAGTTCCATGTGCAGAGAGGTCCCCTAGTGCAAATGACACACACACACACACGATAGCTTACTGGGACACTGCTGGGGCACCGAGGGGCTGGGAGAGGGAGGCAGGCCAAGGAGATTGTGGTTTCTCAAGGTTCTTTTCCCTCCGCATCCATCAGCACCAACAGCATCATGCACGTTCTGCCTCTGGATGGGGCAGCAGCCATGAGGATTTATGGCCCCGCTGTAAGCGTACGGCTTCCACTGCCACAGACTGTCCTCACTTCTGGGCCTCAGATTTCTAGTGCTGCAAATCGGAGTGTTGASGGGGGAAAAAATGTCTCTGAAAAAGAAGATTTGGGGAGACAAAGTGGACTGTACTGGGAGAAAGAGTGTGGTCCTAAAACTTTTAAGGCTTTGTATATGTAACACAGGAAGAAATACTAGTATTTGCTAGCAGGAGATACACCATTTCACTGTTGTTAAGTCTCATGGTGTTTACTGCTTTTTAATGCTCCAGGTCCTGAAACATAGTTATGCAGCAAATGTATGCAAAAACATTATGGAGGAATGTTTGCAAATGTATGCAAAACTGTAACATTTATTAACTTTTCTTTTTTAAATCTGCCTAAAGACTTGGTTCCAAATTTCCATTAATAATACTGTTATATAAGTTCTTAAAACAGCTATAGGTACTGGGACTAACAGAATGGGATCACAAAAGAACGGAAATTGTAAGAGTATTTGGAAGGTGCGGGCGTCTGCTCCATTAAGGTTATCCGATCAAGGACCTTGTTAATGCCAAGGGGGATAACATATAAAGGRGAAAGCAATAAACAAGAACACACAGACACAAACCTCATAGACAAGGAATGACAGAGGCAATGCCGAAGACCAAAAGTCTCCAGTCGCTAATTGATGGGCCATTATGAAATTACAGTTCTAGCTTTGGAAAAGGCCAACTTGGGCTTTGTAACTGATCAGAAGATGGAAGCAAGAGGAACATAAGGATTTGGGATTTTCTAAGGGGCTCAGTGGGACTATGCCAAACTTAAGGAATGTTTAGGGAAGGGGACTGAGGACGAACAGTGAGGGACTAGACAGAGAGGGGTATAAAAGGGTCCAGTTGCATGTAAAACATCACTGGTCATTACGCTTGTGTGCCTGAGCCCTGCACCTGATCACCACAGTCTGTCCTATCTGCTTATTAAATCCTTTCTTAACAATCTCTCTGTGCAATCTCACMCTCTATCCTGTGTGCGAGTGCTGTAAGGACGAGGTGCCCACCACCAGCGTGGTGGGCGGGAGGGAATATGGSGCCAGCTCCTGGATTCAGTCCAGGTGAGGCCAGGGTGGGAGCAGTGCACGTCCTGAACACCAGCTGCTGGGATGGACTGGAGCGAGCGAGGGGCTCAGCACCAGTGGCCCCAGTGCTGGAAACCTGGAAAGCAGCAGCTGTATCCGCTGGCCTGGGACAGAGACCTCCGGGTCTCTGAGCAAAGCTCAAGTGGCTGGGCAGGAGGGATCCCCTGGTCTCAAATGTGCTGGAGGTGTGACTGTTTTTAACATCCCTCAACAGAAATCATGCGAAAATATGAGAATTATAGAATATTAGATATTCCTTGACACAGAAGGCATGCAAATAGAAATGGTATATCCCATACTGCTTGGGCTTGTCAGCCTCGTGAATCAAAATACCWTTTCATCTCTGACCTCCTGATGTAGGACACTGATCGTGTAGACACTGATGGGTCTAGCATGGCGTTTCAAGACTTGCTCTTGTGGGAGATACAGGTCAAGAGCCATAATGGTTCATGACTGAAACGTAAGGCCAAAGCATTACGTAGCTCATGCTCCATGCTAGGATTTTAACTGCAACATGGCTGCACTTTAAGGGAAGCCTGGGATACTCAATTTATCCCTTGTTGTATCCGGCATCCAGGTTCTCTGCCCTGTTCAACAGGCCAGAGTGCCTACACCAACAGCTGAGAGGATAGATGGCGGTGAAAGCAAGCTGAACACCCTGCAAGAAAAGACAGCACAGGAGTAGTGATGAGCTGCTGCAGATTGCTTCAATGACTTGCAAAAAGACAGAAATTTAGGAACCAGCAACAGCGAGGTCTCCACAGTAGGGGCGGGAAGGGATTTCCTTACAGTGACAGGGCTGGGAAAGAAGTCCTGGAGTAAATTCAGGAGAGGAGCCTGACCAGGTGAACATAATTCAATAGCTTGAGGAACAGACAGGCGGATGAGTAGAAAAGAACAGGCAGGCAATAACTTCTGTTTTGTATTTTTAATAAGCCAAGACTTACAAAGTCCAGTCTTAATTTGAAAAATGGGCCGTGTATGATGCTGTTAACTACCCCATGAACACAGCAGAGGTGGAGGCAGAGAGAGGTTGTTGAGAGTCCACAGAAGTGGAGCCTGCTTCAGCTTCGTGAACTTTGAGACTGTATTTCACAGGATTTTCAAAGCCAGAAAAATGCACAGAACCATTTGAAGAGTAAGCTTGCGCCTGAGGCTTCTATCAAAAATCTTCAGTCTTAGAAACCAAATCACTTATTAAAGCCTCTTACGCTCCACGTTAAATTGTCCTCATCACTCACTATTTTCATTAGTGAGAAACTGTTTCATATAGCAATTGGGGATCTATGAAATAACTGAATGCATACAATCAATTATTTCTCAGGAGTTTGTTAGAAGTGGAGACAGAATAAATGAGAGGCTGAAGCAATTCAGCCAGACATGTGGGTTTTGCACTGCTTTAAGCTTTGCATATGAGATGAGCTCTGCTTTTTGGTTTACTGTGACAGTGGTCTGGCAGAGAACAATATGCTAACTGKAACATCACATGCTAGGCATTACTTACTCATATATAAATGACCATAAAAGAAAAAGGACTCAAATCTTCTGCCTTGAACTGTTTCGGGGATCATTTTAAATAAATGTATGTGAAAATTAGACAATGCATAGAGACATAGGGAAAAGGAATTATTAAATCAATCAGTCCAGCACCTATCCAACTGGCCAGCATCTTTTTTTCAAGTAGCAACTTTTCCTCTGAAGTAGGTACTTCAGAGAAAAAGTAAGAAATCCCACATCAGACAGATTAAGTGTCTCTCTGTTTTCTAACAGAGACTGTCTCAAACCCAGAAGGATGTGGCTTAATAGCATTCTGATTTTTTAATATTTTTTTAAACCAATAACCACCACAACCCTGAATGTTCTTATTAACCCTGTAATTCTGTCAAATGTTTTATGAATCTTGTTATATTCTCAGCATCAACAACTTCCCATGGCAGGAGTTCCAAAGCCTAAATACATTTTTGGTCAAAACAGCATTAGCTTTCATCAGTCTTCAATTTGCAAACTTCACATCTGCACTGAATGTCCCCTTCTTCTTTCTTAACATCAGAAAAGCAAATGTTCCTGGATCTACTTACATGTCATACTCTATTTTGAACAACAAAATAGTTCTCACTGTTAGCTCACTTGTTATAGTTCTGTATATGGTTTGCTAATCCTCTCTATATAAAAAATTCCCATGATATGTTTAATCTTTCACTAACACCCTTCTGTTGAAATGGAATGAGATCTTTGGTGGGACATCTGGCAGGGCATTTGGCAGTTACCAGTGGTACTAAACAACAACCAAAAGCTCTACCTGCACAATTCCCTTTACAAAAAAATAATGTGACAATACAGTTAAAAATCATAATAAATTAAGTTGTAATTTAAACACAGTGGGTTTTTGTGTCCCAAGTTACTGCCCTAAACATAGATCATTCAGGGATATGCCCAGCAATTGGATTTTCTCTTTTGTCAGAAGAGAGGTTTTGGCAAGCAAGCATTCATCTATCTGTCCATCATTCTGGATGTAGCAACAGACCCCGATCCTGTAATTTGTACTTTTAGCTACCATTTGTCTATTCCCACAACTAATGAGGTGATCATTACATATTCACTGCATCCTTGACAGAAGATATTTAGCTACCTAGAATTTTAAGTCCGGCTAGTTGGTTTTGCTCCGTTAAAGAGAGGAGAGAGAGGTCATAAAAACTCTTGGTTATATTTTTGAAACCTGTAGTTGAAGCCCAGTGCTTATGAGCATTAATACTACCAACCCTCTGATTCACAACCTTCTACAAGACAACAGCTGCAGACTGCAGGACTTACTGTTTGGTACAATGATCACGCAGTTAAAACAGCCAAGGCCCCAAACTCTGCCAAAGCATTCTTCCAATTTTACAACGTCCCTTTCCTTACCCAGCTCTACCTTTCTTTCCTAAAGCGTATGAAGGAATCAAAATCCTTAGATTATCTTTTGTGGTCATTACAATGGTCTTTTTACCTTTTCTTACCATGAACCCTGCTTTAGCACTTAAAACACTTTTACAGATTATATCAGTTTAATAAAAGGGCCACAGGGTTTGCCTGCTTTGCTTAGCACCATCTCCTTGTGCCATGTGATCAGTCCAGTCTCTTCCTTACCTCTTCTCTCTACTGAAATTGCTTTTTCAGAAAGGCTGCTGTCAAATGTGTGTTTTTACACATGAAGCCAGCAATGGCAAAACTTTTCTTGCAGAAAAAGTATGGACATAGATTGGCAGTACTTCTTGGGGGACTGTCCATTCCTAAAATCCTGGTCCTTTCTCAATGTTTTAGCGTCTCTGTGGTTGAGTCTTCTGTGGTTAAAGGAATCCTCCTTAATTATCTATCAGTAACACAGAAGACATCAAATACTTTCTTTAGCCAGCTTGCTCATTTTTAAAGGTATCATTTTTGCAAGAAATTCGGTCACAGCATGTGACCTGCATACGTGCAAGCCTGAGGCTTGTTACACACACACACGACGTTTTAAAGTTAAGAACCTTGTCACTCCAACCACCCTACCTAGACAATAAAAAGGTACTTCTCAGTGTGATCAAAGCTGCACAGCATCTCGGAGGTTCCTATTTMTCTTCATTGAGAAAGGCTATGAAGAGTGTAGGCATTGCTTAACAGAGGTAGTAAGGAACTAAAGTTGCATCCARGCTTATCTTACATTTAATTATATTTTCAGAGAAAATTCCAAACTCCTTCACTTAGAAGTAATCCTATACTGCATCTCTTACAGAGCGTTTCTGGCTTCTACTGATTTGATGGCATGACCTTACTTCAAATTCATATTTGTTGTAGCACCAGATACAAATATGTCCAGATTTGCAACAGAGAGAGCTCTGTTTTCATTATCCCTAGTATTTCTAAGTATGCTGCAGTCAGGTAAATATTCTGTTTAGGATACAAGAAAATGTGTATTTGGTGCAATCCTGGTAAACCAAAGGCAAGTACAGAAGGTAAGTACCTCCATATCTAGCAATTCTTCTGTACATGGAGGAATTTCTAGCTGCAGTGTATTCTATATGCAGAATTATGTGCATCAGTCATGTAAGTACTTTTCTTAGGCAAGTTCATTGAATTGCATGAGCTGTGTGCTGTGAAGCAGTGCTCCATAATGTTGAGTTTCTGTTTTTAGTCATGGCACTTACATGTTGTTGATTTGGTATGAAACAACTGGACTTCAGGGTAAAGATGTGTGTTGGGACAGCAGCCACTAGTAATAGAAAGAGGTCTACAGAAAAAATAGAAAAATAGAGTAACACTTTGTGAAATACAGCCCACAAGACACCTTATTCATAAGATGAATGCCTCTGACGGGATTCCTAGCACTTCCTTTAAAGCCGCTCCATAAAAAATTTTTGTATTATCCATAACACTCTTGACTTCCAGTGAAAAAAAGCCTGGGCATTGGGGGTTTTTTCCTCTGTGTACACTCTTACTATACTTCATAGACTGCTTGGAGAGGAAGAAATTTCCTGTGCCAAGCTACAGTTTGCAACAGAAAAATTGGATCCCTTCTGATCCACAGTCCTCAGTATACTAGTTCATATCAGCCTATCAGAAACAAATTGGAACAGCCAAAAAAAAGCTAAACATTCCTGAAACCGTTGATGCTTTTTTTTCTCTTCATTTATCTGTCTGCGATTACAGATGGAACCCATTACCACCCACTTCCTCGGTTAGGAAATGGTTCCTCTGTRCACTTTGTACTGCTCCTTAGATGCTCTGGGTGCATTTATCCAGGCAGTTATGAGTGAATTCTGTCTCCACTGCAAGTGAGTCAAACATAAGCCAGCTATGGAGCAGATGACTTATGGATAAAGTCATGGATACCTGCAAATAAGCCTAGTGAAAAATAGATTACCTGAGCCTGAGCATAATACCAAGCTGTGTAGTGCACCCTGCCCCAAACGTGATCTGGCTCACACGTCCCATGGACAGTGAAGCCCACATCTGTCTGCAAACAYTGTGTAGATGTGCCCCTCTATATTGTTTGCTTGTAAGCGGAGACTTGCTAGATAGGATGGTCATGGTACCCTGTTACTTACATGTATACAGTTTATTTCTTTCAACACTGCATTGTTTACATCCAGCCTAATATTAGCCTCCAAAAAACTACATGTCAGGCCTACATTTTTGCATAAAAGTTTTTGCTGCCTAACTTTCTGTAAAGGCAGTGAAGAAAGAAGCACCTGGGCAGTTAGTTTATCTGGTCTGAAGAACATGTGTAAAATAGAGGAAGATGCTTCTTTTCCCATCAATTACATACAATCTCCAGATGTTCAGCTAATTTCTGTAGAGCCCTACATGCTTTACAGGAAAAGTACAAAACTCACAAGCTTTCTGACTGAAAAAATTACAACCTGGAGATATCATTTATCTGACTAATACCTCTTATTCATCCTCACTGAACCATARGCAGAACAGTAAGATTCTGGCAGTTATTTAGGACAGCAAAAGTTATCATATTAAATGTCATCTTGATGCAATGGGAAGGAAGAAAGCAAAAGGATTTGCTAGAGGGTGTAATGCAATGAGTATATTTCCTTGCACTTACTGTTTATTTTGCACAGATCCTTTTTTTTTAATCCTGCAGGCTCTCTCCTCTAAAGCCACTCCTTGAATGGGCACCTGGACTGCACTCCCCTTGGGTTGGGGAGTGCCAAATAAACGTGTACTTCTGACAGAGACACTTGCATACTCTTGACTTGCTACAGAGCTCGCGGTCAGGTTAAAAGGAGGGACTGAATGCAGAGGCCAAGGCTGGGGTTGAAGCTGGGAGCAGGAGGGTGAGCTTGCCAGTTCCCTGTGTGGGCACCTGGAAGCTGCCCTGCAAGCTGTGCTGCTTCGTTTTCCTTCCCAAACTGCTCTGAGGAAAACATCCTGCTGCTTCACAGCAAAGACAAAAGCTCAGTTTTCTTTCACAAGACATATTCCTGTAGATCACAAAGGTATTCTTTCTTACCTAAACCTGGTATCTGAGGAAACTGACTCTCTCTTCCATCTTCTTCTAGATCTGTGTGTAATCAAACCCTAATAACAAATTGCATTCTAATATATATTCTAATATACATATATTCTAATGTATATATTCTAATATATATTCTAATATATAAATAAGCAGCTTGACTCATACATGTTCAAAACCTCTCACGCCAAAGATGGGAAAAATTGAATAATTTCTTTGTTTTAATACTTCAGAAAGAGGAAATAAAACATGAAACAAAAGTACTTTTCATTGYGCTTTCATTCTTTTGTCACAAGGCACACTTTGCTACAAGAAAATTACTAGGATAGGAAATTACATAAGCAGGTGAACTTAAAAATTAGTATTTTTTGCCGTTATTTAAATTTTTCCATTTCATACTACACTAGTATTCCATATAAATTTTTCCAAGACAAGTTCCAATTTGACCAGACATTTGGAAAAAAAAGTGAGGTTTTTTTCTATTTTTAATGAGAAACAAATAAGGTCACTGTCTTTCTGATGCGCATAACTTTACTATGAGCTACAAGTATGTATTAAGAAAGAAAATCTCTCCTGAGCCTCAGTGAAAGGGAATATATACTTCTGAAATATATTTAATTCATACATCTTAAATACACTGCAGATCTTCTAATCTGGACACTAATATGAACCTCTACATTGTCTATAAACAGCCTTTATACTTTTTAAGGAAAGCAAAACCACATAAAGAAACATGAAGGAGTGCTTGACGCCAGACGGTTGTGCCGCCATCCAGAGGGATGTTGACAGGCAGGAGAAATGGGCTGACAAGAACCTCATGACGTTCAACAAGGGGAAGAGCAAAGTCCTGCACCTGGGGAGGAACAATCCCAAGCACCAGTATGTGCTGGGTACTGACCTGCTGAAAAGCAGCTTTTCACAAAAATACGTGGAGTCCTAGTGCAACAGCAAGCAGGCGATGAGCCAGCGATGTGGCCTTAYGGCAACAAAAGCCAATGGTATCCTGGGCTGCATTAAGAAGAGCATCATCCACAGGTTGAGGAAGGTGATCTTCCCCCTCTGCCCAGCACTGGTGAGACACGTCTGAGACATGAGAGACACAGACATACTGGAGTGAGTCCAGCAAAAAGTGACAGAGATTATTAAGGAACTGTATAGTCTGACATAGGGGAAGAGACTGAGAGAGCTGGGCTTGTTTAGCCTGGAAAAGAGAAGGCTCAGGAGGGACCATATCAGTGTGTACAAATACCTGATGAGAGCATGGAAAAAAGAGCCAAACTCTTTTCAGTGGTATCCAGTGACAGGACAAGAGACAACAGGCACAAATTGAAATTCAAGAARTACTGTTTAAACATTAGAAAAAAAACTGTTTTACTGTAAAATTGGTAATACACTGGAGCAAATCTCCGTTGTTGGAGCTGTTCAAAACTCGACTGGACATAACCCTAGCAGGCTGCTCTACGTGACCCTGCTTTTAGCAGGGGCTTTGGTCTAAAACATCTCCAGTGATGCCTTCCAACCTTAACCATTCTGTCATTGTGTTTCTGTAAGGGGTAGAGTACTGCCCTAGTCTTTATGCCGAAATTATAGTCAAACACATCTGGATTTTGGTTAGTGCAAAAACTATGGTCATCAGTTTTATCTTTACAAACTGCAGAAATAGCTTGCTTACCAGAGGGAAAAAATACGCTTGTCAGATTGAAGAGATTAAGGGCAATATGCCTTAAAGCAGATGAATTGTAATGCTCCTCTTTATGCAGCTATGCCAGTAGACCAGAATCTTTGTTATTGTGGTACCAGCAGGAGATCACTTTCCTCTGGGCTTCCTAATGGTATGTGCCATCAGTTCTCACACGTGGAAAAGGACTGAAAGGCTGTCATTCTGTCCCCTTTTTGCTTGGATTTAAGTGACAACATAAAGGATAATGTCACGCAGAACCAGGCCTCTTTTTGCAGTCTGCAACCAGTGGCGTGCTCCTCCATGCCAGAGGAGCACAACCACACCAGGACAGGAAGCTTTGCAGACCTGTTCTGACACTCAGTGCCTACGGCACAGATGTCATAGGATCAAAACTTCAGGGTGGAGAGTGAGTTTTATAAGAACAASAGCAGCATAAAGCCTTTTTCATGCCACCTACCTTGACTTGGTTGTTCCTACTACTCTTCCCCCAAACTGTTACGCCCATCCCATAAAAAGCTGTATACAACAAGACCTTTGTCAGCAAGACTGGATCCCCCAACGGGATGAGTTGTTTCAAAGAGACACTTCTATCCTTTTTAAAATATTATTTTTTAAGRATCTGCAATCTGACGTTAACTAGCCCTTCTCAGACAAGCAGAGTGGATTCAAACTGTTCATGCAAGTCAGAGTTGTACAGACAAGCCCTGTGCAAAGAAMCATTGATGATATTTTTCCCCTAACAACATGTATACATAAGACTTTTTTCATTCTGACTGGAGAGCCGTGCCATAAATATGATTTATAGTATATCACACGAAAGAATGATTGCAATAAAATGAGGCATTGCAAGAAATACATCTCGCTAATTAGAAATGACAAGATGGAACATTTTGTCCATTGCATAACTGCAACCCTCAAAATTTATTTATAAAATGCAGAGAATCTTTAGTCTTAAAGTATAAGAAAGCTGAGAAAAGTTATGTTTAAACTTGTCTAGAGATATGTGATAAATAAAGCTCTACAGCACGCAAATCCCTTGCATATACCTACCAGCTGTCCCAGTGTTCTAAAGAATTTACCTTTGCCCCCAGCATCTCTCCTAAAATGATGGATGGGATTATGCCATTTTTGCAGGGTTTCAGCATTGCTTCRTTTTCGTTTCATGATAGTAAGGCCTTACCATTTTCTCTGATCTGCTCAAATTGATACAGATTTGCAGGCCCTGGGCTAATTTCTCTTAGAGTGGAACGATGCCACAAAACATTTCCCAACATAAGAAAGACCCACAGCAAAATACTAAAAGGCAGAGTACAATGTGGTGACATAGATGGAAAACACACAGTATTAAAGGCATCATAAACATCCTATGCTCCTTCAATGGAAGAGATCGTGTTAGAGGAAGCACGGATGGAGAAAAAATAAATACTAGAATTGCATTTTATGGGACAAACTGATATGGCTGTGGCTTTCACCTGATTTGAAGGTAAGTTAGGTAAACAATCACTTCATATCTATTATCTGTTGATTTTTCTGTGTTGAAATGTTGCATGGAAAAATACCACTAAAATGTTAATCAGCGTTAGCAGATCAAGAAAGCATGGCAATTCACTGCTGGTGGAGATTTAAGCAGCTCAAATCTAAAGAATCTCAGTAAAGCATGGCATGTTGAGAATTAATCTGGAATGCAAACATGCTACACTTGTGAGGGCAGAGTACAATACTTTGGCTGACTTCAACAGCTGGTTGCAGCATACCAGAGAGATGCAGTAACAAAGACATGCAATACTTTTAGGCTGAAAAGTCTTCATCAATTCACATAAGAAGGCAGATGGAGCCTCTTAAATCTTAAGTACCCCTTTCTGTCAAGACTCCCTTACGTGTAAATAGCTTGGCTTCCRTTTAGTCATCCGTCCACAGAAATCTTCATAAGCCATAAAACCTCTAATGGTTAAGTCACCTTGAAGAACAAGGGATACAGATTAACGCAACAAGTGCTAGCTACCTTCAAAATAATCACAAACCAAATACTTTACACTAAAAATAAAAATACACACTCCAATAGAATAGGCGGAGGTGTAACAGAAATAGTGTATTCCACTGCAGCAGCTGAAGTCAATTTGTGTAGTTTCCATACCTGATGTGAAAATTATACTTTTGGTTTTGTTCTTTTCATYCTTCTCCTTTCCTAATTTATTTTCTTTTTATTAAGCCTTTCCACATTTTCTGCCTTCTCCATTCTTACACCTCTGAACTTTCCTCTTTTTTTTGGTTTTGTTTCTAGGACAGGAGAAAGAGCAGAAGAAATAAGCTAGGACCTTAAACCTGCACACCACAGGTTTTTTTACAATGGTAACACAAAAAAAACACATTTCACTAAGATTGTCCTCAATGAGGAAAGCAGGAGGAGAAGCACCGCAGCTCAAGCCACAGTCAATTTTTCCTGCAACGACATATTGAGGAAAGCACTGCCAAGACATCTGCAGAGGAGTATGCAAGTCTGGCTGTTCCTGCAAGCACATAATGCTCACTTTGAGGTTTTCAAAGAACTGCAAATTAAATCTGGGTGAACCAGCAACTGAATTCCCTGGCTAGCTGGACTATAACTGCTGAGGGAGGAAGGAATACCTTCCACTGGCCAAGCATTTCTGAGCATGGGATCACGCATTTCTCCACCTGCTTTTGCTCACCTCAGATGAGCCTCAACATCTGAAGCTACAAAATGGTGCTATGCTATCTCTTCTCTGGCTCAGCCTCACAAAAAGAAGTTGTAGTTTGAGCAAAACTTAGGTCGAACTAGTTACAAATCTGGGACAATAAAGCCAATAATTGAGAAAGGCCAGGAGTATGATCACATGGGAGAGGAGAGGGTCAGAAGTCAAATATAAAGCAGCGTATGTGGATACCTAGAATAAACAGCTAATTGAATCAAATATGATGTCCCATGCAGGGACTGACCCAGACAGCGATTATCAAAAAACCTCTGTCCCCCTACTCCAAGTGAAGCCTCAGTACAGCCCATCCTAAGCATTTGTAAACCACAAGCCAGGCCTCCAGAAATCACGCTGCTCTAATAAATATATATGTATTTTTAGACATTGCCTACTGTGTCCGTTTATTTTTTCAGGAAGTCTCCTAACTTCAGTATGTAAGTAAACAGTTCAGCTTCAATAGTCACTATAAAAGGGAAGCAGCAAATAACAGTCCCCTACTCTCCATATGAGGGAAGCTCCACCTATCATATCAAAATCCCCCGCAACAGGCAGGTGAGTATTTTAGCCGACCTCTCCTGTCACCTCTAGTTTCATCTGCACTATTTATTTTCTCATGCGCCCTCCCAGGCCATCTCCTTCGTCTCCTCGGTCTGTCTACGCACTCGCATTACCCCATCTCTCTCCCACTGCATCCCACCCATCCAGGCCCATCACATCTGCAGAATGCAGATTTTCTTTTTCAGTTTTGGTTTGGTTTTTTTTTTATAATAAGTTGCAAGTATCTTTAAATGAGTAAATTAAGAAAATGGCAACCATTCTGCTCCACTCTGACTCCACTGAAAATGATGGGAATCTGCATTTGTTTTGAATGAGGAAATAAAATCCCAGAAGATGGAAGGCAGGAATAAGGAAATGAAATGTCGCAAGGCTAAATTCCAGWGAAGAATAGTGATATGCTCACTTATGCCATGGGAGAATTTGGTCCAGAACACTTTTTTATATTTATGAAGATGAAGAAAAGCTTTTTCAAAATATTAAAAAGCAGTTTTTACAGGTGTCTGCACAAATTATCACAACCTCAACAAGAACATCTGTATCATTTTGCAGCCACGGATTTCTTTACGTGATACAGTGAGGCAGTATTTTATACAGTTATGACTTTGTTTCAGCATTTGCATTAAAAGGTTGCTGAAAATAAAATTTTAAGGACAGATAATCTGTCTCCAGAATTATATGCAAATTAATATTCTTACTCAACTCATGTATGAGGTTATAGTAAAACCCTCTCCCCTTTTCATCAAAGAGCTTCAATCTGAATTATTTCTAACATTTATCCTGCATATATAACAAATTACTTCAATGTATAACTCAATTACAGGGGTATTGCTAACATTTTTAGCTAAAAAAAGTTAGATATTTGTGGTTTATGGTGTTTGTAGTACACCATGCATCAAGTGAAATGCAGTCTTTGCAGGGTATTTATTATTTTACATACAATCTGGTAATTTCCACCTAATCCTTCTGCTGTTTTCAGTACACCCCAGTCCTTTACCTTGAACTCTGGAATTAYATAGTAAGACCTACAAGCAGTGTTTAAAAGCAAAAATCTGTGGTTATCATTTCCCAGTTAAAACAATGATTTTCAATATTAATTGTAATCTGTACTATTGCATCTTTATTCAATGCCACCCTAGTAATCCAACAGCAGTATTTCTCTGGTGATTTTCCACCTCTTCATTCACTGAATTTTGGATGTCTTGTCTTGTCCACTCTGTAAAAAAAAAACTTGTTTGCCCTTAAATGTACTGAGACATTCAGTTAATATATGCTTCCTGTGATGTTTGGATGGTTTAATCATCAGTCGTCAACTAAAACCTGCATTTTATTATTTCCCCCAAGGCATGAGGAGAGCTATTCTTTTAAAAAGAAGTGTTAATTTACTACGACCACACTTAGTTTTATGCCACTGAAACTTCGCAGTGAGAAAAAGTCAGCAGTGTTACAYCACTACAAAACTGATTTGTGTCAGGGCCTTGAATGGAGATCTACAAGAGAAAAGTTGTATGGATAAATCTGTGCCGAGTGCTTTTGTACAGACTGTTTCACCCTTTCATTCTGTTATATTATGAAAAGGTCCAGAAAAGTTAAAGCTGCTTTAGACTTTGTTACAACACCTTTACACAGCTTTTTCTTTAAAAGACCTAGCTTGATTTTTTCTAAACCTAATTGTCAATGTGGAGAACAGGTGATGCAGTTACCCTTGGATCACCTCTTTAAGGCGAGTTTCAGAGAGCTAACCACTGGTAGAGAGGCTGCTCATCCAAATGTGAATGCTACCAGAAGCCCAGAAAAAAAGAAGTCTCATGCCTCTGTATAGGTGACTCTTGATCTCTTGCTGACATGAAATACTGCTGAGATAAAACAGAGGAGAAGAGAACCAACAGTAAGAGGCAAACATTACCCCTGCTTTGCAGAGACCCTCAAAACTTTTTCTGAGGAGGAAGACATCAAGCACCCATTGCTCCTCCGCAATTATTAACTCTGCAGCAGGGTTACCGCTGGCTGTGCTCAGGCAATTTAAAATGCAACGCACAACTAGAACAATTTACAGATGCATTAATCACCACTTACTCTTGTTACCGAAGGACGTGTGAAGCATCTTCCAACTTTAAGGCAAGTGCCATATAAGGTTCATCAGATAGAGCCAATTCTTCATCCTGAAACAGTGCTTCATTTTAATCATAACATTTACTGCAAGAAATGACAGTTTAATCTCCAAAGGGAGGCTACTATTCATTAAATAGTTGAAAATTTTACACACAAATTCTGTTTCATAATAGCGAAATCAGACACACACATAGGATAACAATGTCTCAGCAACTCAGAGTGCTCTGCCCACAACAATATTTGTAGATTTAACCAGATCATCTTCTGTCTAGGAGATTCTGCCAGATTAAGAAAGGTGGAGAAGGAGGAATAAAAACCACTTTAATAGTAACTAAAGAATGAAGAGTGTTTTTGCCAATGGAACATATTTGTTTGGGGCAGTGTCAAGAAAAAAAGAAGCCCTAAGTCTTTTAACATAATTTAAAACCACATTCTCCTCAGAGGAATGGAAAGAGGAAAAAAAAGAAAAGCTGTTGTCCTGAGGCTAGGGATGAAGGCACACTGCAATATTTCTAACTAAAGGTTGCTGCCCCCACCACCATCCTCCTACAGACACATACTGCTGCACTGAAACAACACAAGGCTCAGGGTACAAACGAAGTGAGACTAGTTTGTTAGATTTATTTTCATGTAGGAGAATCCAATCAATGTGTCTAACACTAATGCTCCTTTGACAGTATTTCCTTTTAGAAAGCGTGGCTTTCTAAAGCATGGCTAATTTCCTTTAGAAAGGTGGAGGCAAAGAGCAGGAGTCATCAGGATTAAAGAGACTACTCTGATGAGTAAGAGCAGGAAGGCACCACCACCTCAAGATGGGGTTTTGAGCAGGAGGAAGAGGTGAACATGAAGCTCAACTAAAAAAGATATACTAGAATAAATGCTTTCAGGGGAATATTTTAACAAAACTAATGATTCAAAATAATCAAAATTTTCACTGAGAAGAGTGAGTTGAGTCAGCAATTGAACCAGGGCAATGAAGTTGGCTGGCACCTGTCAGAGATGGTTTTCTATCAGCCCAGCATCTCAGTTCCCCGCTTCCCCAGCCCTTCAGTCCCTATGCTTCCTTTAAGGAACAGGGAAGAGGCAGTCAAGCAAGCAGCAGCTAGCTGGAAAGTTGCATTTCAGTTCCCTTGGAAAGTGTTTTATCTCTCTTCTTTAAACGTTTGGTGGGTGTAGTTGCATTATTTGCTTTCCTTAGTGGCAATCCTGGCATATGAAGGTCCCGTCTCATTCCCATCTCCTCCCTTCTCAGTTCCTTATTCCTAAGCCTGTATCACAATTCCCAGCCCTCATCATGAAAATGCACTTTTTTTTAGCACATAGCAATGAGTTTATGGCAAAGACCACAAACAGTTATGATAGTACCACTGAGAGGGTTACAGGAATAGAAAAGCGCAGCCAGGAGATGAGAAAGGGCAAGAACTTCTTGTCTCCAAAGAAAACACACTGCAGAGCACCCTCCTGAGAGCTCGGCCGGCTTCAGCCAGGCTCCTGGCTCTCCAGAACTGCTCCCCGGGCCTTGGCCCGGCACATCTGCTCCCTCTCAGCATCAGCTGCATTTGCCATAGTAATGTGAATTTCACAATACTAGCTGTTTTCCGTTAGCCCTTCTGCTCTGGAATCAAGAAAAATTCACTTACATTAAAAAACAAACCAAAAAAAGCAGTTGTAGTTTGAAAGACAAGTTTGATAATGTGAACCTCGATGACGCAACACATCTAGAAGGAAAAAAGCTGCATGAAATTAGTAATTTGTTAATGGCTTGATTTCGTGTCTTTGTGGACTGACTCATGAACATAAGGCTCAATACCTGCAACACTCCCATCTGCTTTTGACTAGGAGGACACAGGGTTGCTTTCCCTCAGTTTGTCCATGGTTTCTCCCTAAAAAAAGCAACTTCCCCATGCCTATATAATGTTAATGCAACTCAAAACAGAGGTGCTTTTCTCTATACGCACACATGCCCACAATAAAGCAAAAAATTACAAAATTAAGAGGGAGGCCATTGGCTTTATCCAGTCCCAGATGGAATAAACAGATCAACCATATCAATGAAGTTTGAGRACACCTGCTCTCCTTCACCATGCTCTGCCACCAGCACTACGGCAGAAGCAGTTTTGTGACATGTGGTGAACCACCATAAGAGCTTGCTCTTGCCAGCTGCACAATCCTTGTTGCCTTGGTTGTGCCAGCTTTTATGTTGTTCGAGTTCTCCGTGAGCCAGTGTAATGTACGAGATGCACAGAAATAACCTGGCAAAAAATGAAGACACTTCTGCTGTTCTAGTGAGTCAAATCAGTTCAGCGGAAGGTTAGCCACTAACTAACAGCCTCCACCAAGGAGAAAGCAATCTGAGTGACCTTGCATAGATCATTTTCTCCTTTACCTCAGCTTTCTTTTTGTAAACGAGGCTCATGCAGAAAAAAGCATGCTATTAGAAATGGTGTTTTTCTTCTGAATGTTCATGAACTTCATCCAGTTGTTTTGGCCAGACTTGTTTCTGTTTTCCCAAGTTTTGAGCTTCCTGTAGGTAACCAGAAGCCAGTTACTTGGTAATTGGAGGCTAAACAGAAAGAGGTAAGCAGTCTCCTGCTAGCAGTGTGCCCACTGTCCGTGACTAGTGATGAGCTACTCCAGTATGCAAGGCTCTAGCTAGTATTGCATGGCCACGTGCTCTGGAGGCATATCAGCCTCTGCACAGCTGGCTGCAGTTCTTCCAACACAGAGCTACCTCTCTGCTGTGTAAACCTGCAAAAGGTTTGGGCACAACATTGCTTCAGGAGACGGGAGGCTGAGAACCAACTCAGCATTCCTAACCAGCTGACATTCAACACCTTGATCTGGATTTTGAATGCAAGTAAATTTTGCTTACATGTTGCCAAGGTCTCAGACAGATGTTGCCTCCAGAACCAGCACTTTTACAAAGACAAATTTAAACCAGAATTCAGATCTTTGGAGATGGGATAGGTACGGGAG
This sequence comes from Oceanodroma leucorhoa, assembly GCA_030449065.1. Lineage (NCBI taxonomy): Eukaryota > Metazoa > Chordata > Aves > Procellariiformes > Oceanodroma > Oceanodroma leucorhoa. Next base: position 5,732,587 of record JASVER010000032.1, on the reverse strand, counting down.
AAGAGTGGGAATCCGGCTCCTGGCCTTGCACTCGGCACACTCCTCGAGGTCCCCTGGCTTAAATTGGAAGCCTGATACACTAAGAAAATCCCCATTTGAAACCACCATTTCCTTAAAAATATTAAACCTTCAGATTCCAGGACGTATTATCAACGTCCTTAGTAGCAACAACAAAARCTATTCCCTCCCTCCACCGATGCTATACGTGTTCTCAGGAGGCATATGCATCAGGAAGTGTTTAGATCAGTCAATAACAAAGGCTTCTCTCTCAATAGACTCTTGTTTTCATCTCCTAAGTGAAAAATTTCCTTTTAACTGAAATCTGTAAACTTCAGATACAGAGGTATCAGACAGCTAGTATTTTTGTTCTGTAAGAATTGCAGTTTGAACACTCATCAATAAGTTATTCTTGTGAAGAGATTCTGATAGTTAAAAATAAACCCAAGCACCTCTTTCTAGATTTTTTCTTGCTATTATCTCTGAATCTTGAGATTTAACATTTAGCCTTACTGCAGCCCTTCACATGAAGAAGACATATCTGAATAACAAAGGTTCTCTCGGATATGAAGAATGCATGGCCTGATACATTAGTGATTGGCCCCTTGCTCAGCATATCTGCTCAGTTTCACTACTCTGAGTCATCAAGGCTCAGATTTGACTCAGAATAGGTCATAAAGGTCATTATTATCTTAAGCACTAACTCCATGTATTTCAGCATTTTGGTTGGAACATCTGCAACACAGAATATGCCAGGAGTCCTTTCAGAAGATGAGTTTACAAATGCAAACATTTTGGTTTGACAAAGCCATTATGCAACTTAGTCTCAACTCACAAACACAATTCAAGTTCAAATAAGCCAACTAGTGGGATGTTGCACTTTCTTTCAAACCTCAACAACAATGTGCAGCACTATGTAGTTTTCATTTGCATGAGATTCAGCACATTTTCTTGTCTCAGCTTTATATGGGTTTGTACCTAATGAACCTCATTTAGAATTTGAGCCTAACTGCAGAATTGTTTCCTAAATTTGCTGTACAGGTCATGAAAATTGCACGCCGTATATTACGCACTTAGTGAGGGCCTGGGTGTGAGGAAGACTCAATGAAACCATCAACACCAACAAATGGCTACAATAAAACAAGAAGGCAGAATTAAATCTAGTTCTTTTAAAACATTTATAATCCTCTGTGAAATATTTGGCATCCTTTTAGAGAAAGGACATTGACATAGTCCAGAGACAGTCAACAAAAATGATAAAATTTGATTGTTAACATGCGCAGAAAGTCTGGAAAAATATGAATACCATAAAGTGAAATCTAARCTTTAAACTCTTCAAGTGGTGTTTCATAAAGGAATAGAGCAAAACCAGCAGTATCACTCCAGGAACAAGCCAGTGCATTTTGCAGAGCAACAATGGAGCAATAATGGAGTTCCTTGCTTGTGGCTTTAGGAGTAAGAGCTCTGTTTGGCTACCTCTATGGTTATACACTGCTTAGCACTGAGGAACCCCAAGCCTCAGTCCCTCATTTATACAGATGATACCAGTATCCTGACCGCACTAAACTCACATCCAAAGGTTCAATTCACTAAACAGGGAGCACACCCAAGCCCTTTCAATTACTTTGTCATTTCACACATTTTAAAGATCAAAAAACCACAGGTAAGTGAAAGGACAGATCAAGTTTTTTCTTCCTCTAGAAAGTGCTGCTGTTCTGCACGTGCACTGCCATCCTTACATGAGGGTGGTAGGATAGATACATATACCACAGGATAAGTGTATGTATCCACAGTGAGTGTGTTTCCTGTGCACTCCATCACATTTCTGAGGATGTATCCTATTTCCTCCCCTCCTCCTTTTCTGACCTCACTCTGGGACTTATTCGATTGTGTTATTTTTACATTAAAGGGAATTTAGATTGAAAATAACCATATGTTATTCTGCATGACCCTTTGCTATGGCTGGGTCGTAGTGTTGGAGCTCTGACTTTATCAGGCTGATGACAACCAAACCTCCCGACATTCTAGCACTCCCAGGGCAAAGAGCTCCCTACTTCAGCACATGGCTGTAAGCGACCCGACAGATTCTACCCGCCTGATGAAGCTAGACTGAAATGTTCTGTCCTTCTCCTTTTGGCCTTCATTTCTGGCCACTAGACAACCTCTGCTGCTGTAAATTTCCACCAACTCATTTAACTGACTCAATTTTGAAGCCCCACCTTGTCTGCTAAATTCAGTAAGTGCTAAACATTAAAAGGAACGGAGGCAGTAATTTATTTTTCAAAGTGAAAGCATGAGTGAGACATAAGGAAGACATTAAGATGACTGAGGGCACCCTTACACTGTGCAGTGGAGGATGGCACAGAGATCCCAAACTATAATGCAATAAATGAGCTGCAGAACAAGCAGCAATATAATTACATCAGAACCACACTGTTTGTGTGGCAATTAGCCTTGCTGAGAAGGACCACATTAACACAGTTACAGTGTTTCCAAGACTCAAGATCCCTGGTTTTGTGGCTAAATCAAAACAAAAATCCATTTCTGTTAATGCAAAACTTTGAAAAATAGTGATTTGGGCAAAAATGACATTAAAAAAAACCCCAATCTGTTTAAGCTAGTCATTGTGGGCATTTTTTATAATATATGAGGCTAAACTCATAAGGGCAGAGAAACAGCCCCCGAAATCCCTCTAATGTCCTTCATAGCACAGTCTTGGCACCTTTGCAGTAGCATGCAGTTCACTTTTCTTCTCTGCTTCACTGTAAGTAAAAGTTTGAACTAAAGCTTTGTCTCCTACTCTAAGCAAAGGTGGAGACCCATTACATTCATCCTWTTCCACCAGTTCCAGTACCCAGACAATTACTGGCCGCAGAGAAAGATACTGACATTGTGGTGGTGATTAACAAATTCTTTGGAGAGGTTTTGGTTTCAGCTCTTAATCCAGYACATATTTCAGAGGAGCAGTTTCAAGAAACCACCCTGAATCCCCTGCAGCCTWCGGCAAAACAAGCTCCACAGGAAACAAAGGACCATGGTTCAAATTCCTCTCCCAAACCCAGCAAAGGAATAACTTAAAGAAAGGTGCTCTTTTTCCTCCCACTCTTCAGAACGAATACTCTGACTACTGTGTAATGAGGGTGGGCTTCCAGGGCTAGAACTAGGTCCTTTGAATATTGTTTCTTATTTTAAACAAGTTTCATCAAATTCACCCCACTACCACCCTTAATCAGTCAAATGCCCACTTCTGACAACTCAGTTTGTCCCCCTCAAACATTTGTACAAACATACTACCACTTCATCATATTAAGCACCTTCAAACTGCTCAGTTTGGCCCTGGACCTTTGTCCTATAATTAGGAGTAATGACATTTCAATACTAAAAAATCCAATACTAAAACGATAAGTAAGCTTTTATTCCAAGCACTCAGCTAAAATTTCTAAACTGACAGTAATCAGAAAGCCTTCAGGTACAAGTAGTCATCAGCCTATAAAAACAGTTTATATTACACATCTGCTCATTTCCGTGAGCTCCTCCTCAAGATTAAGGTAATGCATACATACAAGCTGACAAGAGCTAGGGAAAGCCTTCCAGCTGCAACACTCACTTGTGCCTGATGTACCTAAACATGGTACATTGTAATTACTCACTTTCTCATCTGTTTATCAAGGCAAATATCACTTAACTGGAAGTCTTTTGCACCAACAGAAATAGTTTATCTTGTTACATTTGTTTTGATATATTYGTGGCTTGTATCAGAGTACAGTAACACCATCAGCATAATAAATCAACAGTAAAATTAGACTGAGCCTAATCATCTCTAACAACCGTTTCTGTTCACATGAAGACAATCATGCACACAGTGCAGCCTGCTCCCTGCCTCTGTGTTTCCCAAGGATCCTCAGATGCTCACCAGGAATGAGATACGGGCTAAAATGGTGAGCAGCAAGGTCCCAAATACCTTCTCTCCTTAGAGTTCCATGTCCTGGTCCTGTTGCTGGCTGGTGATGCACCTTTCTGGGGACCAACGTGTAATGTCTCTGCTGTGTTGGAGGGCCCAAGTCTTTCATTCACTCAACAAACTCATATGCATACATGAGGCCATGAGACTGCCTACCTATAAGGCACCTATAAGATGCTCCTTCACAAGTCAAATAGCCTTCCTGTCAGAAAGGGAGAGCCGGGGAAGATCATCATTAACCTAAGGGGCTAACCCAGTGCCAGGAAAGCCTACCAAATACCCTTAATACAAAATTGACCACAAAATAAACTTTTTTTTCAAGCTATGCTGAATACTCCTCTCTGAAGTAGAAGTGGTTCTCATTGAGCCCTTTTTTCGTAAATCAACATGGTTTTTTTAGTATTTATTCCAGTATGAAACACAAGTTACTGCCGCTTGCGGATTTTTACTGCTATTGAACCGTGCCATCTGCTGGCTCTCCTGAGAAAGACAGACTGGTGAGAGCTCAAAACCACAGGGTGCTCCCGGGGCTGATAGGGACCTCCAGACAGCCTTCTGCCCAAATTCCTGTGGGAAGGAATGGCCCTGAATGTGTCAGGCTGAGTCTCGACTATTTCCAGCAGAGGAAATTCCACCATGACTCTGGGCAACTTATTTCAATATTAACTCTTCTCACAGTGAAGTGTTTTTTCCTTATATCCAGACAGAATTTCCCAAGGCAACTTGTCTGTTGCCTCTTGTCCTGTCGTTGTGCATCTTTGTGAAGAGTGCCTCCATCTTGTCTAGAAATACCTTTTAATATTTGATATTTAATATTTGATTAATTTAATATTTGAAGAATGTAACTAGCTCCCCTTAAGCCTTCTCTTCTCTTCTCTTCTCTTCTCTTCTCTTCTCTTCTCTTCTCTTCTCTTCTCTTCTCTTCTCTTCTCTTCTCTTCTCTTC
>JASVER010000032.1:5513772-5727574 GCA_030449065.1 Oceanodroma leucorhoa | reverse complement strand
CTCTTCTTTTTTCTCTTCTCTTCTCCTCAGCAAACCCAACTCCTTCAATCCTTCTTTGTATGTCAAGTTCTTTAACACACTAACCACCCTGATGGCCCTCTCCCAATTGTTCAATGTCTCTCTAATAAATGTGGAAACCACAACTGGGCAGGGTATACCAGSTGYGGCCTAACAAGTGCTGCATAGAGCAGCAAAATCACATACCTTGATCTGCTGGCTATACTCTTGCTGATGCAGTCCAGCAYGCTGTAGGCTGTCTTTGCTTCCAGGGCCCAGTGCTGGGTCATGTTCATTGCTGCCCACCAGGAACCCCAGGGCCCTGGCCACAGAGCTGTGTCACTGCCAGCCAGCTCTCAGGCTGTAAGGCTGCTTGGGCTTATTCCAACCCACATGCAGCTCTCTGCAGTTCTTGATGGCCCTCAGGTCTGATGATGTCTCTGTGCAGTGGTTCTCCCTTCATGTGTACCTACCTCTCCTCCTGGTTTGGTGTACTCCACAAGCTCAGTGAGAGCACGTTCAGTCTTGTCACCTGGAGTGTAACATGCGTACATACAACATGAATACTACCAGACCCTGCATCAACCYGCATGAACTCCATGTGTGACTGGCTCACTCAGTTCAACTTTAAGCCATTATCATCACCCTTTCAACTCTATTTAGCCAGTTTCCTACCAAATTTGTAGCCTACCTGGCCAGTCCGTATCTTACCGGTTTGTCAACAAGGCTGTGGGGGTAGGCTGTGTCAAACACCCTGTGAAATGTCAAGGTTTGACACCCACAGTTCTCCCTGCACCCACTAAGCATGACGTTCCAACTCAGGAGGCAATGAGGTTGGTTATGCACTGTTTACTCTTGGTAAATCTGACTTGGTTTGTCCCAACCACTTTCTTGCCCTTCACATGTAAGCAACAGCTTCCATGAGGCCATGTTACATACTGTTCTCAGGGTGTGATCACCAGTCTGCAGTTTCCTCGTTCTTTTTTTTTCATAGATGGGAATAATACTTGTCCTCTTCCTGTTGTCCAGGACTTTCCTCTGGTTGCTATGACCTTTCAAAAATGATAGAGTGGCTTTGCAATGACGTCAACAAGCTCTCTTGGCACCCTCAGATAAATCCCTGCAGATACCACAGACCTTTTTTTTATATATTTATCTCCAATTTGTACAGAGAGTCCCCAGTCAACTTGTTATTACTGTTGGTGGTGTGCTATTTCACAATGCACGAYACAATTGCTCACGATCCACTGACCAATGCCCAGCCAGTCCCCCCCAAGCCGAGATCCCCCTTCCTGGACCACGCCTCATAGTTTATATACTGAGTATGACATCATATGGTGTGGAATACCCCRTTGGCCAGCTGGGCTAGCTGTCCCGGCTATGCTCCCTCCCAGCTTCCTGTTCACCCGGCAGAGCATGGGAAGCTGAAGAGTCCTTGACTAGTATAAGCACCACTTAGCAACAACTAAAACATCAATGCACCATCAACATTTTTCTCATACCAAACCCAAAATGCAGCACTAGAAAGAAAATTAACTCTGTCCCAGCCGGAACCAGGACACTGCCCCACCCCAAGCCTCCTGCTGCTGCCCCACTAGCTGTCCCTGCTTTGCCCTCTAACCAGCGACCCTACCAGCTGCCCAGGTCCATGCCTGCTGCCCTACCACCTCCACCAGCTGACAAGACCCCTGCCTGCTGGCCCCAACCAGCTGCTGGGCCACCCTCCGTGGCTTGACACCCTACCATGGCTCTGCTCACACCCCCACCAAGCCCCTGTCTGCCACCACACCAGATGCCCCAGACCTTACTTTCCACCCCAATAGCTACACCTTACTTTCCACCCCAATAGCTACACCTTACTTTCTACCCAAATAGCTTCACAGAACCCTGCCTCACACACTGCCCAGGACCATGTTACTTTCCCCACGAGCTGCCCAAGCCTTGCTTAAGGCTGCACAAGGCCCTGCCTTTGCCCCCACAGAGCCCCTGCCCACTGCAGGCACTACTCCTGTAGCTACCTGTTCTTCCGTCCCATCTTCCCAACCCTACCTCACTCCCTGCTGTCCTGCCTTCCCCACCAGACCTGTCACTATCCCTGCTCTCTCCCAGCCCACCCACCCCACCCCATGCCATCATCCTGACCTGGTCCCTCTACATCCACCCCCACGCCCCCAGCCTACCCCTGCTGGGTCGGGTTGTTGAGGATATGGAGGCAAGCCATAGTGGCAAGCACTTCCCAATATGTTTGCTTACTTCATCTGGGTGGAGGACAGTGGAGAAAGTACCTCTAGCCTCCAGGATGTCCTGGCCCCTTTTGCTTGTTCCTCGCTGAGTATGGGTCTGATATAAACTGTCTCAAAACAGCCCTCTTTCTGAAAGACTGGGTGGTTTCTAAGACTTTAAAGATCTTTTGGGGCAACAAACCTTTTATATTTGTCACTGTGTTACAGAAAGCAAAGAAAATGCAAATATCCTCAGTTACAAGCACAACTGTTCGGAACACAAGACAGAAATTTCAAGCGTGGAAAAATAATCAAAGACACCTAGATCCTTCACGTCTCTTCAAATCATATGGAACAAATGTTTACAGCTAATTCCATATGGGTTTTTATTTTCTTCCAGGGAGAAATTAGATTTCACAGTTGAAGGAACTGAGCTCCATCCAGCAGAAACAGAGGATACCATACCTTGCAATTCCCTAGGTAGGCAGAAATTTGTACACAGCACAGGCCACTCTCTGCACTTTCTGCACGGAAGGACCATCCCTTCAGCACAACTGAGTGGTTAGTGCAAGCACGTTCTGACTCAGCACAAACGAGTCTGCTCACAGAGGAAGGGCAGTCTCGGCAATGAAAGGCAGTACAGCACAAACACATTTTACTCCTAGAACTGCAACCTCGTTTAAAAAAAAAAAAAAAAAGTTGAAGATTTCATTTGGCATAATTTCAGCTGTTGYAATTTCTTTTCCACAAGTGGAAAAAGAAGAGCATTCTGCAGTGGATCTGGACAGGAAGTAATTTGGCTGTCAAGATTTTTTTAGACTTTGAAATTGTCTTCTATCTCAAACTGTAATGAGAAGTCAAAATCTGGAAAACATTTTTTTAAACTTGAGCCAGAGCATTCCAGTAATGAAGTGGCTTATATATGCTGCAATGTAAACAGCTGCTCCCTCAAAGGCTGAATATACAGCATTCTGTTTCAGAGAAACCAAGGGGTGTAATAATTTTATAGGCTTTTTCGAGTCTTATATGTGTTTCTCTTAACCTATACCTTTAACCTTCTGTTGCACCCTTAGAACTAGGTCGTATGCTTGCCACAGGTCCACAGACAACAAGGCAGAAGGCATGCTATTAGATCACAAGGTGATCCAGTATGTCATTTATTATGCAAGGACATATCCAGAGACATCGAGTTCCTAAATTTAACAGAATATTGCTTTCAGCTAATTACTTTAGAAAGAAGAGTATGCGTTTTTTGCCGTATCAAGAAAACAAAATTTTAACTATTATAAATATTTATAATTTTGTTTAATAAATATGTTTAATAAGTCTTGTAGGAGTTTACTATTTATTTCATAATTTTTATTTGATATATTTAATATATCTTTCTGTATTTTTTAATACTGTTTATTAACAAATAGGTGTTGCAAGGTACAGTTTATAGAACATAAGGTTCTAATATTTAAATGGAATTACAYATTGTGATAAATCCTTTTGCCTCTACTCATTTCTTGGTGTGCACTCATGGCACAACTTTGTCAAACCCAGAGATTGTTTTGTTAGTGTTTCTAAAAGCAGCAATGGAAGTACTTGGCCTTTTTTTAAGCCACACTAAGTGTAGACTGCAGTCACTCTGTGTGGTTTGAGCTGATATTCTCTAGGCTCTCAGTGGCCATAGTGTTAGAGCCGATTGGATTAGAAACCTAGTCTCACATGAGCAATGTTATCAGTCCTGGCAGTTCAGGTAATTGCTCAGATTAATTCAAGGAGCAGTTAGTTAAGAAATTTGGTAATGATCACACAGTGACAACCCCAGAAAAAGGACCTGCAAATAATGCTTGAAAATAAAGTAGCTGAAATTCCATCTCACCCATCCTTTTTTCTGGCCTCCAGTACCCCTGTGAGCTCCRTGAACTTCAGTAGGTTGGAGCTAAAGATTGGATGTTTCCCAGTGTAAGGAAACAAAACCACATGCTGTTACAAAAAGCAGGAATTCTTACTGCTCTGCTGTGGGAATTACAAGTTTTTTACATTTCCTATCAAAACTAATATTTTAATTGAAAAGACAGCTTCTCTAAGCTATGCTGAACTAACTAACTYCTAAATTCATGCCAGTTACACCTACAGTCAGTCAGGGCAAGTACCTACCCTGTAATGCCTGAAAAATTTCCTAAACTGGGGTGGATACTCCTCCTTTCCCCCACATCAGAGCAGACATCTCAATAGAAAGATTTCAGCTCCAGCTCTTCCTTTATTTACCCCAAGCTTATGTCTCCTTTAGACATCACATGTCATGGCAAGATTGCCTTTAAGCTGACTCACCAGTGTCACTAACATACACTGGTCTGTCCAAAAGGGAGCTGGTGGAAGGTGTAAATAGGCATCCTGTCCACGGGGAGGGTAGCTGGATACCCATGGTGGAGTCATGGCTAGTAAAGCCCCCCTTTTCCTCTTCAGACTGTTCTTGCTAGATATTTATTACTATCTGGGTTTGGGTAAGATTCAGTGGATAAATCAAGTGGGTGTGATGAGCGTCATGCAAATTTTCTCTTTCTGCTGGGCTCYCTGTAGTGAACAGGGACATAACGAAGCGGGTAGCTCAGCACAACACTTTCCTTTGGAGCTCCAGACAGTACAGGGCAAAGGACATGACCTACTTTCTTCACATTTGGGTAAGATAACCTGAAACCATACTAAACTTGTAGAAATATGATGGATCTCGTGCTTCTTGGCATTTTCTACTGTGTGATTATCAAGGCTAAGGAAAAATACATAGATATAASTATATATGTATATATATATGCAGTGAAAGAACATTTTGACTTTTTGATCTTTTCTATGATGTGTCACTGTTCCATAAATATGCATTTGTTTCAGTTGAAAGAAAAAAATGGGAAATTTCCAGTTCAGGGAACACACTTGTCAGCAATATGTTTTTCTGGTCTGTAAATAGAAGGATTTTCTTTTTTGTTGTCCTTCTCTTTGCCTCTGTAATGACTTCCGTGTTATGCTGCAGATGTAATATATTTGTGCATAAARCAGACTGTGCTCTTTGCCAGAAGGGGTGCATGGCTTTAAAAGGAAGATCCTCAGATGATAAARTAACAGTGACGCTTTGTTTAGAACTACAGTATATCTGTAGCTTAATTTTTGTATACTATGATTGTTTTTACTGAATGAATAAGCTAAACAACCTGATTTGGTTAAGCAGTATTAAACACATGCTTTGTAACCATGTATTACTGTACAACTTTATAAAACATATAGACGACAATGACTCAATATATTCATTATTACAGTTTTTATAGTTGGTGTTGTTATGTTTATTAATAGTAGTAAGAAAAGTAACTGTGATGTTCTTCTAGGGAAATATAATGGAGAAGAAAACAATTCTAGAAGAACTTACTTTAAAGAAGTCACAACAGAAGAAAAAAACATCACCAAATAATTACAAGAAAAGGTAGTTTGTTCTGATGAGAGCAAACCTTTTATTATGAATATGACAAAGGGGTAAGATATCATTTTTTTAACTAAACTGTTCTAAGATTTTCCAGTGTCACCTTATTCCTCCGGTTTTTTTCTGTGAAATTTGATTAGACATTAGATGTTAGAACAATAGGTGTGTTTTGTTTTGAGTAGAGTTACAGGGTATCAAATCCTAGCTGCAGTTCAGGAAAACACTTAGCCGCAGGCTTAAGAGGATCTCTATTCAGAGCAACTCTTACAATTGTGCTTACCATTGACCATCTGTTTGTGTCCTTCCAAAGAGAACTTAAGCAAGTAATTAACATTGGCATATGTTTACACATTGTCTTGAACAAGGGTGTTTTCCTTGTTCAGGCTTCCCTCTGAACGGATGTAAATAACTGCCTTCAGAAGTTATTTGTATGAGGCATAATTAGTTCAGGATCTCATCCCTCAGCTGCACAAAGCAGATGGTTAACTATCCTTGTTTCCTAAGGAGTGACTGTATATCACAAAAAGGTGGCTTTTCGCTCAGAAGATCTCACGTCAGGAATGCAAATGTATGTATTGGGCAACTTATTTAAAAGTTTTTGCTCCTTTACATACATTTGGACTCCTCCTGTGACTTACATCCCATTACAAAACTGCAGGGAAGCTCACTGAGAATAAGCTCCATTACCTTAACAAAATTATGCATGCCATGGCTAGGCTTCTGGTTTACATTTAAGGTATTTTCCTCTTAATTCCTCCTTCTTCTTTTCTTCCTAGTCCSTCCTTCTGCCCTGCACTCCTGCAGTTGCAGGAGATGCTTTCTCAGCTGTAAGGCTGTGTCCTGTAATTCTGACTTAAAAATGAATTTGACCAATATATTAGATGCAGGTAGGGCACCACGGAGGTTTTTTACTACCTTTCTTTTAAAGTTTAACAAACCTGAAGCTATGGCTTATACAGCTTGAAACACGAAATTGTACAAAATCGTCAAACTAGAATACTTTATATTGTGTTAACATTAGTTTACAGTCTGCTGTGTTTTTTCTCTCTTAGAAAAGAGGAAGCAAAAGGGGGTCAGCTGAGATTGAGAAAATCCAATGTGTTGAGACAGTGAATCTTGGGGAATCAACACCTCCTGCGAGACAATATCCTTTTCAGGTTAGCCATGAAATCTGTTTCATTTACATTTCATGTGAAATATGCCAGTCATCCTAACGTTACACTTAGTGTTCCTGTCCCAAGTGGTGATACCTGATATTGTTGAGTGCAACAGCAAATAGAAAATCAGTCCCTATTACTGAAGTTGTGACTTTGCCAAAATATTTTTAATTGACTGTGATAGAATTTAGATCAAGTCTTGTTTCTTTCATGTTCAAAGGTGTATCAGATATTTGCTTTAATATTATCTGGAATATATAGATCACTACACTATGTGATTATCACTTATTTTAAGGAGAATTAAGCACTTACTTAAAAATGTGTGTTTTAATTCTCACTGTCTCTTTCAACTTCTTTTTTTTTTGGCCTCAATACCAAGTGCAGGATTTGACCCCGACTGCCTGATTACCATTTAAATGTGCCACAGTCAGGAAATCCAAGGCTACACCTTGTATCAGAAGATGCAACTGCACAAAGCACTACACATGTTCAGGAATTAAATGTGATGAGAAAACCGTAACTTCAAATTTGCTGCCTTTTATCTGTTTCAGTTGCSCAGCTCAGGTTCCTCCTAGAGCCTCCATCAATCTCAATTCTGTGGGCAGTGGGACATGCAGATGTGAGAAGTGGCCACAGATCCCCTTCTGGAGTGCCACTGCCGAATAGTGCAACCACAAGCAGCAGGATGCTAGAGTGAATAACAGGGTTGCTGAATAGTGCGTTAATTCATGACCCTGCAATAATTGCCATGCCCAATGGCAACCTCATGAGAAATACTTAATATTTCACTGCCTGGTTGATCCTAGGTGTTATTCTGGTCTTCCTTTCCCTTCTCCCTCCCCCACTTTTGCAGCACTGAATGACACATTTATGTTAAGTTAGTGTATTTATGTCAAGAGTGCATAATTCAGTTAAGCGGGGAAAAGCGTGTATGCTATAGTTACAGGATGCGGGACTCTGTTCTGGGAAACAGTATCTCTAAAGAGGACTTTAGGATCATGATAGCTGAATGTAAATTCCCAGTGTGATGCTGTGGTCAAAGGAGCTAATGGCATCGTTGGACGTGGAAGCAGGCACATATTGAGTAAAAGCACTCAGTATGTTTTGACACTACTGTGATCACCAGGGGAATATTGTGTCTAGTTCTAGTGACTATAATTGAAGAAAGATGCTGTAAACTGAAGAGATGTTAAAGGAGAGACTTGACAATGACTAATAGATTGGATGGATAACATGTTAAAGACAAAAGCTAAATAAAGAGACAAGAAGCAAATTGATCAGTCGTGTATATTTACCRGTGGGAGTACACATTTAATGACAAGGGCTCTTCAGTCTAACAAACAAAAGCAATAAAGTGGCATTTGAAATTCAGTGCAGGTGACTGAAAAGCAATGCACACAAGGGAGATGAAACCTTTATCTAACACACACACACACACAGAGTCAGCCCAGGACTAAACATGATCCAAAAAGCAAAGCAGATATTAGTAATTATTGGGTGGGCATCAAACGAAGCTAGAAGAAGATAGGCTGAAAACAAGACGAAGAAGCTGACTGTTCATATTGTGTAGCTAAGCTGTAGGACTACTTACTGCAGAATGTTGTAGATACTAGTTATTTGCTTAAAAACACAACCGAATTAATTCACAGAAGAAAAATACCTCTCAAAGGGTATTAAGTATAAATGCATCACCTTTGCATCAGGATTCCCTGATCACTGTACAGCTGCCCTGAGCATACACTCTGCCTCAGTATTTGTTACTGGACACTGTCAGAGATGGGTTCCTGGTCTTGGTGAGCATTTGGTCTGGCCTTGTGTAACGAGCCAAAAGCTGGAAGATGAATCTGGAAAAAATGAAGTGGAAAGAAAGGGTTTACATGTGGGCTATAAGGCCTTTTGTACATAAAAGATGGGAATATCCAGAAATATTCGATATTGTCCTTTGTTTCTGCAACTTTAGGACATGAATCACTTTGGTTAAGGTGGTTTATATTTATATTTATATTTATATCTACTTATATGAAATATGAAGTATTTATATGACATGTCAATAATATAAGTGACCTCTGAGAAATGTTGCTAAGTTGTGGGAGTTCAGTGTGGGTCCACAAAGCCTATTTTTTTGGTTCCTATCACCTTCTCCTTTCCCCTCCTGCACAGTAACATGTTTTCAGGCAGTACACTGTCACCATGCTGGCTTTCCCAACATCTTCCGGATTGTGTACAAGGGTGGCCTTCTCTACGTCTATGCCACTAATGAAGAGAGCCAGGAGCRGTGGCTTGCAGCTTTGCATAAAGGTAACACTATTCCTTTGTGTACCAAAATATTCAAATAACATGAGGGGAGAGAGGMAAATGCTCCTGCCCCACCATTTTGTGCAATTCTTTGTCACCTGTTTTTAGTCTCATTCATACTTCAGCACTGACTGGTTGAAATGCATGATATTTCCGAGAATGGATTAGAAATTTTAAAGGCTGAAAGTTTTGGTAAGAAATAAACAAAAATAAAGCTTATTTTTATATTTTTCGTGGACATTTTTTATTCTTCATCATATGTTCAGCCTTTACTGATGAAGGTTAGTAGAGCACAACCATTCCTGATGTGGCTAGTGTAGCGCTTACCTGCATGAATGCCATTTTGATAACCAATACTGCTAGTGCTTTTTCTTTTGTATTTTCCTCTTTTTTTTTCAAGGRAATTTCTATTGTTTTCAATGAAACAAAATCACATTCATGCAAAGCGTAAGTTATAAGCAGAAAACTGTGTCACTGCGTAACTCCAGTGAAGGCAAAAACTTCACATTGAATAGGGCAACCCTCACACATGCTGGCCATTGTAGGAACAAAAATAGGCAATAAAAAAAATCGGCTGTGAACAAATATCCTCCCCAGTTTTACCTGTAAGCCCATGTATGAGCTACCTCTCTGTGACTCCCTTTGCATACACAGAAGTGAAAGTATGTCAATTAATTTGCCAATGTTATGGAGAATGTGGACCAGAAGCAGAATGGGAAGCATTCAGCAAACTGACTACATTGAGCCTTCTAGAAACCAAGATTTTCAGTAAAAGCTTTTAAAACAAAATCCATGAAGAATTAGATTGTGTAATTGATACATGTTGTAGTGCTCGTGAGACAAATAGCATAAATATTCGACTGCCTACAAGCCTCTTAAAAAGTGTATAAAAAGCACTTGTCGCCAAGGGTTGCCTGATCCTCTTGCTACTCTCTCACATGCTCAGGAATCTTGGGTCTACCATGACTCACCGCAGCAGGACTGAGAAAGCCAGTCCTGAAACCATCAGTTTTTAAACTCTCACTCTATATCTTCTACATTTCTTTTGCATACAGAACTAATGTATCACTAGCACAGTAATACTACTAGGGCCATTTTTCTAGAGTAAATCAGTGCTTTGAATATAAAATAGATACTTCTGTGACAGTGTTYCCTTTTGGTGTGCTTAAATAAGAAATATATTTAAACAGATAAATGTTAGTTTGGATTTGCCATATGGGTATTGAGTATCTTTTCTGATACTGAGTATCAGTGAATATGATTTTCTTACAATAGATAGTTCTAGGAAAATATTCAGCATATTTTGATATATAAAAATGTRTTCTTTTAATCAGTTTTGGTATTGATAGTGAAATCTTTATAAGATCCATGATTTTGAATCATAGCTGTTGCATCCTGTTTTGGCTTCTGGTGTTTCGCTGGATTGTACTGTATCTCCTTCTTGACACCCAGGTTTCTTTCTCAAGGAAACAGGTAGCCAGGGGGTATGGATTTCAGACTTGGGTTTACATAGACGAATATGGTATAGAGATAAAAATGTGACCAGGATATGTGCCTAGAGCTAGGCGTTGGTAAGTACTCTGGGGTCCCATGGTTCAGTGCAACAGACTCTATTGATCATGAGGAACATTCCCATTTTGCAGCCTGCCATGTTCTCTTCGGTTTCTTTGAGCTTTCCAGAAATCAAAGACAGTTCTAATTTACTAAATAAATACCATAAAGGATTCTTCATCAAYGGAAATTTTCTCTGTTGCAACCAGATCTGTAAAGCAGCCCCTAGATGTACGATTTGGGAGAAATGTAATGTGTTCTTTTATTTGTTTGATTAGTCTCATTGATGTTTTTCATAATATCGTCAAATCACATGGACCTTTAAGACAGTGTAATCAGTATAAAAGCTAATCTACTTACACCTTTTCATTTATGTGCTAAGCTCCTTTTAACATCATAGCTGCTATACACTGTTGCTTGTAGTGTAACAACTGGGGGAAAAATACACTAAATTATACCTCTTGTGTTTGATCAAAAGGTTAGTGACATTTTTACCTACAAAATAAACCACATGGAATTATTTTTCTCCTTATTCTTAAGATCTCTAGCTAAATTGTAGCATTATACTATAAGACCCTTCTAGTGATGAGGTCCCACAAGCTGAATGGGTAGGAACAATAGAAGTTCAGCACAAGACTTTGTATGAATGAGTGTAAAACAATATCATTTCATAACTAAATGGAATTAAAACTGTTATATTAATATATAATTATATTTATAAGATTTTTTTTCTAAACAGTGTGATTTAACTTGCAGCAGGTTTTTTTTACTTTAGCATGCTTTTCTAAAGTATTTTTTTGTAGAACTTMGTCACAACTATTTGGGGGGTTTAGTTTTTATCTGTAAAGACTGAGAGAGGAAAATTTTTAAAGCAGTACCCTCCTGGGTTTCACGTTTTCAGAAGGGAATTCCCGCATGTCTGTGTACATGCTTAACAGTGAAAGGCCACATTTAGGAAAGGGAACAGCAGTTTATGAGGATTTGGGCTTCAGCCTTTTAAAGCTTGATTATTTGGAATTGTAGAGCACTGGTAGATCCACTGATTTCAATCATGATTGAACTTTGGTCTTGAGCATTTACAGTCACAATCAAAAAGGTATGAACCCAAAATTAAAAGTTAAATCCAAAAATGTAAGTGTGAGCAGTTAGGAACCTGATTTAGATCTGTGAAACTGCCTGTTAACAGTATAGAATTTGCTTCAGAAGATTGAAATTAATGATATAGGCTTATCTACTATTACTACAGGTTTCATCATTATGRAACACTAAATAATGTAAAGAGTTGTCAGCTGATTTGTAACAGTAATTTGAATAGCATCATCTATCTTCAAAACCACTTGTTATAAAAGCAAATAAGGTCATGAAACCCCCAATCAGTGGCGAAGACAAGGAAATACCTCATTACCAGTCATGGATGTCTTAGCCAAGAGAAGAATTAAAAAGAGAATTTTTGTATATTGAATGCTTCATTTATGCCCGAGATAATAATGCATGCAAGGTAATGTGCTGTATCTACTCTAAATTTGTTCCTGAATAAGCTCCTGAGGTTGCTAACAGAGATGTGCAGAGCACAGGGAGACTGTCTGTGTAGGGATGACTCCAGACAGCCTCAGCCTTGTAACCACTGGGTAATTGAAAGCAGTATTTCTTAATCACTGCTTCATAGACTAAAAGTGTCAATGAAACATTTAAAAAAAAACCAACAGAATAAAAATAAAGCATACATGTGTTTCCCTCTGTATGCAATCAAATAAGCTAGCAGAACTGGGAAAACGGCAGAGCTAAATACAACCACAAATTTCCCTGAATTTGTATTTTGGCATAGATGAAAACAGTGGTTGATGGGATTTTTTAAGATCTTGAGATTGTGCTTGAATTAAGAGAAGGTTGGAAAATACAGAGCTAAAGCAGGTCAGTACCTCAGGGAGGTGAAATGTCAGCTGTCATGATGCTGTTGCTGCCACTGTATAGATCTGCAAGTGAGAAAGCCTCAGGAGATAAAGCCTTACTTAAATTCATGTTTTATTCTTTATTTCTCCCTCTCTTCTAGATGTGACTCTGTGTTGCACAACTGGGTCTGTGAAACCATTGCCTCCAGTCCCTCAAATGCTGGTAGGTGAAAACGTTTGAGTATCTGACTACAGGGAAAGAGCCGTCACCCAGGTGGCAGGGAGGGCCGTGGGATGGGATGGGGAACTGCAAACAGCCACTCACTGGAAGCTGGTCTGCAGTGCAGCTTCAGCATCCTTGTGTCCACCAGCATGTCAGAGGGAAGGACTCATCTCCATGTGCTGCAAATGGCAAACTGGGAAAGTCTCAGCCACGTTCAGTTCACTTTAACATGCTGGTGRCAGTACTGGCTACAGCCCTTGTAGGCATGTCTT
Organism: Oceanodroma leucorhoa; assembly: GCA_030449065.1. NCBI lineage: Eukaryota > Metazoa > Chordata > Aves > Procellariiformes > Oceanodroma > Oceanodroma leucorhoa. The sequence goes on along the minus strand of JASVER010000032.1, from coordinate 5,714,514 downwards.
TTACTTCATACACTTATCTCCAGTGGGATCAGGGAATGCCATCAAAATTAGCTGTCTAGTGTGTAGGAGGTCCCCATTCCTAGAGATGCCACAAACTCCCCTCCACTACCCTCCCCAGTGAAAATGGTACTCATAATACTTGGAGAAAACATTGTAACTGAAGATGTAAACAAATATACCTGCTTTGCATGGGTGAGAAATGGTGGATGAACTGCACTTACCTCAGGCAAGTCCCAAGTTGTGCTGGTCTGGGGTTGGGTCAAGGGTACAGATGGCTGGTTAGGAACGCCTGTTTAGCCCAACTTTGCAGAGACAGCCTCTAAGTTAATGAATTGGGAAGTGCATCCGAGCTCTTTATGTGCTCTTGCCTACATCTTGACTTTATATAGGACAGAAATCCGGGAGTGTGGTGTCCCACCAGCACCCACTGGGCCTTGCCGTCTGTCTGAGAAAGCCAGGCTTTCACAGACCCAAATAGGAAARAAGGACACCAGAATGCCAAAAAGCACTGATCGTCCTCAATTCCGCTTGAGTCCTCTAGCAGTTGCTAGATGAAGAAGGGCAATAGTTGGCAGGGTTAAGAATAAAAGCAAGACTGGAAGATCTGCTTCTACGCTTATTTCCTCATCTATCTCCTCCTGTGCAAGTACAAGGGAAATCGTGGTATCTTTGACTTTATTTTTACTGCCCAGCCTAATTATTGAGGTTTGTAGGTGGGAAGAAGGTAACAATGACAAGAGAATAGAAAAGAACAAAGTGGCTTAAGTTATGATGTTTTTATCTATTTAGAAAAGGACTAACGGTATGGTCTGTCTATGTATTCAAAGATTGTTAACCTAGCCTSCTCCAAATTAAACCAGATTGGTTTTCAAATCATGGGACTTTTAAATTTGTATTTACTGCTTTATTTTCATTTGCCTTCTGTTCTGTATCTTTAGAATACAGTCTGGGTCTATTTTCTAGCCTCTCTCCGTTAATCGGAAAGTAACTTAAAGAAAAAAGAAAAAAAGCTGGAACTTTTGTGTATACRGTTGTCATGGACAGCCAGGGCTTTAAGAAACACATAGAGTATCAAGAGACAGAAGACAAAATCACAAGAGCTCTAAAATGGAGCTTTAAGAAAAACAATAACAMAACCTTGGAAAGAAGCTATGAACAAAGAACCTTTTGACATTTTTTCTGATAATGAGATTTGAAAGCAATAGCATTGTGGACACACAGCAGCATAACTTGTTTTGAATACCGTGGTCTGTTTGCCTGGCTTCCATCAGGAGGTGCTTTGTCTATCTGGAGAGATCATCAGTCATGCAAATCTGCTGCTGAACATGCTGGCTTCTGCTAGGCCTTTATGATTTATTATTATTATCTGCTTGAGTTCAGACAAGATATTTTGAAAGGGAAATTTAAAAAGCAGGGACATGACAGTTTTCAGATGGGTACTTCTAAAACAGGTTCAGTAAATGCAGATATAATAACTACTACATCTGGTTAGAACAACTTGACTTCATTTTMCCAAGCCATATGATATAATCAGGTTAAGAAGGCTAATACTGACTTTTCATGGCGAGGAACAGTCTACATTTAGTCACAGAGCTACTTCTATAAGCTCTCAGATCATTTTTACTTTGCCCTTTCATCTACTCGGTTTGATCATCAGAGGTACCATCGTACCCCCAGCCTTCCTTTCGCTTATCTCAGTTCATGTCCTTCACCTCTCCAGCCTCTGCAAGTCTTGCTCCCTTGCTTTCTTCCCAGCTGACCAGAGGCATTACTTTTGCATGTTGGCACAACTGACCAGAGGCATTACATTTTGCATGAGGCATTACTTTTGCATGCTTACATCCTGCAGTTTTGATGCCTCTGTCCCTTTCATCAGTTCCGCATTATATGTTTAGTCTCGGTCCCTTCATGGGAACCAGTGGGCACTTCCCCTGTGATTTGGTAACAGCAGGAAGCAGGAGATTCCTGCCTGAAAAACACTTTCACCACTGCTGGTGCCTGGGATCCACTGTCTTGGAATGGCAAATGGTTCATGTAGGTCAGACCAATACTGCCGTAGATCAGATAGAAGTCCACTGAGTGCACACACGTATCTTCTCATGCTTATGTATTGGACAAGTTTTATGGAAGCTGAAGTGATCCAGCACATGCTTCCAGCTGTACGGTAGGGGTGCAGTTCTGCAGATAGGGGTGCAGTTCTGCAGATAGTAACCATTCCCCATATGCACATCACAGCTGAATATCAGGCTGTCACCTATGGCTCTCTCTAGATGACAGTGGCACAGTCATCAATATGAAAACCACAATAATATCACTGCCAGCATAAAGGAAATAATAAGATCCACTCAGTTACTGTTAGGAAATGCTCTGGGGCTTTCAGCCAGTGCCGGAAATGGAAAACTGTATATATGCACACAAATCAGGACATTAATCTGTACCAGGTTACAGATTGGGTCCATCCAGAATATTGCAACAGACAAATACACATCCAGCAGTGAAACCCAAAGGGATGCAAATCTGATGTGCTCATCTTTGGCTGGTTCTTTTGCCTGGCAGGTTGGACAAAGCAAAATTCATTTCTGTGATAATAATTCTTTATACCATTTACTTTGGCCAAAGCTTTGCAATTTCTTCTGTTCACACAAAAAGGTGAAAACTCCGTCAGAGGATGACACTCTAATCATTCCACAAGCAAAACACAGGAAATTAAGAAAGAACAATTTAATCTCCAAAAATTACCAAGGCTAAATGTCAGAGGTGCACATCAGTTTATAAACACGTTTACTGATTATCAGCTTGCTCTAACATCACCAGATGCTTTAAAGAGAAAACAATTTAATCTCTGTATTATAATTTGCTCCATCTTTCTGACAACTGCAGGCAACTCTAGTTCTGTCATTATTCCACAAAGCAAATGGGCAGTCTAAGACTTGAATCCTGCCTAACACAGGCCCTCAAGCTACAAGCTCCTTTCCACTGAAGTTAGATATGACCAACAGGAACCACTCTTACTGGGTTCAAGCAATAGTACTTGATGTGTAACAGACCTACTTCTAGTCAAATGAAGAGAACTCTGCTGTGAGTGATACCTCTTTAAAAAATTAGTATCTCCACTGGAGCTTAGTGAGATCAGATGGAGACTTCRTGTGTTTGCAGGAAGAGATCATGTGTGTCTTCAGGCTCAGTGGACTCAATCAGGCATTCACTTGGCTCTTAGGTTTCTCCTTTTTTAAATTAATTTTAAAAAATGTCAATAAAGAGGAAACAAGCAAACATACAAAACTATGGTCACTTGGACTTKACCTAAAGGAATCACATCCTGCTTAAGGACACTTGGCATTTTTCCCTGGCATTGCATTACAGTGGTTTTCAATTATAAATAGCTGGCATTTGGAGCCTCTTCTCYCAAGTCTTTCTTATTTTCCTTCATCCTTTGCCAGTGTTTCATGTGTAGTTTTCTCTGCTTTTAAAGAATTGTGATGTCTGGATTTTCTCAGTTATGACATTTCCCTGATTTCTAAATGCATTTCAGTGCCTTAATTGTAGATGGCCTTTTACCTATGGTTAGATTGATGTCACTTAACTTTAATGCTAGGCTTCTCATCCAAGTCATTTGTGTAGACCTCCTCAACAATCGGTRATGAGAGGTAGACACTTCTGCAGGATGACATATTTCACACGAAGACGTGTCAAAGCTAGGTAAGATGAATCCCATAGTTACATACTTACACTTGCTTAACCCTTTATAGGGCAAGTTAGGCWCCAAGGAGTGGGATTCCTTATATCCAACATGCTTAGCAGAGAAACATCAATAAAACATGGTAAGGAAAGGGAATGATTTAAAATTAATGTAGCTTTTTGCTTTCAGTGATTAGTAGTAACAATTGACTAATGCTTGTTATGCTTAAAGGTAAGTAATGTTACCTATTGATCAAAAGCCATTCAAAAAAACAAAGTTATTTTATAATACTGTGATAGAGTCTTTTGATACAACAGGACATMATCACAGTTATAGTAAAGCACAATTTGATCATGTGGTGTCCAAAGCACATGAATTCCAACTGTTCATTAAGTAGTATCAGCTTCAGATAGGTGGTAGGCTTTTGAAGGAGTCAAGTCTATCATGTAATCCTGGTAATGAGAGCTTCCTATTACAGCAGTGTCAGCTCCACTCAGAGTTAATTGCTTCTGGCATCATTATCATGGAACTTGGTTCTCTTCYCACCTGTCTCACAAACGTTGACAACAGTTTCTGGGCTGTGCTTCTAAATGGATGAGGAAAAAGCTGCTTGCCTGTGCACATCTTCTTAGCTTTGATTAATTTGCCTAATATCATTATACATGGTGAAGATATAAGTGATTGTGTACTTGTCACATGTTATTTCTTACTGTACCCTGTGCTGCATCTCCTTATTATTTTATTTCCTCTGACTTCAAAAGTGGAAAYGTAGAAGCCTGCTTCAGGTGCTATCCCCAGACAAGTCGGTCCTGGAAATGGCTGTGGCCCAATGCAACTATGAACCCAAASGAAACTCAGCTATCCGGTTTGTCAGGAGCAATAAATACTATGTATTGCAAGAGGAAGATTCTGACTGGTGGAAAGTAAGGGATTTGGAAGGGTAAGTATGCGCTGCAGAATACTTTTGTTCTATGACCATGGTCTTCCACGTATCTCGTCTTCATAGAAAACGCTGCAGGCAGTCCTGGYACCTTTCAGGACCTATGTTAGGATTACCTTAGTAGCTTTTAAACCTTGCTCTAGAAGCCTCATTGTCCTCTGTACAGCTCAATTTTCATTACCATCCTTGGCTGCCAGATTGGGTAAGATTTACAACAGTCACTGCCTGGTATACTAAGATAGTACCCAGTGGCCTTAATTTTGACATGTACCTGAAGAAGAGCTTGTGTATACAGAAGCTGTCCATTTTTTCCAGCTATTTAGTTTAAGTGAATAAAAAGATAAAATCTCTCCTCACAAATGTTGCCRCTCTTGTTTGCACTAAGCCATTTTTAGACAATCACCGTTACTACTGCAATAGCAGTGACAGCAGGGAGACCAGTGAGAACTGCTGAAGCAAGAATCACTTCTTACTTCAGTCTCTCCCCAGCTTTAGCAATACCTTTCCACAGAGACAGAGCACCTCAACCTGCACAGGACAGAGTTTAATTTTTCTCTTTGAGGTTCACAAGTGGAGGAATCCCCTTCAGCAACTTAAAATAAGATATTTTTCTTTAATATCCAGCTGGGGCAGAAAAGAGCATCTCTTCCCAAATTACTAAATGAGAAACAGCTTTAGGAGTACTCTGGAGACAAAGGCAGTGCAACAGACAGGAGCTGCCTGGAAGAGATAAGATTCCTTGTCTGTCTCATGATGGGTACTAGCTGAGTTTGATTTTATATACCTGATAGAAATGTGGAAGGGAATAATTTTTGAGCTAGGGGATGCTCAAACTGGTTTGGAACAGAATGAAATTACTTGGTCCACTCATAATTCACTGATGAAGTTTACAACTGCAAGGAAACCAACAAATAAAGCAACCTTAACTTAAGGTAAAGTGTCTGCACTTTATAACTCACAGGATTGGCATATTGTTCTGGGTGAAGAAAGCAGCACACAACCCTGGTAACTCAAAGACAATAATAAATTAGTAAACTGAGATATGCTCCTAAATGCCTTCACTGGACTGTTTATGGCTATGTAAAAGCATATGATACAGGCACCTCTGCTTATAGAGCCTGAGTACAGGGCTCTGAGATGAATGAAGGAGCAGAGGGAGATCAAGAGAAGGGGGGACATTTACAGTTTTTTCTTTGCCTTGAGAAACTAAGACTTTTGCAGTATTGATTCTGTAAAGACAAGTCACATATACATCATAACAAAACCTTTAAATTCTGCTTGAAAAAACCTGAAGATCTTGTGTTCTTGAATGTAGTAGGAACAAACATCAGGAGTTACCTGTTTCACCTGTTTTCATGCACTCTCAGTTTTCTTCTCACTCTACTGAGATCTGTGTTGAAGAAATCTTTCCTTTCTGTGTTCATCCATGTTCAAATATACGATTTATTCCCCCTGTTTGTTTTTCTGATGGGCACAGCATACAGCCCACCCCCTTACAGCACCAGGTGCCTGTTGGCCCCCATAACTTAGGTCCAYCATGCCATGCTGCCAGCTGCTTTAAGTGGTAGCTCAGCTGTCCGTATTCACTTAGCTTAGCTTCTCAGTTGCATCTGGCATTGTGTCAGGAAGAGTGCTGAGCCTACCTATTGACTTTCTGCGTTCGACCTTGGATACTCTGCTGACAACCATTAGTCACTGGCGTCCTTCATCGCAGCAACTGAGATAGCGTGTAATGAAATTGTTGAACAGCTGCTCCAATCTTCCATATGATGAAGCCAATCACTGAGGAAGAAGCCATTTCAATGACTAGCGAAGAGAGTACTTCATTGAAATRTAATTTTCTGAAACAAATTACTTCTGTATTTTTCTACATGGTAAGTAAAAGCAGAAATGTTTTAACCATGAGMATTTCTGTTAGTGGCATTCTAAAAAGTGGCTCTCTGATTAATCCCTTTTCCTATTTTAAGTGACYAAATTTAAGACACAGTCATGTACGATAGCTAAACTGTGAACTGTTTATTTTGCAGGAATGAAGATTACGTACCGAGCACTTACTTGAGAAAGTTATCTCTGAATGATGATGAGCCAAGGTGAATCAATATGCGGCCATCTACTGCTTAAATGTTTTCCTCACCACTCTAGTAAAGATTAGGCAATATTTCTGGAATATTTTTCTTTTTAAATAACTTTCTGTGTACTAAGCATAAAGTTTCCTGAAAGGTATAGAATCAGATACAATTTGTCTTCTTGACTCATACATTAATGCAAAAAACATCAGTTGAAAATCCTGATTGTATTTACATCAATAGGGTTTTGCACTGACTTTAATGATGCTGGGATTTCAATCTTTGTAGTCTTATTTCRGCATTAAATCAGCCTTGCTAGCATTTTTGTGCCTTTGTATGTACATGAGTAGTCCTGTACAGGGTAAAGGGAATCCAGGTCTACCGAASTGATACATCAGACCCATCTTTTCCTTTTTAGTAAGATGACATGACAATCTAAGCATTAAATGTATGCCTAAGTATTTGAATGAAAATCTGACAGAAACGTAGCACACTGTCTCATAGTAAACCATACTGGACAAGATTCAGAGATTTTCTTAAAAAAAAAAAAMCTACTCTTACAGTATCCTGTAAAAGGTAGCATAAATAAGAATCATTATTATTTCTGCACAAGGGGTTATTTTAGAGGCCTTTTTCTGCCACATGAACTCCTTCTGTTGTCTGTTATGCTAAGAACATTTATTTGGCAAGTCTAGGGTTGTGCAGTTTTGGAAATCTTCCATGTAAATTTTGAAAAGGTAGATGCAATCTCTTCATAAGGTCACTAAAGGGTTATGTAGTTTCATTGCCTGTTCCAGCATGCACAGAGAATAGTTGGCTTTCCAACACATTGCACAGTGGAGGCAAAAGGCTGTGTAAGTGTTTACCAAGCCATAAAAAAATCCAGATAATTAAATATGTCTCAACTTTTTGAAATATTCACCTTAGACCATGGCATAACTACTCAAAAAATACATGTAGTATGACTTTTAACCCAAGGAAGGTTTTTTTCATAACTAGTTTTTCACAATTTCAGCATGTTGTTTTGTCTTTGCAGGGGAAACTCCAGTGTCAGTGAACAGACATTGGCAGAAGAGCGGAGTATTGCTAAGCATGAGTGAGTATATAGAATATGTCTTCATGAGAACTAAAAGATTCTTTGGGCAGAGATTGTCTTTCCACTTTACATGTCCGCTAGCTAGAGYATGGGTATCCTATGTATGGTTGTCATAATAATGATAATAATTATAGATATTGTCATCAGCAACATCACTGCCCACAGACTTCCAAAGGCATGAATGTATTTGTTTTCAGACAAAAAAAGGCATTTAGACAAATCAGTCTAGTACGATAATGAAGGGATGCTTCTTAAAAATGAACTGCTATTAGAAAGGTTTCATTGGAGCTCCCTGAACTGATCTGACATAGCATGTTTGGCTTGTTTCCTCCATTTGAGATCTCTCAGTTTACTTAAATATTATGACAACCAGAAAGTTCAAGGTTAAAGAAGAATTATGCACACCTCAGCTTTTAGGGAGACAGCTGTGTCATGGTCTGCAGAAGACAGAGCAAACTACTTCTGGTAGAGCTCCTGGCAGAGCATTAAAGCAGCAGGATTCTCCTCTAAGGATTTACTGTAAAAAGTCAGAGTCACAGAGTGGGCCCAGATATTTCAGGAGGAGACCCACTGGGTGGATAAGAGGAAGCAGATGGGAACTAGTGGTTTCCCTTTTATCTCATGGCCTAAAAMCACACATGCAGGACAAGTCCCAAGTCTGCTCTCTGACTTTTAAAAGCAGTTTTGAAAATATTTATGATGTCTGGCATTTTTCATCTATCTGCTGTGCCTTATTCAGAAATCAGCCTGTGAATAATAAACCCAATATTTCTCTTTGCAGTTGGTATGGTGATAATATCTCCTGTGCCCAGTCTGAGCAGCTGCTCTCACAGAAGGTCCTACATATCCTTTATCGCTTGTATATGAACAACCATGGAAATGTTTCTGTGTCTGTTGTCTTTGCTACACTGTGTAGCTAGAGGATGCTGATGCTCTTCAAATAGATGTAGTATTACAGAGTACTAGAAACTTTTGTGCTAAGTTGGTATCGATAAAAAAATCTCAAAAAATGCCTGGATTTGTTAATGGCTGTTCTACATAAATGAACAAATGATGCACCTCTAAAATACGCTTGGAACAAAGCCACACTGAGTGTATTTCCCCTCAAAGCTCTGCTTTTTGGTTTTACCTCTAGGCCTGTGTTGTTTGCTCCAGTGTGGCTCTTTCTGCAGGTCAGTCTAGAGGAATCCTTTGTGATGGTTTTATGATATATAAATGTGGAGTAAAAGAAGTTCACCCAGACAAGCAGACAACCCTGAGCAAACTCAAACTCAGTGCTATGCCCACTGAGCATTGGCTGGATGCAGCTGACTGGGAGCAAGGGTGGACAGCACCATAGGACTAGTCAGGGGTACAAGTCTTTACAGCAGATGACTGCAGAAGGACTTGTCCATGTACCTTCCTGGAGGAGACCCAGCCTCAGCCATGCTTTGCACTTGAGTGTGCTGTGTAAACAAGTTCTCTTGTGGCTTGCTGCTTTCTCACAGCCAGTCTTATTGGTACTCAGCTACTAACAACTTTGGTATAACCCGACCCTTTGGGAGCCCTGGCTCAGCGTCCTTTCCCTTAGACCTGCACCATATGTTCAGGAATGAAATTCAAGTGTGGCAAATCACTGGAGAAAGGCAGTTATGTCCCAGTCCCAAAAGGTGCTGGATACTCCTCACTCCAGTTAACTTTAGGGGGACATGAAGTTTCCTTTGAACGTCACAGCAATGAACCTTGGCCTGTATGTGAGGTTTGAGATGTCTTCTTTCCTCCCTGCAATAGCCATTCCTAGCACATTAGAGGTGTTGCTGTTAAATGAACTCTGAAAACCAGAATTTCCAGCCCAGTATGGTAAACCATTAACAGAAGTAAAAGTGGATAGTGAAAGTTAGGACTGGAGTACCACATAAAGACTAAAAATAGTCCAGATATAATAGAGTGCGGTGAAAATCTTTCTACTTATTCAGTGATTCAGAAATACTTTGGCAATAAAAAATGCATCAGTCTAATGCAAGTGTGGTGGATAGAGCTCTTATTCAGATGGGGTGTATGTGGCAGTGTTTGGGTCTTATAACATGTACCACCTCTGGAGGGGACATGAGGAAGGAGATGGGGTTAACAGCTCTCCATCTCCCCAGTTATGAATCTGTATCTGTGCACCAAAACATAATTGCAGACTACTTGCTTCATGTCTGGGCTGGGGTACAATTCACCTAATTTTAAACATTTACAGTGGGATACCACAACAAGTTACCTAGACCCTCTTTTTAGAGAAATAAATGTTTCTAAGGCATTATTAATCTTGTCCTGATGTAGTCCTTAAAGGAGGTCAGATGAGTCACGTCTCCTTCTCTCCTTTGTGGACATTACAGTGTAAAAGCCTGAAGTTCACTGAAATGAATCCCAACCTCATTGTTCCTTGTAACTTTTTTTTTTTTTTTTTAATTAGGGGAGAGAAGGTGCTTTTATGGTTTGGAAATCTAGCCAAGCAGGAGTGTATACTGTGTCTATATTCAGCGAGGTTCCTGAGTGAGTATCCAAAGAATGTGTACCATTTCTATGAGCATGCTATGGGCATGCTACTTGGTGTGACCGGTCAACAACAAAATTTCTACATTTTGTTACAGGTGAACCTTGTAGATGGTCATATTCAGGTCATATTAGTTATTTGAATTCATACATGACAGTGGCTCCCTGTCCAGAATTGCCTCATCTAAATATAGGCATGTAACAGGCACATAATCTAGGGGAACAGCAGGATCTCAAGAGAGAGAGAGAAGGAAGGGAAGGGGAATGGGAATGGGAATGGGAATGGGAATAGGAAGGGAAGGTGTTCAAAATTAAATGTAGAACCATTGCAAAGGCAGTATATGAAAGTCTTTTGCTCTAGATGTAACTGTTGGGAGACAAGTACTAACCATCAGACTGCATTGGAGTATGCAGCAGAAGTCTCCAATGTGCTAGGAGCCTGTACTACATAGCCAGCAGGTGTTAAGGGGGGAAAAGCAGACTGAGGCAAATGTAATAGTCTTCCTGGTGACATCTACTACATATTTTGTTATTTGGCCAGCTGGAGTGTTGCAGTTCATTCAGCAACTAACTAATCTATTAACGCCTGGGCTGGAAGGCACTTTGCAAGCCTTTGACATGTACTGCACTTTTTGATGTTTTTCAGAAGTGAAAAAGGAACAGTCAAACATTACCATGTGCACAAAACCCCTGAGAACAAGTATTACCTTGCTGAAAATTACTGTTTTGAATCAGTTCCCAAGTTTATACACTGCTATCAGCACAACTCGGCTGGTAATCCTACATGCTTTCTACTTGATTGACTTTGGCTTAAGCTTCTGGAATTCTCAGCATTATGGTGAATCTCTTCCAATACTGAATACTATAAATATTGAAACATCTTTTGGGAGTTTGGGTGGAACTTGATCTAACAACATATTTACAATCAATACAGTTGCTTTCCTTTGCTGTACAGTGTTTTTTGGTATTGTACTACCTCTTCTTGCAATACCTCTGCTGGACTAGCCCTTGAGCACAGACAATTTTCAGTCTTGTGAAGTGATGCAGCAGCTGCTGAATATTGAATACTGAATATCCGTCATTACCTGGATGTTTGTAATAAGGCAGGGAGAGGGAGGTATTAGTTTCCCTGTATTTTCTTTGATTTCAGAAGACTCGTGTATTTTGTGACCTTTAACAGGTTTTCTTTGTGGGTATAGTGACAAGGCTCCAGCATGCAGTGTCTACTCGAGTAAATAAAGTCCCATTCACAGTTTCATTAGGAAATGGTATGAAGATAACCTTCCTTTTTGAAACTGATGTCAGCCTTGGCCACCAAGAAAAGAATAACCAGAAAATCGTGACTCTTACTGCTTTCAGGCTTGCAGGAGCTTACAGAATCTTTGTTTGGTGGCCATTTCTGTTTGTCCATGCAGGAGGCAATGTGAGAATTTGGGAAGGATGGTCTTTCAGTCAATAGCTCCTTCTGTAGTTTCGTTTTGTCCAGTGTAGCATTGAGACTTTATGATTCTATGAAATAGGGTATCCCTTCCTACAAGTGCATCTAGTCTACATCCAGGGCAATGTGAATGCAAAGGCATTTTATATCAACTTTTGTGTTGTGYCCTTTTTAAGGCATTTTATGTCAGGTCTTATATCAACTGTGCAAGACCTTGCATCCTTCCTTTCCCAGCACATTTGACTCATGGCCATTCTTTCCCTTTGCCACATTAACTGGCACAGTAATATTTGTTCTCCAATCTCCAACATGAAAATATATCATAATTTGATGCATAAATCTTTCTCAAATCTATTTATAAGGCTTAAACCTAAGCAGTAGTAAACTACACTTGTAGGAAGTGTAGTTTTCTTCCATAACTCAAACACAAAGATGAGAGACAGGTGTGTTGTTTCAGTGCTGCATGGCTCTGCAACCCTCTAGAGAAAACAACAGCATTGCATGTGGGGGATACCACGCTTGCATTTGTCCATTTTTTTTGCTAAAGGAATTTCTTTTGTCCCACTAGGAATCTGGGAGCTGAAATGAGAAGAAATTGTTCTGTTGAGAGAGCTAGGGAGTGAGCAGTTTGGAGTGGTGCATCTGGGAAAGTGGAAGGGACAATATGATGTGGCCATAAAGATGATTAAAGAGGGAGCAATGTCAGAAGATGAATTCATAGAAGCAGCTCAGACTATGATGTAAGCTATGACATTGCTTAATTATTTGGAAATAATGATCTCTCCAAACATTAATCAGTAATGTACAGCACACACAAGAAAGAGAATTTCCTCTTAAAAATAGCGTTAAGTAGCGTTGAGTACATTAGGCACAAGATAAATAGGTAGCCATATAGGATATTTTAAGCATTACCAAAAGAACTTCATAAAGATTGATACAGTCATCTACAAGGTTTTCAATTAACATCTCTTCCACAACTTCAGAGGTTCCACATATGTCACTTAAAACTCTGCTTCATTAGCATTTATACAGAAACAGTTAGAAGGCTGTTCCTGCCATCCTGCAGGTAGGAATGAGAGACAGGTCAATAACTGAGAAATGCCAGAAACGCGAACATGAGATTTGAAGTTTTAGTCTCTGACTCTGAGGTAAGAATGTTAGAATTTCCAGTGAAATTCCATGAGATGATAATTGAAGCATACGAATTCAAGAATATTTTGTATATCTCGTATCCTGAAGGAATGGACTACATTCCTGTCAGTTAACTATCTGATGTAACCAGGATTCTCAATGTGAAAATTTTGCAACATGGTTTTAACAGAAAACCTTAAGGTCTAAGGACAACCCCACCAACTCAGATCTGTTTTCTCCCTCCAATGAAAACTCCAAAAGTTTTGGAGTTTTGCACTGCTTTTGCAGTGCTAAATCCTATTTCAGGTTTTAACTATAAAGTTGTCATTTCATCAATACTGAGTCTTCTTTTGATTGTCACAAATAATGAGTTTCAAAGTAATCAGCAGAAAGACACTCAGTTCTTCTTGAAAAGGAATATTTGAAGTCTGAGATGGGACTGTATCTAGTCTCAATAATTTCTTTCAGTATGTTGTATTAATATTTGAAAAAAAAACCTTACAAAAATGCACAAGACTCTCCATTTATTCTTTGATTATTTTATTTTTATTTATTTCAGGAAACTTAATCATCCCAAACTTGTTAGACTGTATGGTGTATGCTCAAAATCATATCCCATCTATCTAGTGACAGAATACATGCCTAATGGCTGTTTCCTTAACTACTTAAGGAGTCATGGGAAGGAACTACAACCCCTTCAGCTTCTGGAAATATGTTATGATGTTTGTGATGCTATGGCATTTCTGGAGAGCTGTCAGTTCATACACAGAGATTTGGTAAACTGCCCCACGGGACAAGTGGAAGAAGGAAGGTAGGGGGATGACCTAACACTAGGCAGTCCCACCCCTCAGGATCACCCACAGCTGCACTGGCTCTGTTGAGGCTCACCACAGAAAGCATCGTGGTCCGCTGAAGAGAGACGCCCAGCTGGCTCAGTACAAGGCAGCTCTGGACAAGCAGCACTAAAGCCACCTGTAAACAGCTCTGCCCATAAGCTAATATGCTCTGCCTCAGAGCCGAGCTGACAGGTCTACAGCAGTGCATACTGTGCTGCCTGCATTTATGGGCTCTAGCCTCAAGGATTTATGCACCACCTGGCAGCACAGACATCCAATTGTAAAATTAATCCACTGAATTAACTAAAGGTTCTGTCCAATGATGCTGTAGTCCTCCAGRAGAAAGCGGTGCAACATTAAAGATTTGGGTCACTTAGATTGTTTTTTGATGAGTTAGGGATTTATCTAATTGGGAACGACTTCTCTTCTAAAACAAGTGTAAACACTACTAGGATAAACTGGAATTTACTCTGGTGCATTGGAAGCAGGAGCAGAACTTGAAAGTCTGCAGCTACCTAGCTCTTTTAAATACATTTACCTGCCAGTTTTCAAGTAAGTATTTCAAGTTGCTTTCAATGAAAGGATCAGGCCTTTCAAGGACTTGGATGGRAAGTTTATGTAAAATTTAGCTTTCAAGAATGCTGGCTTTGGGGAAATAAGCTCTTATTTTATTGGCCTATTAAAAGTGAACCTAGCGAAATTTCTGGTGCATTGTGCTTCAGAGTCAGTAGAAGAATTTTGCGTACCAACTCTATACAAAAATATGTTGAAGATTTGTGACAATTTATGTTACAGACTTGTTTAGTTTTCCGGTAGGGGTGCAGTCTCCTCAGGTAGCATTTTAAATGTTTTGTTGATGCTTTCAAAGAATTGCCTTTATGAGTAAACAAAGTTGTTAAATGCATACCTCACCAATTTTCACACCCTGATTCAGAAATCAGGAATATCAGACAACTTAAGTAGCAGAATTTAAGTTGTAAATATACAGTCAGATTCCCCAAAACTGGCTGCGCACCAAGGGAAAACAGAAATAAGACTTGAGCTTGATTTCAGATTGACAACTGTAGGTGCAAACTGCATCACAGAAATTAATAAGCATGCAGGCAGTCAATACAGCCTTAAATAAATGTTTTCAAGTGATCATTTTCAGAACTATTGCAGAAGAACTGCAGAACAATTATATTGAACTTCTCATAAATCAAGCTGTTTAAATCACTTTTCATTGCTCCACTCTGTTTATAGTGCATTGCAAATAAGCCAATCAATGTTTTTCACTTTTTGATGCCTTGGTAAATTCTAAGACTACTGAAGAGGACCCTGGAGTAGGACACCATTTGAAAGACAGGGTTTAGTTTCTGGCTCTTTCTACTGTTTTTCTAGGTGAATGTGGGTTCTTCACTTCTGTTTCCTCATCCCTCAATGTCCTTATTTGTAAAGCCAGGATAATGGTAAAGAATGGTTTTCAACTAATAGTCAAAAAGTGAAATAAGAGAGCTACTTTCTGTTCCCTTACAGTTCCAGACTTAATTGCTTCAATCAAAGAATGTCATTATTCATTGAAATGCCAGAGGACAGAAATTATTATTAGCAAATTACCAAGACATGACATTATTTGCTCCTCTTTGTATTTTTTCTACTCATCTCTTTTCTCATTTCTCTACTAAAGGCTGCTAGGAACTGTTTGGTTGACAGCAGTCTTAATGTGAAAGTATCTGACTTTAGGATGACTAGGTAAGTAAAAGAACTGGGAGCCTTGTGAAGCTATGATGTTAGTGTATATATAGTTTACTGGCATTGATCAGCTAGCAACTGGCTGTTAGGAAAGTTAAGCCACAGGGTGTGATACAGTTCTTTGCGTCTCCTTTCCATTAATGACCATAAGCTGTTACGGGGTTAGAATAAAGTCATTCTGCTGTCTTAAAAAGTTAARGCTTAAAGGCCAATCACATCTGAGAGATTTCGCTAGTCATGTTTGTAAAAGAAATCTGAGAGTTTACTTTGCGTACAAGATTTTCACCTAATTTGGGGGCCAAACATCTTAATCAGCAGCCTCAGTGGAGAGAAGTTGGAGACGAGAAGCAACCTAGAGAACATGTCATCTGAGAAGAGTCTGAGGGAGCAGGCTGCTTAGTCTGGTGAAGAGCAGGCTAAGAGGGAATCTAAAAGCTGCCTATAGCTACTTACAGTTACAAAGCTGATGGATCCAAATAATAAGTTTTATCTGTGCCAGGTGATATAACAGCGGACATCGGCCACATACTATAGCTTGGAAAGTTCAAGCCGGACAGTAAGAGAAGTTGTTTTCCTAGGATGGTGGTGGAACAGTGAAACATGCCAGTCAGGGAGACTATGAGATTGCAATCATTGGAGGCTTTTAAGACTTGGCAACACAGAGCCATGGCTGACCTGATCTGATGTTGGGAGTAATCCTATTTGAGCAGGAGGCTGGGCTAGATGGCCTTACGACAGGCATTTCCATGATTCTGCATTATTTCTCTAAGAAGATGATAGCAATGATCTGTTCTATAGATCTATATAGCTAATATAGATCTAATATAGCTAATATCAGGTATCCTTTGGAAATTTGGGATTCTGCCCAGGCTTTTCTTAGGAACCTTGTGATGTACAAGGAAGAAGCAGTAAATAGTATTTCACTGTAACTCGGTCACAACCAAGTTTGGTTCTTGCCTTGTAGGTATGTTCTGGATGACCTGTATATAAGTTCACTAGGAACTAAGTTTCCAGTGAAGTGGTCAGCACCAGAAGTTTTTCATTACATCAAATTTAGCAGCAAGTCAGATGTATGGGCCTTTGGGATGTATGGAATTTGACATATAAATATGTATGCATGTGTGCCATTACATTTGGATTTCCTCAGCTTACTAAGCAGAAATGCTAGACATTTGCACACTGAAGGAATGTAAAAAGCAGTTACAGCTTATGTTCTTGTTTAATATTTTTATGCAACCAAGCCCTATCCTCTTTGGATTTTTTTAGCACTATTGTTTTTCTTTCAGGCACATAGAAACTCTGCCCACTCCCCATTCGCTATATATGTGTTTAATATGTTAAAGTAAACTGTTGTTGGTGGGGATCAAATGGTATCTTTGGCATAACTAGACCGTAAATCAGTGCTGCACAAGTCAAAAGAGCTTTTCTGTTATTCACACAGGTCAAAGTGGACTCTGTGCATAAGCCAGCTGTGGAAGAGAGTCTGTGTGAGCTGCGACTCTGTATCTCAGCAAAAATAAGATGCGTTTGCAGATAACTTTCTACCTGGGAAATTTAAACATTTGAACTTCTACTTCAGTGGTTTTCAAGCTATAGAATCATAGAATCATTAAGGTTGGAAAAGACCTTTAAGATCATTGAGTCCAACCGTCAACCCAGCACCCATGCCCACTAAACCATGTCCTGAAGTGCCACATCCACATCTTTTTTGAATGCCTCCAGTGTTAGTGACTCCACCACTTCCCTGGGCAGCCTGTTCCAATGCTTGACAACCCTTGTGGTGAAGACTTTTTTCCTAATGTCCAATCTAAACCTCCCCTGGCGCAACTTGAGGCCATTTCCTCTTGTCCTATCACTTGTTACTTGGGAGAAGAGACCAACATCCGCCTCTCTACAGCCTCCTTTCAGGTAGTTGTAGAGAGCAATAAGGTCTCCCCTCAGCCTCCTCTTCTCCAGACTAAACAACCCCAGCTCCCTCAGCCGCTCCTCATAAGACCTGTTCTCTAGACCCTTCACCAGCCTCGTCGCCCGTCTCTGTACACGCTCCAGCACCCCAATGTCCTTCTTGTAGTGAGGGGCCCAAAACTGAACACAGTATTCGAGGTGCGGCCTCACCAGTGCTGAGTACAGGGGCACGATCACCTCCCTACTCCTGCTGGCCACACTGTTCCTGATACAGGCCAGGATGCCATTGGCCTTCTTGGCCACCTGGGCACACTGCCGGCTCATGTTCAGCCGGCCGTCGACCAACACCCCCAGGTCCTTTTCCACCAGGCAGCTTTCCAGCCACTCTTCCCCAAGCCTGTAGAGTTGCCTGGGGTTGTTGTGATCCAAGTGCAGGACGCGGCACTTGGTCTTGTTGAACGTCATGCAATTGGCCTCAGCCCATCGATCCAGCCTGTCCAGATCCCTCTGCAGAGCCTTCCTACCCTCAGGCAGATCAACACTCCTGCCCAACTTGGTGTCGTCTGCAAACTTACTGAGGTGCACTCGATCCCCTCGTCCAGATCATTGATAAAGATGTTRAACAAGACKGGCCCCAAAACTGAGCCCTGGGGAACACCGCTCGTGACCGGCCGCCAACTGGATTTGACTCCATTCACCACAACTCTCTGGGCTCGGCCGTCCAGCCAGTTTTTTACCCAGTGAAGAGTACACCCGTCTAAGCCATGAGCCGCCACCTTCTCCAGGAGAATGCTGTGGGAGACAATGTCAAAGGCTTTACTCAAGTCCAGGCAGACCACATCCACAGCCTTCCCCTCATCCACTAGGCAGGTCACCTGGTCATAGAAGGAGATCAGGTTGGTCAAGCAGGACCTGCCCTTCATGAACCCGTGCTGGCTGGGCCCAATCCCCTGGTTGTCCCGCACCTGCCTCGTGAGCACCCTCAAGATGAACCACTCCATAATCTTCCCCGGTATATATATACAATAGTGTATACAATTAAATCAGAAGTTGGGTTTTCTGGTGATACGTTTTCTTTTTGCTCTTATGGATGAAATCCTGGCTCCAGGTTTTGTTGTCGTTAACTTCAATATTGGCATTAACTTCAATATTGGCATTAACTTCTAATGAGAAACGTTATTTCTCCTTAGAAGGTTTTTTCTCATTTTAACACTATCTATTGATGCAGTGGAAGCTAGGGGAGAGAGGGATCTATCAGTTCCTGTTTGGTTGTTTTTAACTAGTGAGTCTTTAAAGGGCTAAAGAACTGAACTGATGTATTCATATCCCAGAAGCAGATGTCCGAGAACAAATAATCTTGTTTTTTTAATGTTCTCATCAGGGAAAGCTGGTATTCAGGTACCATTTTATYCTGATCCCACTGTGGCACTATAATGGTCCAGTCTTCAAGCTGGAAGGAAGTCAAAGATCCAATAAGTTTCTTTGAAAAAAAAAAATCATCGCTGCTAGTATTATATATCATTGTGAAATAAATATTTCACAATTTTTTTTTACTTTATGGTTGGCTTGATTATCACATAAGTTCAGTTACAACAAAAATTGTTTCTTGCAAAGCTATTATTATGAATTAATTATTATGATATAGCCAGTGTTTCTATTGCTTCATTTATAGGTATGTGTAGCTGACACTATAAAGTATTCGGAAATCTTTCTGATACCAAAGGAGTATATGTCCCACTCACTTTAAAAAAATCAGTTAAAATGTTCTTATTATTCTATAAAAACATAGATACCTATAGCTGCTGTTTTGTTTTTCCTTTCCTCTCTCTGTGTACACACACATACATATATAAGAGGATGTTTGTATGTATTTTGTAAAAAATTCAGTCCATGGATACCTACATCTTGGGTTTTCTCCATCATTGTCCACATTAAATATATCTTATAACTAACTTTATCATCTAACTTTACCTTCTTCTGCAGTAGAAGTTGTTTTAAATTTGGGTACAGAATCACACTTGTCAGTCATCTCCATACTTTTCTTTGGACAATATTCTCTATAAAGAGTCTGATCAGTTATATGTTGCATGTGTGTCTTGTTCCGGGAAAAAGGGGTTATCTTGCATTTCTTGACTTTCATTTCTTGTCTTCCATTGCCGTGAATATTTTTGCAGGTATCTTAATGTGGGAGGTGTTCACTTTGGGAAAGCAGGCCTATGAGCTTTATGATAACATGCAGGTGATTGAGAAAGTTTCTCAAGGATACAGACTTTATAGACCGCAACTGGTTTCAGACATCATCTACCAGATAATGTACAACTGCTGGCATGAGGTATGTATATCTGCACATATGAACTGGAGAACACAAAATAATAGGAGTCACTAGAAGTCCCTGTTGATAGCTGAACTAATGTTCATAGTGGAAAATATCCCTTATAAAAGCTATTGCTTGTATGCAGTACATTCTATATAGCAGTCTAGTTCAGGACATTGATAGTACAGGAAACAGGGCATAAAGGAACATTGGCTCCCATCTTTTCAGAACCAAGTATTTAATCAAATAACAGTAAAATACCCTTCAACATCAACATAATATACAGGATGAGATTCTTGTCACCTAATTTTAATGTTTTAACATTTGGGTGCTGAGCTAAGCTAATTGTCTAAATTTCTTCCATGATTACAGGACCGTTACTGGTACCTCTCCATGGTCATTTGTCCTTTCTATCTTAGCCACCACAGAATAAAAGATATCTGCTTTCCTATACAGAGATCTTAAACAGCAAATGTAGATGAGACCTCAACCTTTTTAGATAGCTAAAGTTGTGTGAAATAACCCCACTCTTAGAATGAGAAGGATGTGTTACCCCATCTGTGAGTCTTCTAGGAGCTGTAAGTCAAATGCTGATCATGCTCATTTTATTTCGAGAGATCTGTGTCTTCTGTGCCAAGAATTATCCTGATTTATTGTTCTTCATCTAAATTTTAGTCAGCTGTCTGGACCATGACTTGTTTCTCACCAGCAACAAAGAACTGTTTGGCACATTATTTGTRATACCATGAAACGACAGTGATGGTTTGGGTTCTTTTTAATGTAATTGTCTGAAAAATGAGAAAAATAATAACTTACATTTGAGGACATGTTAATGCAAAGAAAGAATATTAAACTATCACAATATAAGATAGATATAAAAAGTAACTTTAATTTTCCTTACCTCATAATCATCATCTCTATGAATTTCTGCATGCTAAAATCAAGAAAAACTAATGCAAATTACAGTTCCTGAATTATTTCAAAATTAAATAACCATACCCATCATCTTTGCCTCATTTAGCTACCAGAAAAGTGCCCTGCCTTTTATCAGCTCTTATCATTTTTTGAGGCACTTGAGAGAAGATTCAGAAACAGATGACTCTGCATGCTGGTTCCGTATCACCTGTCTTTTGTACGAGAGCTAAATCCAAAATCTGCCTGACATTAGCCACCCCTATTATTCTGTATATTAGTGTTCTTCTTGTTTAATCAGGGAGTTGACCAAGAAGTGTATGGAGAAACCTTTTGTGACACTCTGTGGGTGACAGAATTTGGAAGGATACTGTGGAAGAATATAATTGTTTTCTTAGCATTGTCTCAAAGGACTTCTCAGACACTGAGATATACTACCAATTGTGTACACTCCATCAGTGTTTCTAAGCTGTCATTATTTAGCCTTAACTGGAAATGTAAACAGGGAAATAAATGCTTGTTAGGTTTTCTGATTATCATAACTCATCTGAATGTGTGTTTTCTTTGTAATCACTTGAAGCTGATGCCTGAAGTCAAGTGTAGAACTACTGCAAGTGACAGCAACATAAATAGTTACAGTCTCACTTTCAATTACTTAGAAATTACTAGTGGTAAAATATTACATCAGTTTGCTTACCAGTACTATTGACTTTAGTTTCGGCTCTCAGGGTGTACATTTGATTTGGAATTTATTCTAAGCTACGTATCTAAGATATTTGCAGTTTAGCAACATATGAGGTGTTTATGAGAGTGTTATTGCTTCCTGCTACCGGTAAAAATAGAGAAAAAAAAAGTTTTATGCAGAATTAGATAGTCATTGCAACAGCAAATGGTAAATTTGCTGATCTCTGCAAAACCTGAAGAGCAAAAATTTGAAGAGAACTGAAAATGCTATTAATATAATTGCTTAGCCAAATATTTTACTACTGAGGAGCTGAAATTTGGCTCCTGATCTTAA
This sequence comes from Oceanodroma leucorhoa, assembly GCA_030449065.1. Classification (NCBI taxonomy): domain Eukaryota; kingdom Metazoa; phylum Chordata; class Aves; order Procellariiformes; genus Oceanodroma; species Oceanodroma leucorhoa. Next base: position 5,692,931 of record JASVER010000032.1, on the reverse strand, counting down.
AACTTAAATAAGAGCACCCAACTTTCAAATGTGCATAGCACTACACAAATTAGTGCTAACTTCAGTAAGTCTAGAGATACAAAACACATCTGAAGCTATATAACTATAACAGAAGTGTCTAAACTCAGACACTGACATTTGTAAAATGCTGATCTAATATGTATAAAATAAGGGGGTTTTAAACTAAAGTAAGGTCTTAAAAAAAAAAATCCTCTCTTCACTCCTTATATTTGAGATAGTTCAGTGTGTGATGCCTCTAAGAGTCCAAGTGACGTCTGCTTGCCCTTTCCCTGGTGGGGCTGGCCCAGCCCTAGCAGGGACCCCTTTGCAGCTCCAGTTTGAGCTCACCTGAACCTAAGGAGTAAGAAATGCAGGCTGCAGACATGTGTGGAGGAAGAAATGAAGGTCTCTGGCCAGTCAGAGGCCCCAGCGCCTGTGCTGGCTGGCGCTGCCTGCTCCCAGCACTGGAAGCTGGCTAGTAGAGCGCATCCCTGTCTACGTGGGGAGCTGCACGCGTGTTTGAGGGAAAGARGCATTTGGGGTCACGCAAGTGACTGTGGGGATCTACACAGGCCTGGGGGGCCACGGGAGGCTGCACAAGAGGGAGAGGTAGGGCATGGTGTGATGTTGCCTGTGCATCAGGCTGGGCCAAGGAGTGCTCTCCCAGAGGAAGGGTCAGGAAGGAGTGCTGACACAGATAAAATATGAGAGGAGGGTGGCTCCCCCCCAGCACAGAGAGTGTGAGGTATTGTTGGGGCTAATGCATGTGGTTGGTTTTTTAATATAAACATTGTCTTTTTATTTCTGTTCTTCCAACATCTTGCTATACTTTTTTAGTGGCTTTAGGTGTTGACAATTCTGAATGGTGTTTTTTGATTCATAGCACAGCTTTTAAAATTAATTGCTTTGAAATAAAAGCTTTGCCTTAATGGAAATGTTAATCTTAACAACAGATCTGAAGATGGCTGGCATGACTAATTACAGTATTTGATTGTTTCCAGCTTTGCCATTCCCTTTTCCTGTTACTGCACGGTAAGTGGGAAGACCACATGTAGTTGAATTATTTATCTTAAAAGTTCAGCTAAAGTACTAAGGTTTGGGGATGTTATGGCAATGGGATATGTGATGTAGGCAGGCAACTTAAAGAAAAATTATTTTCATTCCTTTACATTCCTGTCTAGTTTGCAGTTAATCAGTATCATCTGCCTGCCATTTTGAACTGTATCATTTAAGGGTCTTGTCTCTTAAATAGGAAATGAGCGTGGAGCATTAGGATAGTGTTTTGTGAGATCACAGAGTCCAGGTGTATGTTTTCAGATATATATTTGACTGCTTTCTACAGTTCCTGATCATTTTGGAGGCCCATGAGTTTAAGAGTCCGTGCATTTGCTGAATGTTTTTCATGCAGGCYCGTGTTTGCTATGGCTTTTTGTCAGAACGCAGGACTGAGTAGACATCTTGTGCCTTTCAGTGACCCTGGTGTGTACAGAACAACAGCACTGGCATGGTGGCAAGTATGGCACGGGACATACAAGTTACAGAATCATAGAAATGCTGGCTGGAAGGGACCTCTGGAGGTCATGTAGCCAAACTTCTCACTCAGATTGGGACTGTCCCCACCACTCGATCAGCCGTACCTTTGTCTACCTGAGCTCTGAACATTTCTAAAGGTGGAGATCCCACAGCCTCTTGCAGAGCACAGAATAGGCAACCTGTTCCAGTGCTGCACTACCCTCCTTGTGAACAGCTTTTCCTTTTCAGGTGCAACCTGAACCTCCCAAGCCTCAGTCTACTGACCCCTGTATGTAATAGTGCAGTTTGTATTTGCAGTATGCAGTATTTGTAATGCAGTATTTGCAATAGTGGAGGCAACGGCTAAGGTACTGAAAAAAACCAAACAACTTCAATCATTTAGTATTAAGGAAGTTTATTCCATCTTTAGATTACAACAATACACAGAGATCTTTTAAATTTTTTTTTTTTTTTGAGGGAGCATGGGCTATTTGGTCTCTACAATACTTTTCAAGCAAACAGTTAGAAAAATAACTTATGTTACAACTTCCTAACAAAGTTCCAGTGTTTGTTAGTCTTCATCCAGTATCCATTTTACATTGATACAGATTTCCTGAAGGTGCAAAAATTGCAGTTATTTCATATCAAATTGAGAAGTTCATCACTAAGGTTCTTCTGGTGGTCAGGTTTTTTTCTCACTGTCTGTTAGATACACTTTTGAGGTCTCTGCCTGGAAAGATCAAGATGTTCCTCAGGGGCATTAGGAGTATGTGAGTTATTCTTCTGTCTGTCTTGATCTGTATACAATTGTGTACTTCCAAGCTTTTGCATCTCATTACAGAGGAAACAAAGAGAAGTTGGATGCAGCACACTTAACAAAAAGCAGCACAAATAGTGTGTAATATTATGTGCATAGTGCATAGAAGAGCCACAGGACATATATATCTTCAATTTTTGCATGTTTTCTAGTCACCACGTAAACAGCAGATGTAGTTGCTGTTGTCTATGAACCAGTGGATTAATGGTCAACCAGAAAACATTACGTTTGATGACATCCATTGTGTTTTGGTCCTTGCTAGGCACTATTGTKAAAAGTGAAATGAAAAAACCCAGAAACCCTTAGTGTACCCACGTCTTCTAGAATGATGTTTGTGTCTCTTCAGGTGGCTCAAAACCCATGTTGCTTTTTCCCTCTTCATTGTAAGGGTTCACCTCTTCACAGTTTGATCCTGCTTCACTCCTACTTTCTCTCGCCCTCCTGTAATGAAAATTAACTTTATATTAGAAGCCCCTGATCTGTTCAAGTCCTTCTGGATCCGCAGAATCCCCTACTGTAAATAATACTGTGTTTAAGTGGGAATATTTATATAAAAGGAATTGTGTTGGTTTTATGGGGAAGTGTAGCAAACCTACTATGTTCTTAGAAACCCCATTAATGGAGAGACATAGAAAACCAAACCAGCTATATTGCTGTTAATGCAATAATATTTAAGGAAAATTACATTACTGGACAGCCTCCAACAAGACTATTGAAAACTGCAGGTGCTGATGAATGTGGGCAACTCTGCTGTTGGAGAAGGCACTGTGTTCCCAACAGGCCACTCCATCCACCATGCAGCAGGGTTGGCAGATGCCTGGCCACGATGCAGCTCCCTGTGGCCACAGCGTCCAGCTGCCTTGGTTAAACTGCTGATGATGGGGAATTGCACCAAGCTGCCAAAGCTGCCACGCACTGAAAGGCAGGGAGCTGAACCTTCAGCTATCACTATTGATGGGAGGGGGATAATAAGCTTTAATTCCTTAACTTGCCTCAGTTAGATTTGGCAGCCTATTTGTAAGCACCCTGATGATTCAATTATCAGGACATCTCCCAGTGGTCATGATCATAGTATCAAAAATATTACTCACTTTTTGCGATCTCTTTGCCCAGTGATGATCAAGACTATAACTCCAATGACAACCAGGCTAATTACCACCCCAAATATGATTAACCAGATGGTGACTGGTGGTTCATAAGGTGTGGCCAGGGTTGGAACTATGCCCACAAACTCCAGCGTGTTATCATCCAGTCTGAAAGCCTCATTGATTCGTCCCCGAGACATCCTGCCATCAAGAGCAAATTCAAAGTTTCACACGTTTATTGGAAGGAAATAAACAGTTTTCACTTGTTTTACAAATCTCCAGTGTGCCAAGCTTCCCCTGAACTGCTCAGTTGAAAAGGCTGCACAGGAGGTACTGCTAAACCTATATTCCTTCTGGCATGGTGTGGTGAGTGACAACCACAGTAACTTAAGCCCTTAACCTGTTACAGCTTAACTGGCATGTTCAGACACTGTATGAACTCTTAAACTCAGTCTTAACTTTTCTCAAAATGAGGCAAACAGCCTTCTGATCTCTTTCTCTATTTGCATTTTGCCCTTCGCTCTCTTTACATCAAGTTTCTTGGCTATCCCTAAGTTTCTTGAATATGTGACAAAACCACAGCTTTGATGTCTTCTTACCTTTTTCCCTCCTACAGTCTTCCATAGCTTTGATTTTTGTGTTTTTCACTGCCCTGAAAACCCTTCCCCTGGTGTATTTCCTGTGCCTCGTTTTTGCCTGAACTTCTGCTATCGAGTGCTAACCAGACAGTGACTTTCATAGACATATTCTTCTCCCTTGGTTCACCAACTTATCTCTCTGCTTTTTCAACCCCATCTCATGTTGCTGCTGCTTTTAGATTTGTGTCCTCTTCATTTCCCACTGTACATTATCTGTGACCATCTGCAGAGTTGCAGTTTTACTTACCATTTTTACAGCAATGACTTACAGTGGTGTCATACTGTGTTATAAAAGAGCTCTTCATTCTTCTGCCCACCTGTAAGTGGGAACTAGCTCCTGCTCTGACCTCTTCTTTTCTGTATAATCGAATACATCTGCTGTCTTTCTAATGCATCATTATTCTGGAGTCCTTGCTAACAATAATTCTTGCACTGAATTTTCACTAATGAGAGGAAGAAAACACGCGTGCATGCACACACCGTTACTGTCCTCTGTATTTCAGAATATAAGGTAGTTCCTGTTAAAGTTTGAGCAATGATATTTTTTGGCAAGGTATGATGCAATTAGGTGTGTTCTGGCAGTTTTACAAGCCCCCTGACCCATTTTACATTGGCTGTTGTCCAAGACACCGTCAGATAGATGGACTTTTTTCTTTCTGTCGTAACAGTTTCTCTCATCCCACTATTTCCATGCTMACTGCAGAACGGACTTTCTTATCACTCCTTCTGCCTCAGCTGACTTGAGCACTGCTTTGCCTTCCACCCTTTCACCTGGTTGTTTGGTTTTTTTTTTCCTCCCAGAGAGCGAAATCTCACCTGATGGCATTTTCCACGTCAGCTTTGGGCACAACATCACTTATATTACCTGGCATGCTGACAGTAAGGTAAAAGGAGATCCTTTGTGTCTGTTCCCCAACATGAATGTCTGTAATCCTGAATGAGAAACAGAAGAGAAAGGTTTTTTTAATTGTTGAGATGACATTAGCTTTAAATTTGGGCAAGTGAACAGTTGTGTTTGATCGGCRATGCCAGGGGGTTAGTTTATGCCAAGTGAATGCTTCTTAGTGACCTCAACTGGGAATTGAAATCAATTTTCCTGACAGAATTTCTTTTTCTATGTGCTAATTTGTAACTTTAGATGGAGAGAGTCTAACCTGTACCTAAGACAATCCTTGGCATAATTTTCCAAAGCACGTAATCAGCTGCAGAACAGAGAGTGTTTGGGGCAGGTCTCGTCAATGAGGTGATGTATGAAGTACCAAGTGACAAAAAAATAATCCTTCCTCCTTATATTCTGCTGGGAGTAGATCCTAGATGTTACATGACTGATGTTCTATAAAGTAATATCAAATAGCTTAAGTGATAGCTTCTGAAAATTTTTGAAGAGACCTAATAAAAAGGGTTGTTTTTTCTTACTGAAATCAATTTCAGATGATAGATTTTATGTTTGTAGGTGAACCTAGGTAAGATTGGTAAGTCTGCACATAATTCTAGTGCTTTACAATCAACAAGTTTATCTTTCCTTGGCCCAAAACCTCTTGGATATTCAGTATCACACACATACATTGTTAGAAATTTTTATTTCTAATCAATGTATATCTTCCCTGATATTCCCATACAGGTGTTGGGCCCAAATTCTCAAGGCTCACTTCCACCACTGATAAGCTGTGGGAGACAAAGACTTCTGCATCCACTGAAGTTACCTAACTTTAGCACGTTACTCCTGAACTTCAGACTCCTGAGTGAAGAGAAAAGACAGCACGTAACCAAGCTGGCATCTTGCCTTTTACAACCAGCTGATGTTTGACATTGTTTGCTATCACTTTACATTTGACAGAAGGCACAATTAATTCCACCAGTTAGCTAGCAAACCAGAAGCAATATAGACAGAGCCGGCACAATTAAGCAAGCCACTCACTGGAAGTTAACTTCCTGTTGCTTCACCTCTGCAAAGTATTTTCTCATGGCATAGGCGATGGATGACTTGAACAAGAAGAGCTCGCTTTCATCCCATTCATACTGCAAAAACAGCACAAGAGAAATTCATCACAGATGGCAAGTTATCTGACACTAAAAAATCATTCTAAAAAGAAATAGCAATTGTAATGCTTGGCATGCACTTCAGTATTATTTATTTGTGCCATGATAGCACTTCAGGAACCTACTCAAACCTTTTAGCTATGTTAATCCGGGCACTCTGCAGGAAAATAACCAAGCAGGCATCCCCACTGCCAATCAATGCATCATGCTGTCTCTCTGCAATTTCTGGTACCTTTACATGGGGCTGCTGAAGATGCTGCACTCCCAGCCCATCTCCCTGCCTTACAGGGAGCAAAGGCAGCAGGACCAACATTATTCCTACTATTAGGAATATTGTGCATTCCGTTTGAAATCTAAAGATTTCATCATTTAGATCTTGTTTCAATCACATAATTTTATTTGCAGACCTGTTTGTTTAAGGAGGAGAATCTTTGGGGTGGGGTTGTGTGAAGGTGGCTCATTTATTTGCTTGAGGAGCTGAGATTGTTGTTTGGGGTTTGTTTTGTTTTGGTAAAAAACTCTTTGCATCAGTATTTCTGCAGCAGGCATATATTCGTTGTTTTTCCCTGGAGAATAGATAAGTGATATAAAAAACGCACTGCCTGTGTGCAGGCTCCTCCTGGCCTGCCTTACGAGTCCAAAGTTATTTGCGGTGGAAGTCAAAACAGCTTCTCTGGGGCAGGAACTGAGAGCTGTAGAGGGGGCGAAAACCACTGCAGGAGCTGATAATGCAGCCTGGTCTGTTGTGCAACACTGCCTGTGCACGAAGGGAAAATTCCCGGTTGAACTCTGTGGCAAATTTTTTTATCCCCCGAAGGCCTAGATTTGATTGCGTTTACGGTACCTGAGCAGGAATGCCTATAAACGCTGTCAGTGATAGTTTTACACAGCTCCTGGCTTTCTTGAGTATCATTTGGGAAGGTGTGGTAGAAGGTGGCTCTATTGTAACAGGCTTTATAAAACCCAGCTACATTTTTCAACCCTGTCCTCCCCTTGACGCTGATATAAAACAAAGAGAAAGAAATACACGGGAGGAAAGAGCTGCTGTCAGTCCGTGCGGGATCAGGCCCCAGGAAAGCCGCGGGTGTCCCAAAGGCCCTGCTCGCAGGGCAGCCCCCAGCCCCACCCCGGCGGCCTGCGGAGGGCAGGGGCTGTGCCAGCGCTGGCTGCTCCCGCCAGCGAGGGTTGAAGCTTTGCCTTGGCAAATGCCCCCGGCTCTCTCCCTGCTTGCTGGGCGGCAGGCAAAGCCCTGCCCTGAAGCACTCTCCTTCTTACCGCTGTGGTCTCCGGCAGCTGGCAGTGTTCACCGTCACAGCCCACAATGCTGTTGGGGGGGGGTTCTCAATTTTTCATTTATCCCCAACATCTTTAGGCTCTGCAGTGGTTGTTTTGTGTTTGGGTTTTGTTTTTTTTTTTAACCAGGAGCTAATTGAGCTTGATTCTTCTACTGCTGCTTCCTGTACTTAGCATCTTAGCTTTTTAATCATTTATTTGTTTCCATAGTGTATACTTTGTCTTTTTAAGCCTAATGTATTTTAATTGCCACTGTGCCTCTCAAGTGCCTTTATAAATACCACTACAGGCTGCGTGGATGGGAAGTACCTAGCTGGCTTCTGATCTGTGTTTAAGTAATGACTACCCACACGCCTTCCCTAGGCATCTCAGAAACCTACCTTGGTGCTCGCTGTTTATTACAGYGGCTGCTCTGCTTTCAGAGCTAAATGAACTTTGCCAAGCGCCTCTGCTCTATGATAGCGTGTTCCCTCCAAGATCACATGTGTGRCTTGAAAAACAGTGTAAGTCTGGCCTCTAATTCAAAAAAGGATTTTCCATTGTAAAATACATCAAAATGCCTGCAGGCTGACAGTTCTCCATTTCCCAACACCGTCTTGTGTGCCAGCCTTTTACARTGTAATCACACGTACAACATTGACCCAGTGGGGAATTTTGAATTAATGTTTGAAGAGGGGTCCCGTTTTCAAGTGGTGGTCAGGGGATTGACACTCTTGGAACCCTTATTTTAAATAAGACAGGACCCCGAGTGATTCAGCGGGGGTCTTGTAGCAGTTTGCCTCAGGAGGGCACTTTCATAAAGTCCCAGCTGAAGCAAAGCTGTGGGTGKTTCAGCCTCATCAGCTACACTAGTGATCCAGCGATGCTACGGCTGCAGCTTTAAGATCATCAGCCTGAAAGCAATTAGCAGGGTAACGGCGGCAGCACATGCTCTGGCACAGCTGGCTTAAGCCCATCCGTGAGTCTGGATGCTTAATTTGCCAGGACTTTGGGCTGCTGAATCTTCCATGCTGGTGACAGCCAGGGTAGGTAGCCGAGAGGTGCAGGACTGCCTGCGTGCGCTGCAGCTGTCCCTGCTGCCCCCCCCAGTGAAGTTCCCTCTGCAGAAGAGAGGGGTCTTTCCCTTTCTGCTCTATCTGATGCTAAAGAGCAGAAGTACAAAAAGATTTGCTGGCATATTCAGAAMGCTCTCTGCTGTTCTAATGGTGCAAAGCAGCTCGAAATACATCTTAAACAAACAGCTGCACTGGGTTCCTGGCTTCTGGGCACTGTGAGCAGTGTAAAGCAGCCAAAATGTATTGCTCTGTGTAGCCAGGCTGAGATTCCTGCCCAAGGTTCCCCCTGGCTTTTCTCTCTGCCAGTTCATGCATGTACTATTACCCGCTGCGGGCATACCAGCATTCAGAGTCATGTGCCCAGGAGCTCAGCGTAAGAGAAATTTGTGGGGAGGCAGAAAGCTACTGACTGGAAAAGGTTTCTTGCAAGTTGATGATGTGGACTGGTTTTGAGAGGAAAATGCATGGCTTGCTCTTCAGAGCTGAGGAATCTACGTCCATAAAATAATTCAAATTAAGTAATCTGTATGAGATTGTTTTACAGCTGCTCAATTGCACAACAAAAGACTATGATGGCAAAAGGCAAGCATAAAAATGGTATTAAGATAAACATTAACTATAATGACTAATAAATGTGTTGTAATATGGAACCTTTTCATGCTGTTGATATCAGTTTTGAATTGTATCTAACTCGACTCAGCGGTCTAGGAAGCAATAAAATTCCAGTGGGGCTTGCATGTGAGAGAGTGATAGAAGCGAGAGCATCAATTCATATGAAAAATGATCTCATAGTATTGTGTCCTTGCTAGTCCAATAGGCCCTGACGCACAGGTCTAAATGACCTGCCTGATGACACAGTCATTCTTGGAAAATTACTAATGTTCTCCAAGGTGAAAATAGCTATTAACAGGAATGAAGTGTCTGCACTTAAGCCTTCTACGCTGCCTCCGTGAGATTAGCATAAAGAGGCACAGCTAGAATAAGGAGCAAATTTTCAGCCTGGGTTAAGCAGATGGGCTAAGCCAATGCTCTCTTTAAAATCTTAAAAGCCATCTTTGGCTTTCATGAGTTTTTTCGGTTGCTGTAATATATTTTATTGGACCAGCTGGTATAACTGGGGAAAGCAGATAAGCTCTTGGGAATGAAAGCCCTTCTCCTCATCTGAAGCAGAAGCAGCTGCACTGCCCCCCACAATCTTAATAACAAAGCTCTCTCTGCATAAGGGTTGGAGGGCAGAGAGTCAGCCAAATATATCAGGGCCTGGAAAGATTACAGCAAACAGGCAAACAAAAATCTACAAAGGAATGCTGAAAGAAGTGTTTCAGTGTGAAATCAAGAGCATCTGAGAATAGAGAGTGGGATTCAACCCCTCTGCTTTAGCTCCACATTTAAATGTGAAGTAGCTGCTCTAATAATAACTTCTGAAGGTAGCCACTGTAGCTGTGATAATAGAAACTAGAAGAAATTAGGTAGAGGCTTTATTTAGACACATCAGCACAGCTGGGAAAAATATAGCTGTCTTCAGGTACAGGGGATCCCCTATGCTAGCCCTCCAGGCCTGTTCTGTAGCAGGTAAAAAATGATCAGTACCTCCACAGAATAACTCAACTCATCTAGCTGAGATGTTTTTCTTAAAATGGGTGGGATCACTCCCTGGAGAGGATCTATCACTAACTGTAGAGGGAGTCTGGACCACAAACTCAGATGAGACATCTTTTATGTGATAACCCTTCACCTGAGCTGCTGCCACTCTTCAGACACATAGATCAGCTATACCCTGCCTTATTTTCTGAGAGCCATTAGCACAACATCTCTGCTGCCCGAGCAATGGGAAGAGTGCCACAGCACAAACACACTTACCGCCTGGTCCCCCAGTGCTGACTTCAGGCTGATGCGCACTTTGATGGCATTGCCAGAATCTGGTTTAAAAAGAAACAAGGGCCATGTCAGAGCTGCAGCAACAGAAAGTCTGTCCCTGGGAAATGCTGGGATGGCTAGAGKTTCCTTACAGGTTCCCCTGCTCCCCCTGGCCAGCTTGGTGGGACTGATCTTGTTTCCCTTCAGCCACCTCTACTGCAAACATGTGCATCTGAGCTGTCAGTCACCCAAGTCTGGCTTTGTAGTAGACAGAAAGAGCAAACACTTCTAGAGTGCAGTCCTCTGGTCTTCTCTAGACATCTCCTGAAGGCAATGCTTCTTTCCCGTCATTGGGAATGAGGTGCTCAGATGCAGATGTTGGTGTCTGGTTAGGTGAATCCTACCATCAGAGACTGGCACAGCACTGTAAGGTTACGGTGCTCTCCAGATCTCCAGTGCTGACAGAGACTACACGTGTATAACCTGGGTGGTTCAACACTCAATGTCATGACAATAGGTTGAAAAATGCATTTTTCCACTGTCTCCTCCTTTTCCTCCCCTTGAGCTCCCTTCTTTGACTAGCACATGACAGCAAACAAAATAGTAGTAATTTTTCTGTACTGGTTTGCCCCTACGCCCCCAGCTCAGGGTCCTCTGGCTCCCAGGACCGGCGGCCCCCAGCCCTGCAGAACAGGCGCACGGCTCTCAGGCAAGCACCACGCAAGTCCAAGCCTCTGGTCTTTCTTCCCTCTGCACAGCCATCCCACACTCTTAGTGCTGCCACTATTGAAAAAAATAAACTGTATTTCTGAAAACTGGGTGAGGCTGTGACAAACCCCATGTGTGCTGACTTCTCCAGCTTTGGCCATGAGGAAGCCAGTCTGCCTTCTTACTAGTAAAACTTACTGCTCAGTGTRTATTTCCCATAACCCTGCTTCTACAGGGAGAAGAGCCTTCACCAGCTACAAGAGAGAGGGACTTTGCTGGTCAAGGGTTGTGAGGACTAATGAGTGTCCTTAATTCACCCACAAGCTGTACGTACATGGAGCCCAGTCTGTTTTCCAACCAACGTATCTGCCAGAATTGTTTTTTTGCAGCCACTTATATAGAGGTTCGAAGTAGTGGAGCAAGGGCGCTGCATTCATGTATTTCTCTCCTGTTACGCTTTCCATTGCTTGAGTCCAGGGCTTGGATCTGCCTAATTCAAGCATTTGTCTGTGTATGTGGAAGGAGAGGTAATATGTGTTATTGCCATGTTCCATCTAGACATATAGCAAAACAATCTGCGATCAGTATCAGTTTTCTTTTTTGCTTCTGAATTCCCTCCTTCCTCCCATCATTCCTATTAATGAAAATAAATTATTTTCTCATTAACAGGCAATTAAACCTTTGATGTTTAGATCCTCAGCTGATATAAATTTAGTCAACTTGTCAGAATAAACTGAGTAGACATATGCTAAATTTTCAGGCTATGTTCATTCTTGGTGCAACCTCATTGACTCCAGAAGCTTTCAAGGATGAATAGGCTTTGTTATTTATTATGTGCAAGAAATTTGTTTTGTTACCTCAAATTCTGACCAGCTGCTTTGGAGCTGGTAATGTCACATGTGTGAAGAGGGCCGGTATGGTTAGCTGCCTTGCAAAGTGCCTCTTGAAACTGGAACTGATAGATCGTCCGGGTGTAATACCTAAAGGAAGGACAAGAAGAAGGACGGCACAGGTTTTGGTAGTCGTCTGGCAAGCAAACCCCCGAGCTCTTGGCCTTTGGAAATCTCTGCTGTGTCAGCCAGCACTCCTGCCTGGGAGGCTGCACTGCAGGGAGAGAGGCCAGCTGATATTTATATGCTGCACTAATGCAGATTTAACAAAATGCCAAGATCAAATGCAGCAGAAGAGCCCCGAATCTGTCTGCTGGCACATAAACCAGGAGTGAGTAAGGTTTTTAAGGCCCAAGTCTCCACACCGGCTGAGCCCTCTGAAATGAAGCAGCTGGGACACAGAGGGACGTCCAAAGTTAGTTGCTTCAGGGCTGCATGTCCATGGTCCAGGTGACAGTGGTACATGGCACACTGTCTCCCCAAGAGGCAAGCACCTCATACAGATGTGCTTCCGCTGGTTTGATGGCAGCATGAAGCTTCTCTGCTCGGCAAGAAGCTCAGCAGCCTCCTGGCTGCTCCAAGATTGCTACGGAGCAGCCCCTGATGTCCACAGAAAAACTTCCACTGAAATCAGTGCCCATCAGTCAGGACTTTAAACAAAATAAGGTTGTGTCCTGACATTCTCCAGTAGATGTTTTAGGTAGTTAGGACTTGTTCTGTACCCAAAATGTAAGAAGTCGTGAATTAAACGCTGAGCAAGGATAGAGCTACCTTATGAATGAGTAATCATTGGCCACATGAAACAGCACCGCAGGGTCGCAATAGGTTTCATCATGAGGAACGGGTTCAACAACGCCAACTATTTCTCTCCTGGAGATGAAGGAAAAACATAGGATTTCCATTAAGAGATAATAAGGAAGAATAATCTGACCCTGCTTTTCCTCTGTATTGTCTGATATGTATGGGCACCTCTCTCACTTCCAAACACAAGGAGTTTATATAGCTCCCAGTAACCCCAAATGAGTACTACTCCACAGCTGGAGACTACAGAGAAGAAGCTGCTTTGAAACTGGTGGTGCAAGGAAGGGATGTGTATGATAGCAGGGTGTGTAGGGAGTAATTAGTGGTGTGAAATAATCTACGAGACATGAGCTTCACACACACCTCATGCCCTGGCCCATCCCTGGGTAAGGGCATGCAGAGATTGGGTGACCCAAAAGGTGTATGGCCTGCTGTGCCACTGGGCTGGAGACGAGGTTTCTCTTTATTTTCTTCTCCTGAGAGCATGTTTCCTGAGCAGTACTATGGAAGAAATACCATGCCCTAATTTCTGAAAATGGTAATAAGCTTACATGGAAATATTTTCCATAAACCTGTATTTCAAGGTCTTGTTCCAGCAGAGAGCTTTGCAGTGCTGCTACAACAGATGTGATAAGCTTCCTTGAACAATTTGTCATTCTCCGTTTCTCTGACATCTCTGCTACTTTTGAATAAATGAAAGCTGACTGATTTTTAGAGTGGGTCAGGAGGCTTGCTTATATCAAGTTTTATTATAGATTTTGTTTGCTGATGGAGGCTGTTTGTGTTCATGTTAGAGTGCAGACTCCATTTTCAGTGTGGGGTTGGTTTGGTTTCCTTGTATTTTTCTGCCCCCATGTTAACAACCCCAGGAAATGACAGACTCCACTCTGAATCAAACCGCTTTTAATCTTGAGCTCCAGGGAGCTGAAAATAGATTGGCTGGTGGGGATAATCCGAAAAGGCACCTCTGGATATCACTTGCCAAGGGAACTGTATTTTCTTGACTGAGAAAGGTGGTATCTTAATACATAAGAGAGGAAAGACTCAGTCTGGAGTCTTTCAGACAATTTGCCTCCAAAACCACTCTAGAATGGGGAGGAAACGCAAAGCAGAGAAGTGTGCAGAGATATTTGGTAGATTGAGATCTGTATACTTCTCGAGCAAGTATGATGAACTTCACTTTCCACTTGTCCTTAAGGAGGTGGGGAGCAAACCAGAGCCCGATGAGTCTTAGGGAAGGGCTGTACTTAAGATGTCTTGGGGCATGCATCGGGGGGGGATGGCAATGTTGATCCTGGGATCYGGAACATCTTGTGCAAAGACCATGGGCTGTCTTTATCAGAGAAGCTGACATTAGAAATGAGGAGATAGTCTGCTGAGAGGCAGGGTATACTACCCAGGGCTGAACACAGTGCTAATGGGGATACACGGCTTGTGAGAAGTTGTCTGCACCACGCTGGGTGTTTCTACCTGGCACTCTACTGGGCTTTGTAGAGAGACAGATCCTGCACTATGGGGGGCACTGGCACCTCAGTATGTTGAGTAACTAGGAAGGGATGGTTTTGCAGGATCATTTGCAAAAAATCCCCCTTGTTTCTCAAACTTACTTCATCTCCCACCACCGCTTTGTCCATTCCTGCTTTGTAATCTCACCCCTAAACACCATCCACCTCCACTTCTCCAGCATGTAAGTAAAAGGCATTGTTCCAACAATTGTTAGCGCTTGTTTGAGCAGGAAGTTGATTTCAGTTTCTGAAGAGAGAAGTAGTTAAGGCAATGGTTATGATAGCAATTAGTATCTGATTAGACAGCTAAAGTTGCTTCCTTTTACAGCTAATGCTTACATCTGGCTTGAATTACAGATTCTCACTAAGGAAAAAGTAGAGGGAAGAATACTACTGAAAAAAACATGAGAAAAGATCACTTAAGTATTGTATACAGTTTTGTCTCTCTTTTTCCTCCCAGGCTCTGGGGAATTTTGAGCTGAGGACTTTGGTATATCTCCATCCTTATAAGGTAATACTCAGAGAAGCAAGACAAACCAGATTATAATGAGGGCCTACCTACGTTGTCCACTCAATATTCACTTAAATGGGAGATGTAAATCTCAAGGCTTCAGTTTCATTTGAACTGCTAAACACATACCTTGGTAGAGATATGTACAGATTCATGCAACAGAAATTGAAAAGACTGTTAGAGGCTCATCCAAATGAACTCATCCAACTGATTTTGGGATAAGTTGTTCAGTGCTGAAGGTAATGAAGTGCTAGCTATTTGTTTCTAAATTATGTAGTGGCATTATTAAGTAGTGTTCCTTGCTTCATGATGTAATTTGGGGAAAAAAATAGTGTTTCTGGTAAGTTGGTGGGGTAGGATTTTCAGAAGCCTCTCAGTTGCTCACTCAGCTTGCAGACAAAATCTTCTGCTGCAAAGTAAGGCCTGCAAGTGTTTTCACTTAAATATATAATATTTATGTATTTATTTACCTTCATCATCTTGGAAAGTTGGTTCTAGGAGGCCAAGAGATTTCAAGTGCTGAGGAGTGGCTGCAGAAAGTGACATAATTTCACCTACTGCTTCATGGAAGCCCTCGTTGGCACCGTCTCTTAGCAGGAAGGGCTGCGCAGCGTACGCCATGTCGTACTCTATGTGGCCCATCTCGTGGTGCGCGGTCAGGAAGTCATCCATGGTCACTTTGGTGCACATCTTGATCCTGTGCACCAGAGCAAACTGTTTGTGTTTAGAGAGACGGTGGCCCAGCCAGCTGCTGCCCGAGCCCTGCCTGCCACAACCGCGGGCAAAGAAGCCTCCAGAGTTTGCGAACACCCCTCGCCCCTTGCAAAACGCAGGCAGCCGCATCCTAGCATGGGGTGCAGTTCCTCCTGCAAGAGGAAGGCTTGGAGGGCAACTTGGCAAAACACTTTCAGCCACCTTGAAATTGTGCTGGGAGTAAGAAAARATTGCTGTTTTGTGAGAAGCAGCTGCTGTCTGAAACTTGGCGATAAACTCACTGCATGTGTTGGAGTGAGTACCCACCATCAAACTTAGGCAGGTAGCACTGTAAAAAAAACCTGTGTGTCAGTGATGCTTGCTACTTCATCCTCGTGTAGGTACTATTTAACAAAGGAATTTCTTCCAAATACAGTTTCCTTTCACCTTCCTCAGACTGCTGAGGTGTGAGGTGTGAGGCTGGCAGCTTTCACGAAGGCTCTGCTGGGGACTAGCCTCTTTCCCCAGGTAACTGTGGGGACTGCAAGAGGGGACAGAATTTGCCCCAGGAGACTTCATTGTGTGGGAACTTGCTGTCCCTCTCCTTTCCCAAATATGGAAGAGATTGATGGATTTTCATGAAACTGGATATATCTGCTAAAGATAGACAGTGGGCTCTCAGGAGGTTTTCACTTGCTACCCAGGGACCCTGTGCCATTGCTGCAGAACGTCCAGGTGTCCACAAATCTCACTGATACCCACAAGCACCCGCATTTCTGCTTATTCCTTAAGCCCTAGAACATAATCATTATTTCTCTAATTCATATAAATAATAGTCACTTCTCTGGTTAAATTTGAGAGCAGTCCTTAGGTCTTCACAGAAAAAGTTACACAGAAAGGTTTACAGTCCCACAAGATCCCTGCTCTCTTGTCTTCCTTTCCCCTCTTACCAGCCAGAAACAAATAATAAATAAGGAAAAAGTATAACTTAAACAAGCATGGTGCACCTTTAGTGAAAATATGAATGTTCTAGGAGATGGTATAACAAGGGGTCACAGTAATTGCMGTACCTGTAGTCATTTTTCCCCAGATCCCACGCTGTAGGATGGCAGACAACCTTCCTGTTGTCGGTAGGCTCTGTGAGCATGGAGTTATTCCAGAAGCCCTCAGTCATTTTGTAGAGGCCGATGGAGGTGAAGAAGGCTTCACTGGCTTTGAATATTTTCATTGCATCCCATTTCTGAAAGAGAYAACGCTACCACTAACCACTGCTTCTGCATGGAGCCTGTTCCCGACAGCCGGCTTAACGCAGGGCAGCTGACTTCATATTTATCTCCCAGCGACTTCAGATCAGCACCTGATTTACTGAGGGTAAGACGGTAGTGCCTGCTTTCGGCACTTCTGTGAATTCTGCTGGGAACTGGAATTAAGTGTTTTCCACGCAAACAAAATAGGTTTCTGCACTTAGAAGTTCAGAAGATAGCATCTGACCCCGGCCAGAGAAGCCCTCAATAAAAGATAAGGTAGTGAAGATAAAAAAGGCATTCCTGTCAGTAGCATGTCAGATCTGGGATCCGACCCTTCAGCCACTTCAGTCGGGGACAACTCATTTGAGGGAGTGGAGCTGCACTCCCAGCTGATGAGCATGAGAGGAGATCTCGACCAGAACCATAAAACCTGGCAAATGTATCTAGAGGAGTGTCTTATCAGATTGTAACTGCATGTTAATGTCCAGAATATTTTTGTCATTCAGCAGTTTTATTATTTTACATAGCAGGAGCTCTACATTTACTGGACTGAGTTTTTGCAGAGATTTAGGTGGCAGACAGCTCAGCTGGATGAGAATCCTAAAGTGGGCACATCTACCAACAAGGATGAGTCCAGCCTTTGCCCTGAGGCTCTGTAAGTAATGCTTCCCTCCTCATGGTGGTACTTCAATATACACAAATTTATGACCACAAGGGGGTCAGTACTGTAAAATAGAGGTGAGATTAATGCAGACTTGTGCAAACTACTTATGAATCAAATTTCGCTATTCCTTCTCTTGCCAGCATAACATTTGCATGGAGTGATCCCTATGAAAGGAGGGTAGATTTCAGGTGAATAATCATATTTCAGAAATCAAATTCCACCGATCACCTTTTATTTTATAAAAGGAGTGAAGCTTACGCAAGACTACAGAGAGGGCAAGACTACAGAGAGTTATCTTCACCCATGTTCTTGGTCTGGTAAGGGTGCTGTCACAGCTGTTAGCACTACAGATCTCAAACACAGACCTTATGGTGCTATGCAGTTATCAAAAGATAACAGGCAGCATTGCAGTTTCCTAGCTGTATCCAAATAAACAAGACTGGCAAAAAAACCCTTGCGATATACAAGCTATTTGATTATGGTAACAGCTGGCAAAGGTTATATCTGATACCAGCCAACTCCATGAGTCCTGAAATATTTATATGCATGAAATATATCTCTTAATGGATAGGTGTCTATGAGGAAAATAGACTTGGAGCCAAGATTAAGCCAGTCAAAGAGGGTGGGGAAGAAAGAGAGGAGAACAGTTAAGGGAAAAGGTACAGTGGAAAATGCATGAACACATTAATGTGAAGAGCAAAAAAGGATGTGGAAAGCAATGCTTTGCTGGCACTGTGTCTGCCTTAGGGCAGCTATGGTTTTCTAGAGAGCAACTGACACGTGGTGTATAATTTTTATACCATCTAGATTTGTTACATAATGCATATTGCATAAAGGCATGTCTTACCTTTTCAACCATTGTAGAAGTTACATCAATGTTTGGTTTGGCTGGATAGGGAACGGTCAAGGCATACAGATTTGTCCAAAATCTACCCCACATATCACCTTCAAAAAAGAGAGAAACTTAGAAATCCTTTAAATGATTGATTACATATTGTTCAAAAGTGCCAGACTGTTCTATAACTTGTGCAGTGTCATAAATAGGGACGCCTATACATCTAAACAGGTCTGATCCAGATGAGGAGGSGAGCAGTTCTGGGAAGTCATGCATAAGTCAAACTCAGCTAAAAGATTCTTTTGTTCCCCAAGATCAGCTATTCTTGTACAACACACTTTCAGGACTTATCACCTTCCTAAAGGCCTATTCACACCTGAACATCCATGTTGGTAGTCCATGTGATTGCCGTTGCCGTGTTCACGTACATTACAGTTACAGCAGCTTGATGTTGCATGCTTTGAAAGCGAAGCCATGAAATGTGGGAGCTTAGGATAAGATTTAAAAGGAAAAATAAGTCTCTCTGAAGCTCCCATTTCTCAGGAAGACAAGTGCTGCAGAGGGGAGGGAAAAGTCCCAGCCCAGTGCTGGASTTCTGAGCTGGGTCCCTCCAGCTCCGGCAAGGAGGACACCTGTCTTCCCTACCTGTGTCTGCTGCTAAGTACCTGTGTCATCTCTGCCAGGGATGACTTCTCCATTTCTTCTCTCCCCTTCTCTTATCTGTAATCTGTTTGTTAATATCTTGATTAAACAGGCATTTTATCCCGATTACTCTGTTCCCATGTGCCTTGAAGGTGACTGTCCTGTGTACAAAGTCAGGCTTGCATGACACGGCCGTGTTGACATACCCAGCAAGTGAGCAGGGAGGCATCCCATGGAGCTGATGAGCTCGGGGCCGTAGACCTGCTCCAGCCGGTGCCTCACATAGGCATGCAGCTGCTGGTACAGAGGTTTTATCTGGAGGCAGAGGAGGAGAAGGAAACAAATGATTTTCTCTTTGCTCTACGCCACTCATCCCTCCTAAACAGAAAGCCTCGAAGGTATCTCTGATGAAATTCCCCCAGCAGGTAAGTGCACCCCAAACCTGCAGCTGAGCTTTGCCCCCTGCATTGGGGCTCAAGCATTGAGTCCAGATCCTAGCCCCAGAAGTGCTGCTCAGGTACGAGGGAGGGAGCATTGCTAACTTTAGTTGCGGAGTATCAAGGATGCCATCTACCTCATGGGAAACATACCTCCCCCCACGGGCCCTACCTGGAGGAGAGACATGGATCTGCAGAGCTCCCTCTTTCCCAGCCTTTTGCACAGTGCAGCCCGACGGGACCAAGCTGGTCCTAGAATGGCTGCAGAGGTAAAAATGTCATGTATGTCTCCCAGTGTCTGTTAACCCCACGTAGACTGAGATTAGCCAGTTTAGAGCTGGTCGCGTCTTCCTTCACAACATTGACACGCAAGCCCACCATCACAAAACATAACCCTGTGGCCCAGGTGAGAGCTTTTGCCTGCCTCTACCTGCTCAAATGTCTTCTCCACATCTTCAACCAGCTGGTCACGGCTGTATTTGTAGTCTTCTGGATAGTCTGCTTCATAATTTGCTCTCCAGTAATCTCCATAGTCAGAATAACCTGTAAAGCATGGATGTGTCACATTAGGACACCACACATGGCACTGCTCAGGTCTGCAGGAGCAGTGCAGCTCCCTGCYGATCCCATGCAGACCTGCAGCCTTTCCCCCAAAGCATAGCAGCAAAGCACAAGGTGCTCTGGGTCTAGGGGGGAGGAGAGTGCTTCCCCAAGGCTCTGTCCCATGAACGTGCAGGTATGGGAGATTTCCAAGAAATGCAGAAATTGCAGTCACGGTTATCTGCTAATTAGGGTCATTCCAGCTGAAGATGGAGGTCAAAGGAAATTGTCACTCCTGACTGGAGCTCCTGCGGCTATGAGGGAGGGCAGCCTCTGCTCAGGCTAGATACTAAGGGGTTCTCACAGAAGGTATAAACTGGTGGACATTGAATATGGGCCCCGTCCTCCAACAACAAAACCACCAGGGCAGGTGTAAACACCAGGACTGAAATTCAGCTCCCAGTTCCACTAAGTCTTCCAGTCCACTGAGCTCCATCAAGCCTGGAGTAGAAATGGCTCATAGCTGAGGTCTCTTCCTGAATGGCATGGAGGAAGGTCATAATGACCATTTCTTAACGTTTGTTTTTTTCCTGTCTAACTATTTGGACTACAATTTCTTATTCCTGGTGTCTAGCTCCAGCTTGACAATTTTCAGAAAACAAGGAGTATAGGAAAGTAGGTGATACAGCTGCAGTTTGGCCAAGAGACAGATGATGTAGCTACTTCAGAAGCTATTTTAGAAGACCACCAAAGAAAATTAGCAGCCACCTGCCATTGTTCCTTGAAAAGACAGTTCCCTATGATTTTTGTGGAGATCTCTGACCGGAAGCACACTTCCCTTAGTGCAAAATCCTTTTTAAGCACCTGGCTGCATCTGCTGGCATAGGCCTACCAAATCTGATCATTCCGGTTAGGGCATAATGTTTATAAATGTACCACTGCTTGTGGCTGGTGCAAGAAAGTCGAGGCCGATAGAAAAGAGGAGACATCACCAAGACTCAGCAGTACTCACAAGTTGTTTAAATTGAGTGTGCTTGCCCATAAGTCACAAGCAGTGCAGTTCTGGGTAAGGCAGTATGTAATGAAGGGCACTGATACATTACGGTATTTGGGAAAGGTGCCAACAAAGACATCCCCCTTTTGTTCCAGGCTGGTGACAGACCTCTGRTCTGGTCAACGGCACCTGTCTGCATTGCCTCTCACTTTGCAACGTGCACACCAAGAGCAAATTATGTGCAAAGTGCTGCTCATCAACGTGTAAAATGTATGGGTTTTGAACTCCTGTGCAAATTGTGCAAGACTGCGCTATGTTTGTTAATTTCTGGAAGCCAGAAAAAAGAAAAAAAAAAAGTGACTTACCGTTAAGCTTTGCAACCTCATTTTTAAGTTCAACATACTCTTCGTATAATGGTCTCATCATCCTGCCAACATCAGCCCTCCAGCCTTCCCAGGCCCACAGTCTCTCATGATAATCCACGCTGTTAGCCATAATAGTGTCCAGACCTGACAGAATAAAAAAATAAGTACTAGGCCTTGAAAAAGCAGAATCTCTTTTTCTTTCACAGCAGGCAAATGAGCCAAAGCAAAAGAAATTTCATGAACTAAGAAGAAAACACTTTGTATTTGATATACTGAAATATCCCATTATTTTATTGCAACCTTCTCTGATTTATGGTTTTCCCCTTCTCTTTAAGAGACACAGAGCAGATCACGAGTCCCTTAAATGCTCTCTCTGCATTAGCTTCCCTTAAGTTGGTAGCATTCTTGGGGCTGGCCTCAATGCAACACTGAGTCCAACAAGGCTTTGATGACAAGGGAAAAAAMCAGACTTACTGTGACGTAGGCAAACCCCAGGTGACAGGCAGGCTGTCACACAAGCTGAGCAGCCCTCTCCAAATTTTGTCTACTACAAGTAGGAGACAGTACGTCTCGTGGGCAGCAGGCCCGCTGGAGGTCCCTGAACTGCAAGGTGCAATTAAATTATGGCTAAGCAGGATATATCTAGTGAAACTACAGCCTGTTCTCTTACAGTCAGGAGCCACCCTTGGGCTTTTTCTTTTTGAACCCTCAGTGTAAAGGACACAGTAGGGGCAGTGGTTAGTACTGTACCTGGCTCCAGCACCAAACACTCGGACGGTTCAGTGATTTTGCAGACGGTCCCGGTGCTGTAGATGGTACTCATTGTATTTAGCACAGTGCTCAGCTGCAAGTTAGATGCGAGACAGCCCATTAGAAACCCACTCTGTGCAAAATAACAGCCAATTATGCTAATTCTTTAAAAGCTCGATTCAACACTTCACCCACCAGCTTAACATTTAAGCATATGTTTAAGCTCAGTAGAGATTAATAAAAGAATTTGCTTAAATGCATTACTGAGCCAGGACCTAGCTGGAAAAGACAGATAATCTCCCAAATATATAATGTAATCTACAGGTCCTTAATATCCAGTCAGACAGAGCTCTGGATTTAATGAGCACAGACTGTCACGAGCACGCTATCAATATACAGCAGCAATAAAACAATAAAGTTTAGCAATGTGCTTCCATAAGCGTGGACCCACCTACACTTTCCAGGTAGGTCGTGGTTTTGAATGGCAGCAAAAAGGGCCCCTTCCGCAGATGCTGCCAGACTGACTGTTGCTTGTGGTTTTTAACATCGCATCATGCTGATTGCATAGATCTGCTTATACTCCGTTACAGAGACGCTAGGGCTCATGTCTTGGCTCAGCTGAAGGCCAAATGCATCTGAAATCATTCAGCTCTATCTCAGAAGCTATGCTACATAGCTGGTTTTATTTTTTGTTATGTTTTCAGGTTTTCATACCTCAAGAAAAACATGCACCACTTTTAGCTTTTCCTTTAGGACTACATTATTTCTCATTTAAAACTTTAAATCAGAGCTATGTAGAGCTGTCAGTGGGAGGGGTAGTTAATGACTAGCTCTTACTTTATCTCTGTCAGCATTAAAATAAGTGGGTGCCCAGGGAAATTTTTTTATCAGTAAGGAATATTTAAATATTCCTATGGAATCCCACCAGACTGTACAAAAAGTCACTTTTCAAGCAAGAATCAACAATTTCAGCCCCAAAGACCATTTATCTAGGAAACTGCAAGTGTCTAAACAGGGAGGATACTGAAGAAAATACCTCCTCAACAGAGACAGCATGACCATCAGTGCACTCCTGTGCTCCAAAAAAAATATAAGTTTGTATGAACTGTCAGCATTCCCAACAAGGTAATCTGTCTTTCCAGAAACACATTTCATTTGGATCAGACAGGAGATCCAGTCAGCCCGCTGCTTTTCTTGCGTGGTGGTTAACACTGCTGATCTTAGCAGAAAAAWCTCAGGATCCTTCTATAATGAGGTCTGTAGGATCCCCTAACTCAATGCTATGTTTCAATKTGATCTCCAGCAAAAGGAAACTAATTTAACCCTCAAGTGTTTGGTTATTAATCCCTTTTGAGTCTGCACAGCTGCTCACTCCAGTTCCACATATAGTTGTTATCCATATACATGCCTTCTACATGAACTTGTCGGTGGAAATGTCAAATCTCATTGTGAATCTTGCTAAATCTTGCTGGCCTTYAGCAGCTTTCTGTGGAAGGAGGTCACCAACCCTCCCCAATGTCAGGCATCCCAGGGTGCCCACTGCATAGAAACATCCCCTCTTTTTCAYAGTTTGATAATGCAACCTGTGCAGAGAAAAAAAGACTTCCTCCACCTCCACCTTTTTGACTCATTGAACGTCCTTTCACCCATCTCCTTCTGCTCATTGCCCTAGGTCTGGACTTAGCGAAGCACTTACCACAGGTCCTCTTTTCCTCTTATGACTAATCCAGCCATTTGTGCAAGGACAACTCTGAGGCGTGTGTGTGTTTGAAATTCATTGCATGGATTACATGGCAAAACTGCTGACTTGAATGGGAACCAGCGTCCCCTGGAATTCAGACCACCCCTCCAGTCCTGTACTGCTACAAGCACCCTGTACAGGTACACTCTCCATACCCATGCTGGGAGACAGCATCATCCCGAGACAAGCAGGGTGGCGGCAGCACCGTGCCCTCGCTCGGGGGTGTTGTGGGAGGCAGCTCAACAAAATGAGCTACATTCAGCAACTTACTCTGCTATATTTTTCCGGTGACAGCACAGATGATCCTCTGTCCTGGAGAGCCTGGATCTGGAGCCTGGTGAGAGCATCCTGGATGCTGGCTAACGGGAAGCTGCTGGCGTTCCTGGAGGCCTCGTCGTAAAACGCGGACCACTTGGCATCCGCCTCGTTCTGAAAGGGGTTCACACAAACCCTGAATTACTCCGCCAAAAGAGTGCAGCAGCCTGGTGTACTCAGTGAGCAAAAATATTACTCCTGGGGAGAACTTCATTTCTGGAGATCACCTGTGGATTGCGCTGCACAGTGAAACGGCTGGAGAACTTTTCGGCTTTGTTTTATTGACACATCCAGATAACCATTTTTCTTTGGAAATAGCAAAAAGCAGGACTGTCTCCTCACATCATGCTGCTTATTATTGATCCAGCATCACCTAGCTGTGTTCCCTGCTATTCTTAATCACCACGTATTCTCCCCTTAGTGCTTTTCTTCACGCACCTGTGCCTAACAGAAACCAGATACAAGCCAGGGCACAAGAGTTCTGTGACCGAGATGTCATTCCCCATTTCTGCTTCAGTAGCAGTGAAAGACAGCAGCCGAGATATTGATATTGAGACTTTTCATTATGCAAATATCACTTTCTCCTGAAGTTTTGGTAAGTAAAAGATTATACTTGGGCATAGTAGGCTCTAAACAGGTGCCTAAATGGGGCATGCAAAACCTCAGTGACGTTTTGCATGAGATGATTGCTTTTACCACTGCTTCAATTACATACCATGACACATGAAACTCCCAAATTTCAGTGCACAAAGTAGCACCATAAGAACATTATTTGGATTTGGGACTGTCTTATTCTTATTGACCTTTTTTTAATGTGTTTGTACATAGTTTAGCACATCAGCACCCATCCCAAATGGCAACAAGAACAGTACTAATTAACCTGGGTCCTTGGGACTGTTTAATTATTTGTGCTCATGCTAGAGTTTCCTGGGTTGTGGAGAGGGCACCTGTAACACCCATCCCTCCCTGCTGAGGCATCAGGAAACACAAATGTCATATTGTGCCTGAAGAGCTCTTTCAGGCACACTTCACCCCTGTGCAAACACATGGTGAGGCCAATGCTTTCGCCAGGGCTGTGCCCGGGTTGTCCAGCCCCGTGTGTGATGGACCCACCGTACCTGCTTTAGGCTCCGGCGAGAGGGCGGTGGCAGATGTAAGCCCTTGGCAGTCCCATCCCCACGTCTTCCCCTGCCCACGCAGCCCCTCTGCGGGAGGGCAGCCATCACCAGGAGGCTTTCCAAGCTCTCCCCTTCACGGGAGCAGAGCAAACAGCCCTGCTGCTGCTCAGYGGCTTGCAAAGCTCAGTGGGCAAGAGCTTGGTAAGCACCCAGAGGAAGAGCATCACTGTGTAAATCTGTTTCTGAACTCCTTGTCCTGAGCAGGGACGGAGAGGTGCCGTAGGAGCAGCGGGGCAGAAGAGGGGGCTCTTTGGCTACAAAAGCCGGGGGAAAGAAGTTAGCTTGCTGTCTGATTTTTCCCTAATTAGAGAAAATGGTTGATAAGTCAAAGGAATAGTTACGGGGTTTGTGGCCCAATTTACAAGGAAAATGGATGGGAAGAAGCCAKAAGGGACAGCATTCATTAACTCTGCTCCTCCAGCAGAAAGGGAGGAGAGGAAGCAGTGGGTTTATTACCAGCGCTACTGAAGAGATCAAGTGAGAGAAAACGTTCTCTCTGAGCACTGAACTAATTGGTTCTTATTGCTGCTATCTCCTCCTGTATTTTATTATCATCTCATTAATGCTGAAAGTACTATATGGGGCTTTCATTTTACGTGTTACAGTATAGGYACCTGGTGCCTTGGAAAACATTCCAGATTGACAATGATTAGTCATTAGGATTTCTTTCAGCAACCAGTCTCCTTGTTTTAATTAAGAAATACCATAATTAAACCATGTTTTAATTAAGCTGTAAGACCACAAAGTGGAAGAGTTAAACCATTATGCAAAAGTAGATGTAGGATGTTCAGCTTCATTTTTATGCTCTGAATTGTTTTTCTGTAAAGCTTGAGTTAACTTTAAAATACACACAGCTACAAAATTCAAGGTGTTTTTGTTCATTTTCAAAGGCTCCAAGGTTACCAGATGCTAGGCTGAGGCATGGCAGTATCGGTAACCAGCCAGATCATGGCTGACTGCTCTTAATAAACACGGTACTTGCCTAGAGACCCCGTTGGCTGGGACAGCTAGAGGTTGGTGTTGAGAAGCAGGGAGAACTGCGTTGCAAGATAGCATAAGTACAAATGCTGTGGTCCTTCCTGCAGATAGAAATTGACTTGCAAACCAACATACTAGACCACTGTACTACAAACTCCACTGCTGGCATTTGGAAATCCATGATGTCACTTCATTTTTCCCAGTTTAATACCTCCAGGCAGTCTACCAACAGCCCTGACTATGAGAAGAGTGATGGGGGGTGGGGGGGAAGGTCCCCCACTGGGTAAAGGGTGTGGACCACTATATAAAACCATCAGCAAACATTTAATAGAATGCCTACATTCAGAAAATGTTTGCATATTCAGTGAGAAGTAAAACAATTTCATCAACAAAGAGAGTGTTGTCCATGTCAGTAAAAAGCCCAGTGTTGTTCAGTCTTACAAAAAGCGGGAGACCTGAGCTCATGTGAGTGCAAGATTTGAATCCCATTCCCTCGTGCTGCAGGGCAGCACCTAGCCCGGGCCCTGRGAGAAGACCATCACCTCCAAGCTGTTCCCTCTCCAAGAGGAACAGGTCCCTCACAGAAATGCCGCACCGGGAGGCACTGGTGGTGGYGGACCCCTAGCAGAAGAAGGCGTCTCTCTCCATCCAGCTCAGATTTTGGGGCCGAACATGCAGCGCTCCCTTGCCTTTTCCCTCTGCTCACCGGRGTGACTCAAGGTGATGGCTAGGGACAAGTCCAGCCTCCGGCCATCCCCGTGCAGTGTGAGGGTAGCCCAGGCACCAACCCTAGGCTGTAGAGGCTGGTAGTGGCCCAGGCACCTCCAAGTGAGGCATTGCTACATTAAAGCAAGCCCCTCTACCCTCCTGAAACTAAACCACAGCAACCAAAGAAGTAGCACTCCTATTTCAGCCAACCTCGGTGAAACCAAAATAAATTAGAAAGTAGCTGTCAGATTCCTAAAACAACAGTAAAACCCGCAGGACGGAGCACTTACCATTTTCCTGGCAGTCTCCTCGGTGATGTTGGTGTTGTAGTTCCATGAGGCAAGGGAGTTCTCATAGCTGATATTTTCTGCCCTCCCGTTAAACTCTTCTAGAAACATTTGGGCTTGTTGTGTGACATCCTGAGGGGTCACGACAGYGCTCAGACCACAGAGAAGCCAGAGGTGGACGAACATATTCATGTCCGGGCTGAGAACCTCCCAATGAAGTAGGTTTCCTCAGGTAAGCTCCTCTGTCGGGCTCTATCTGATCAGCCTTCAAGCATGGCTAGCGTGAAAAGAAAAGGCTGAATCCAATCTCCTGGGCCTTTTATAGGTTTTATCCATTGTAGGAGAGAAAGGAAAAAGTTTTTTATAAAAAGCCAAATAAACAAAAGTCAATGATTAACTTTGGAAAAACATAATTCCTCCTGCCATTTTATGGCCTTCTTATAAAAGGCTTTTACTTTTGGTTAATGTTTCCCAAATGTGCTGTCAATGATACAGCTGGTCACTTTATCTATAGCCTGCCCATGTCTCTGGTAGCTCAGAATCTGTGAATCCTTTAACAGGTTGGTGATAAGCTGTAAAAATATTTAGAAACTTCACTGAAACACCAAGCCATGAACCTTAACTCCCAGGCACAAGAAACCCAGTTAGCCTGACATAGCGTACCTGGTTGGGTGTTTAGGCCCATATTTTAAAAGGCTTTGCAAAGTCCGAGTGATTTGGAGAACATACCTCATTTTCAAAGCAACTGGGGCATATAAAACCAGATTTTTAAACGTGTTGAACTATCAAAAAGTAGCAAGAGACTTTGTGGCATCACATCATCTTGCATAGAGACCTAATCTGAACTATAAATCAACTGGATTTAAGTACTAAGGTGACTAAGACTACTAAGATGACTCCAGTTTAATATCTAAATGCCTTTGCTAATCTAGCTAGGAACCTAGCACTTACTGCAAATCAATAGGAAAATCAATGCATGAATTAGTTCTGGAAATACAGCTTGGGTTGAATGTTATTGACCAGACAATACCTTACTACKTTTTAAATTAGCCTATTTCTGCTCAGGATCACTTGGTTGGTTTTGTTTTTGGTTTGTTTGTTTGTTTCTTGGGGGGTTGCTTTTTGAGCCGCAACTCTGCAGCCACATCCATGGGGTTGGTTTCCAGTTCCCAGCAGAGCTTCCCCAAAACTATTGTGAGTCTGTCTACATGGGAGCAGCAGCAATCAGCCCCTTCATTGCCAAACACCAAGAAAGGAGTTCCAGCCCTCCCATGTGCGACGGGCTGAACACAGCTCAGCCTCAGCAGGGCTGCCAGCAACAGGCATYCCCAGCAAGCAGAGCCAGAAACCAGGAAGCACCTTGCTTCCATATATTCTGATACCCATGTCCTGTGGACCAGGGACAAATGATCTCTGTCAYCCATGTGCAATTCTCTAACAATATTTTTTTTTCAAGGGAAAGCCAACAACAGTCACTCAACCGTTCCCCAGAGGTCACATTCCCTAAATTGCATGTTACTCTTCTTGGTGCCATCCAGACTCGTCACATTTTGTGCTTCCTCAGCAATGGTGTCCACATCTGATCGCAACCGAAACCTTATCAGTAGTGCAATCACCGTCTGCATCTTACATGCTGTACCTTGCTGGTACACTCCTTCTTTCTGGCGACATTAGCCAACATTGATTCATTCCAGTTGCGACCATTCTGGTAGCACTGTTACGTGCTCAGCCGTTCCCCTTTTTGTCTCTGCACCTCTGGTTCTAGGGTGGCACTAATTAGTGCATTTTAAATTTGTCTGGGCTGAAGTCCATCGCACKGATTTCAGATCATTTTTCCAATTTTTTATGATCATTTGGAATTGTAATCCTTCAGAGSACTCCCAGCTTGGCAATGCCTGTAAACCTGTTAATAGATAGATAGGTTTTCTCTTCCCACATCCAGATCATATGGGATAAAGCAAAG
Source organism: Oceanodroma leucorhoa (assembly GCA_030449065.1). Classification (NCBI taxonomy): domain Eukaryota; kingdom Metazoa; phylum Chordata; class Aves; order Procellariiformes; genus Oceanodroma; species Oceanodroma leucorhoa. Next base: position 5,663,882 of record JASVER010000032.1, on the reverse strand, counting down.
CCCAGGAAACCTATCACTTAAAATGGCCCCTCTTCTTGACTGAGAACCACAGAGCTTGTTTTTTATGTAATTATGTGCCTTTTGTGATTCTTGTCTAGCTCATCTTTCCTTAATTTGCCAGTGAGACTGTCACGTGGTGAAAAGTTTAAAGGTTTTTGTGTTGTTGTTTCATCTGTTTTCTGTCAGAGCAGAGAATTATGTCTATTATTACCTTGTTATGATTTCTTCTCCTCTAATAGAGAACAGGGACTATGCTGATTATTCGCTTTAACTCTTTTATTTTCTCTTCTATGCCGGTAAGCTAACTGCACAGTCACTGGACCCAGTACTTTTTAGGGTACCAAAATAGGGCTGGCTGATCCAAAATTCCCTTTTTATATTCAGGTGTCATTTTTTTCCCCCTTTAAAGTGGTCTGGTGCCTTCCCCAGGGGCAGCCTTGATAGCTGTGGTCTCCCTGCGGTGGTGCAGGAGTCACCTGTGCTCCTCGCTCCAGCCTGCGGCTGCCACCTGCCCGTGCACAGCCCCGAAACCCCGAGGGGTGCCTGCACGACCCAGGGGCCCCCAAGCAGTGGGATACTTGGGGGATACCTGGAGGGGAGAGAAGGGTGTCACCTCGTTTTGCATAGGGAGTGCATCTGCACCTGCATTTAAGTGTGTGCGCAAGCATTGTGGTGAGCTGAAAACGTAGCAGGGAGAGTCACACAGAATCACACTGCAAATTTTCAGCCTTATTTCTAAGTTCTTTTCTATTGCATACCTAAATGCAATACTTGATATCATATCTGAGGAATAATACAAGAATTACACTGCATCTTTCTTGCCTTTGCCTTAATACAAGAGAAAAATCTTAAAGTTGTGAGATGAATTAGCACAAACTTACKTTTTGAAAAACAGCGTTACGACAGTGGGGAGCCACTGGGCTCCACGCACGTCATACATTCATGGATGGATTTGCTCCCATTGAGCAGACATGTGGGAGACCAGTGGATACAGACTTGTTTGTGTCAGCCTTACTACCATGGCACGCTTTCTGCAGGATGGCCAGGCTCTGAGCTGGGAGTGATTTGTGTAGCCTGAGATGCTGACGGCAGGTCTACGGGGGGAGGATGCCATCCATTCTTGGATAAGCTGGGAGCATTTTTTGGGGTGGACTTTCAGGCTGGTCTGGAAAGCTGGCAAAAGCACGGAGAAAATTTGTGCCACAGYAAAAAGGAAACAGCAAACAACTGAGAAAGGGAAGTACCTCGAGCCTTTTCAGGAACTCCAAACCTCCAGCAAGGGCAGCAAGGCAGCAGCAGTTGGGTTTGGGTGATAGGAGACGAGCAACTGGGAGTTAAAATCCAGTCTTAATCAAATACGTTGTTGTATGCACTGGCGGCCAGCCTGCTTGGCTCGGAGCAAAGACGACTATGTCAGTTTACCACCGTTACMGTACAAAGGCTGCGGGTAACCTGACATAATAACACAGGCTCATTCTCCTCCAGWGTGCCAGTCCTCCCCTCCACCCCTYGGGTCTGCAGCATGAGCTGTGGCTCCCAGCTCCTACCTGATACTCCCAGTCTGGTAGTCCCCAGGGTCCGAGTTGTCTGACATCTGCTTAAATAGCTGCCCACCAATGTTCAAYCGTACCCTGGCTCTGTTAGAGCAGTTTTCTGCCTCATCACTCATGTTGTTGGCTGAGCTGTGCTATGAAACTAGGACTGCAATAACAGAGAATTTCATTTAGGGCATGCCTCAATAAGAAACCACTGTGTTGCGCATTGGGCACCACAGACCCTTAAAATTGCTTAAAATACCATTATCAGGCCATTTTTCCWGGCAGCAGCACTGCTTAAGCTCTCTGCTGCACTTTGTCACTCTGCCTAGTGCATAAGAGATGGACATAAGCATTACTCGGTGACCGATTTGCAGAGAGGGGCTCTGAAGAGCTGTGGCTGCACGGGGCCGGGGCTGCCTGGCCTGGAGCATCCCCAGGGAGGATGAGCTGCCATGGGACAGCCACTCCACCGCCTGCGCAGGGCTGCTGCTGCCCCACTCTCTGCCACTCCTCTGCCATTTGCCAAAGAGCAGCTCACATCAGTGAAATACCTGGCAAATCCTTGCTCTGAGGACTCCCCGCAAAGTGGCTTTGTGGAGGCAGCAGACAGCCTGGGGGTGGCTTCAGCCCCTCCGCACATCGCCCTGATACAGCAGACGTGCTTGGAGAGGGGCCACGTTGCCGCAGCCACACCTGGGCATCGCTAAGGGGCAATCCCAGATGCTCTCCTTCTTCATGCTTCAAACTGGGGGCTGGGCAAATAGTCCTTTTAATCCCCCGAGCTGCCTTTTTCCCACATGACTAACTCTTCTGCATGCGTGACATCCGCCTTTTCTCGGACAAAAGCCCTCCCTGGCTCACCAGCTGCCCTCAGCCCATGCAACGGGGGCTTTCCCCATGCTGGGAGCCCTCCTACATGAAGGGGCTTTTGTGAGAGCCTCGTGTCCACTCTCTAGGTGGGGAGCAGAGCTGCATGGYGGCGAGGACAGACGTCTCTGCTCCTCTGCAGGCAAGCACAGCCCATCCTGCCTGATCTCTGAGCCACCTGGGACCAGCTCCCATACAAAAGGCACGTAYCAACAGCCAGCCTCGGCTCGAGCATCAGCAGTTTGGGCTTAGCTGGCTCTTCCTCTGCAGAAACGCCCAGTGCCAAGACAGGCTGCTTCGCTCCCTGGATTTCAGACCTAAAGAGAAGCTATCACTTTTACCCCACTCCTTCGCACTCCAAGGGAGGTGCAGGCTGGTGGCTGTTCCCCAGGTCAAAGCATGCTCAGCATCGCCAAGGAGGCAAGTGCCCCATGGGCAGGGATAAGTCCCAGATCTGAAGACAACATCAGGAGCTGTGTAAAGATGCTGTCAGTTGCCCAAAGCATCAGGAAACCAAAGTGGTTTTGCAAGGTTTAGGAGAAAGCATTGAAGCTGAATGATTTTCAGGAAGGCAGATGAGTGTACAAATCGGCAGGTTAAATCAAGATCATATATTAAGGAGACAGAAGAGAGGGAACCGTTCAGGGGCGCAACATCCTGTATTCTTTACACCTTGTCCATTAAAAAAAGTCACCTTGCCTCACCAATGAAGGGAAAGGTATTGATCCTGTAAAACACAGCTTTTCATCTAGGCAACCCATGTTTCTCATTTTGGTTTTACTAAGGCAGGAGTGAGTGGTCCCAGTTCGTTTTACAGTGACCATGTGTCTGCACATTAGCATCTACAATGTCATTTAGATACAMTATCATAGAGAACATTAGTCCAAAGTCTAAAACTCCTGTTGGTCTACTACTGATAAAAGCTAYACACTGTAATTTGTAGCAATTAGAATTTAAATGATAGGAGAGCGGCAGAAGCTGATAGAGACATAATGCCAGAACACTCCCACCATTTCTCCAAAATTAAATGCTTTCTATTTAGCCATTGCTGTAGCTAATAAGATGCTTTTACAGCTTCAGATTGCCACCTCTAAGGGAAAGGGAGACACAGTAGGAAGGAAGAGGACAGACTAGCAATATCAAACTTTTCTTTTCCATCTTAAGTGAAATTCAGTTCCTACTGAAGCTGCTGACTTTACTGAGAACAAAGGGGAACTTGTGCTATATAGGTAGAATCCCTCTGCACCATTTTATCTTGGGCAGAAATGCAAACATCAATCCAGCCACAGAATATCCAGTTAAAACACAAGTGCATTATGCTAAGTGCATCCACAGTGCTTAATGTATTCACAAAACTGAATATACTGACACATTTGTGCTGGCAAGAGTGTATCACTCATCACTGTCAATGTACTTTAGCTTTATGTGATTTGAAAACCAGGAAGTTCAGTCCATCCAATTAGGCGTATCTAGTGCAAATTTTTCATTAGCAATTGTCCCGTAGCGTAGGAAGCTGCGGTGTCACTCCATTGCACACATCCCTTCTTGCATGCCATATTGAAAGGAAGGAAAAACCTTGAGAGGCCAAAAGGAACRGCTCATAGAAAACCAAGCACAGATTGCTCATTGCTAATAGATTGTGGACAGTTGGTCAATGCATTTTCTGTAAAACTYGGTGCATTTAAAACAGCTCATTTCATGAGTCACAGGTTACTGCGCTGATGAACTGACCAAAYTTCTGAGGGCATCTGAGCCATGTTTTTAAGAGTATCTAGAAACATAGACTCCCACTTTTCACTGGGAGTTATTTTAAGTCTTTGTTGCATTTCTGCCCTAAGTTTTAAAGTAATTTCTTTTGTTTTCCCACAGGGGGGAGATTACATATGAAAAACTCTGTCAAGATGTGGTAACACTCCTTGCTTGGTCAAAACTGACAATCAGTTCTTGGAACCAAACTATCAAACCAGAAGCTCTTGTGCTAATGCTGTGATTTGTATTACTTTGGGAATTATTTCATTCTCACAGTGATGAAGGAACAAGACTTGAATCCTGCCCTGAGGCTCCTTGTGCCCACTTCACCCTTCTCTTTTGTGAACAACGGCAGAAACAGTGAACTGGCTTCAGCTAYGTCTTCCCTCAAAATGCAGAACAAAGGTGTCGCCTTATGAAGGCATAGCCAGGAAAGTGTTCTCCATGAAGGTCAGCGTGACAGAAGCAAATGTCAYACCTGGACAAACAAATAGGAGCAGATAGTCTGCAAGAGGCCCATGAGGTCATCCCTCCAGGTTCTTCAGCACCAGCAGAGCCCCAGGGGAATACTGGGTCTAGTTGTCAGTACCAGACTTCAAGGTGGGCTAACAGGGAGATGTTTGGAGGAGAGTACCACARACAGACTCTCTCAAGACTTTGTACACTGTCCTGGAAGAGAAGATGCAAATGCTGATGTGACAGAACAAGCTYCAGTCTAGTTTTCTCCAACACAGAGTAAGCATCAGCTTGCAGGACAGAGTGGTTAGCTTTCCTTAAAGCAAGTGGCAGAATGGCTCAAGTAAGGACTTCAGCATCTGCTCACAGTTTGAAATCTTCCCTAAATAAATATTGATAAACAAGGATTACTAATTTCATTTACAAAACCAGTCTGTGGTCGATACAATGCTGAAGGTTGTGCACAGCAAATGGCTGTGCCACGACCTACTCGGTCCCTAATTTAAGGAGGGCACTGCAGAGTTCCTGACGTTCCCCAGCACTCCAAATGTCTAGCTAATGACTAACAGCGTAAACAACTTACTCATGCATGATTTGTGCTCATTCTAGCCTAGACATCAATATTCTCTCTCAAGTAAGCTGAACAGAACTGCAACGCCCTTCCTGAAATGTCGACTTGCTGGAGATGTGGAGCTAGCGATAAACATTGCAGATTTTCTTCAAACAGAACTTCTCTGGCTTTATTGCTTCATTTAATTGAATTTTCTTTTCTCCTCTCTTTTTTCAAATGCAGCTCTTGAAAATGAAACAGTTTGGTCTCGGGCACACCCTGTTCCTYTGCAGAAATTCATTGGCATGGCACAAACATGACTGAAAGCAGAACCGACTCATTGTTTTAGGAAGCAGTTTACAGTATAGTCTTTATTGCTTGTTACTCACTTTCCTGTTTATCATSAGGTCGTTCAATGGTTTAGAGAAAAAAAAGCAAAAATTACGAAGTTACATAAAACATCTGGGCCAGATCCTCAAGGGATATAAATTGCTGTCGTACCRTTTGTAGGCTCTGGAGGACAGGCTTTACCCAATCAAAGTGCTCTTTGTTTTCTAATACGATCCTGCTGCTCAAAGAGACTAGAAAAGAGATTTATTTCTTCTGCAGCACTGTGCCCTTGATTAACCTAGTTTGTGGAACCTATTTCAGTAAAAGAGCTAATACCAACACTGACTTCAAAGCATTGCTAAGTGTGGTACCTGCCTGTTCATGTATTATTTGCTTCTCTCAAGCCATTTTCTGCCAGCAGAGAGGCAAGCAAGATGTGTGCTCTGGGTGAATCCCACATCATCATTAGCAGAAAATTATGCCAAACTGCCATAAAGTAATTACGTGGCTAAAAGGTGAGCTGGGAGGAAGTCAGTGATCAAATACTTACCACCAGAGTCAGCCCACATCACATAATGTTTTGTTCAGAGGCTTTCAATCTATTTTCAAATTGCTGGCCAGTGCCGTTGGCTGAATTGAACCTTCACTCAGGCCTTGAGAAGTGTGCTCAGATATGCTTGGCCCTTTTTCATATCAAGTGAATTTTATTTCGGTATCATATAGTACAATACGGGATAACAGTAATTCTTAATCGGTAGCTCGAGGCTGCTCTTGCACCACCAAGCTATTCTCAGCGAAATCTTTCACGGCTTCTTGCAGAGGTGCTGCAGTTACAGCAATCCATTGTGGTCATACTGCAGTGTAGCTGTCATACAATGTGAAAAGTGTGGAGGTTTAGAAATGATKGGACCTGAATTACCGCAATAAAACTCTTCCTGAGTGAGAGACCTTGGAGCAATGACTGAAGAAGCAATAATAACACTGTACCCTGTATCTTCCCTCCAAACGATCTTAAACACTGGTAAGCTTAATCTTTGACATTCCTGTGAGAAATACATCTCCATGTTGTGGATGGTAATTTTGAAGCACTGAGATATTATCACTAATAACTGACTTTATTAATCCTTTTCCAGAATGGAGCAGCACACCCTCTGGGACACAGAGAAGACACAGCCCTCGCCCAGAGGCACCCACCAGCAGGACATCAAAGACAACTGTGACAGATGAGACRACGTGAGGCAAATGATCAGCAGGTTCCATAGTTTTATTTTGCATTTAGCCCTCCTCTCCCTGACTGCCCTAGCCCCGCTCAGTTTTCTCTCTTCGCCCTGCTGCTTCCTCTTCTCCTCCCCATTCCTCCTCTTCTGCTCACCGCGTACCCAAGAGCCAGCACTGAGTCAAACGGACAGCCAAAAGTGCTCGACACTGCCAAAATGTTGAAGGATTTGTACCCTGGGAGACAAGAAACCTTTGTACCGTTCAGGACACTGGAGGGTCCTTTACAAGCAGCTTTTACCCTGTTTTACCCTGTTCCTGTTGGTGAGGAGTCTGATGGAATAACCCTAATAAGTAAATGGGTTTCCTAATACTGCCTCCAAATATGACACTGGAAACAGGATGGCTAATGGTCAAATCCTGCCTCCAGTGAYGTGGGCAGCTGTTTGGTGACTGCTGATGCCATATTTTGCTTCAACACACTTCTATTCTCTATGTGCAGTTAACCACACGTACAACTCCCCTTTACTGGGGCCCAGTTCTTCTGAAATCAGTATGACTTTTATCACTGATTTAAATGGGAATRGGATTAGGGCACAGATAGCACAGTCTGTATGTACGGCTGACTTCACAGTAATCCAACAATGCAGTTCAGGCTCTGGCACGATTTGATGCCCTCAACTCCCAGCCACACAAACAGGAAACACAGGTCTGAATGGTCTCTGCCAACTTACCACCACCTACAYGTTCTCATTCAGGCCGGGTGCATCAAGCCCAGCAGCTGGTGTTTCAGGCACTGAATCTTTTCAAAAGCTGTCCAGCTGTCACATGAAGAGTTCAGCTGACCTCAGGTTCGCTATGTCTTGGAAATCTGCTCTAGTTTTATTGTTAAAAAATGTAAAGGAGATTTTTTCAAAGAGCTGCGAAATGCCCTCATAGATTTAATGAAAGCTGGGCCACTAACCACAGACTGTACCTTTGGAAAATCCGCCCTTTGTTGCAACTTTTCATTTCAACAAATTTCAAACTTYTGCAACTTTTAATTTCCAGCTCATGTAATCTGTGACTTTGACTGTTAAGTGAAAAACATTTTTAGTACCAGATCCTTGGTAGTTCTAAAGCTAAAGATGACCCAGCTGCTTTTAACCTGCTCTTACGGAGGCTGTAAAAGCTTGCTTTTTTTTCCTCAATAAATTAAAACTTTCATGCACTGATCACTATTCCATCCAAAGGCATACGGCATATCAGCAAATGGAAGTCATTTTACAGAGAAACTTTTGCATATGGCTTGAAAGAAAGCCCAGCAAGAATTGACAATGATAGATGATCTCCCAGTGACATTCAGGAATAATGCAGTTTCACATATCAGGGAAAAACAAGCAATAGACATATTTAAATAATCATTAAAAATTAAACGCCTGACACAAGGCAGGTTTCAACCCTGTTCTGCCACACATCTTCTGGAAATCTTTAATGGATATCATTTGAGGTCTTCTCATTTGCTTTGCTCATGAACAAAAGCTTTGTAATGGAGGTTCGAGTGTATGTGTTATCAGCAAAAGGTTCTCTCGAGGGAAATTAAGTGAAAGGACATTTTTCTTGTCTTCATGTTTGACATTCAGGAGTAGTGATGAGATAAGGTAGGCACAGGAGTCTATCAAAAAACCGCCAGATAGCAATGGCAGCATTTCATAAGGATGTGAACCGTTCATCATCTGCTGCAAAGACTCCATTAATGTGGCCTGCTTTTAAATCCAGTGTTTCGCAAGGAATCCCATTTTCTACTGTTACTGTCGCTTCGCCTTTCTCTTCTAAATTTTCTCTCTCTGTTGACTCTTTATTCTTTCTAAAAACAAGGAAGAGAAAATCATCTTATTCTGTTGACCTGCAGCACTCCACCACAATTCCACAGACAGAAAACTGCACATTTAGTCAGAAGTTTATCATAAGTTATGTCTGAAAGGCATAATCTAGTGCACTTCTTTGCTGTTGTAAATATACCACGGAAGGTGGGAGGCCCACACATTGGAAGGCCTGGTTTAGTGGTTCGAGGTCAGGATTGAGAATCAGAAAACCTAGAGTAAACATGTTGTAAATATGTCATATATAAAGCTCCTTGTTTTGTAACSCGACTGGAGGGTACAGAAGGAAAAGTTGGTGCAAAACAAAAATGGAAAAAAATCTCTAAATCTGTTTTTGCTTTACATCAGGAAGGACTGCACTAAATATCTAGTCTGACCCTGTTATGTATGTCACAGATTTCACCCCATGATGTGGACAAATTAAAACATACTTTTTAGAAACAGATCAGCTTTAGACTACAGCCTCCAATGATGGAGACTTGAGTACCCTCACACTCCTTGATGATCTTCAGAAGTTAGGTACTCTCAATGCTGTAAATCTACATTTTTAGTTCAAACTTCATTAACAGCCACCTTCCTACCCAGTATTTTGTATTTTTGTTTTCTAGATCAAACAATTGCATGGCTTTCACTTTTCCAGGCTCCAGTTCTCACCAAAAGCATATAAAAATAGTTGTTGAATAAAATTACCTAAAAATACAACCACAAGAAGATGTAATACAGAAATATCAGTCAACATGTCACGATGTTCCTTTAATTCCAGATTTATTCTGACCTTGAGATCTACTGGTTCATAGTTGAAAAGCCTGCTGTACTTTACAGCCTGCAGCATCAGCGGTTTCAGAGGATAAGAAACTCAAAGGTCAGCTCCATTGCTTCTTCCTATCCCACAATATGTACTGTAACAATCTGACTCAGGACAATCATAACAACCTGACTCGGTGTAACTGCTAATATCAGCAATATTAACAATAATAAAATTTTACTGACCTTTGGGAGATTCTTGGCATTACAGACTTGCTAAAAATAAATGTGGGGGGTAGTAGAGGCGGGGAAACCTCTGACCTCTGGCCACTGTATCTGCTCTTACAGTGATAAAAGGAGTGTTCTTTAATACAAAAACTGTGGGGGCAGAACATAAAAGAAGATACTAAGGAGCAGATTTAAAAGAAACAAGAGGAGATGTGTGGAACTCATTGCCCTAGGAATTCAGAGAAGCTAAAAATTTCTATGAGTCCAAGGGGAGACTCAACAAGTTAAGGGAAGAGAAAACATTGTGGGTTACCCAATACATGAAGACCAAATCCAGCTCTTGAAGGCCCAYAGTTGCAAATTAGATGCTGGGAGAGTAACAGAGGGAAGCATTGTGTGCCCTTACTCTGTTTTCACTCTTCTCAAGGCAAAAGTTTATGGCCTCTGCTGCAGATGGGATTTTGGGGGTAGGGGTGGACTTCAGTCAAGCCCAGCATAGACAGTAGAGGATGGTCCTGCCCTGGGTATGTGGCAAATCGGGAGACGGAGGTGTCCTATTGCTGTGATGACAGGAGAACAAACATAAGACTGGGAGACAGTGTGTCTGATCCAGCTCACCGTAGGGCTACAACCACATGGAGCTTTTCAAGCTGCAGGCAGCTGCGGCTTGGAATTTTACGTGTTGGCAGGGATGTACAGTGAAGACCTAATTAAGAAAATCTTCCACTTCAAGAAATGACGGATGAGTCTAACTCATTGCTGAAACTCCATCATAGGCCAATCATGTGCTTCCCTGCCACCCTGAGTATGAACAGCCTGAAACACGTGCTTTTGGGCTTAACTGAACCGAGGTATTTAACTGGTACTTTAAAGGTCAATAAAGACAAAATGCCAGATTTATGAGAAGTCAACACCGTCCTTGGGGCCAGATTTCCAACACAGCTTACTAGGCAGCTCTGGACAGGTTTCCAAGAAAACTCATTACTGGACATGCTGAAGTCTTTGACAACCTGGTGACATACTTTGGTTCCTGAAAGAGGGATGCGCACTTTCAAAATTCTCTTCTTTGATGTCTAGCTCTTCTTTTGGGAAGCCAAATAGCCCAGACCATCCCTTTTACCTCTCCAGTCTTTGCAACAGTAGATGAAAGAAATATATACTTGGTTTACCCTCTATCTCACTCCCCTGCCCCTGCCTGCAGATGCCATTGATGTGAAAGGAGAGTTAAGAGTTCAATCACAGATGAATCTGCTCTGAGGAAAAGTTACACATAAAGGCAGAGTAGGGAAACAGAGAGAGAACTGAAAAGGAGCATAACAACTAAAAGGACAACAAGAGCATAAGACAGAAAGGATGCCAAGTGACTGTAGGCAGGCAGCAACAAGCCATATTACTGGTGGTATGATGATAAGAGCGTATAGTTTACACCATATTGAGGGGAATTACTCAAGCTCAGCTGAGTTGTTTTGAAAACAGAGGGGGGAAAATGCTGTCTTTCAACATGATATAAAGCACAAATGATTATTTTAGCTAGAAAAATCATAGCTATTTAGCATAATTTATTTATGTTACACTTACTTGAAATGTTCAAAGACCCCCTTTGAGTTAGGCACTATACAGACACACAGAGCCATGATACTATACAGAGGGCAGATACGGGCTTCAACTAGCAACATTATTCTCCAGTTTTACAGAAGAGGTTGCCTAGGTTCAGGGGGTAAAATAACTCAGCCCATACAACATGGAAGGTTGTGACAGAGCTTAAACTATCCACAGATCTCCAGTACCTGGCCAGACTCTTTACCCAACAGCATCTCTCATCTATTGTTTGTTGAATTTTGTTTTTTGAAAACAGAAAGGGGTTTTGCAAATTCATGCAACTCTTCCGAATGCAAAGTATAACTGAAGGGATTCTGACTACACTACTAAGGGTTCTCTATGAGAACCACTTATCCTTTGCAATAAGTGTTGTTTTTCTGAGGTCTTTTAATGTTGTTCTTCAAGTTGATAATGAGGCAAAAAGGAAAAGTCTCTGCAACACACCATTTTTTATATAAGAATCCCTTGTTCTGATATATTTGGGGATGCAGTCCATCATACATTCAATAATTTTAACATTTTCTAGTTGTCAGCAGAAATTCACCCTTTTTCAGTTCTTCTGCTGTTCCTGTATGACTCTCTTGCTGAAGTCATAATTTTGTGTTAACCTAACGTCCGTGGCAGCGTAAATCATGGCAGAAGCTGAACTCCTATGGCAGAATCTCAGCTCAGCTGAGAAATTTCTATTCCTTATGCCCAACTCTGAGCCAACAGAGATGGCAGGACCAAAACTCTACCTACTCGCTGGCCTGCTCCAACATGCTCACTCTAGGGAAGCATGGATAGCCTTCTCTTTTTCAGCAGTGCCACCACAGGGCAGAAACTGGGAGGAAAAGAGAGTATCTCTCTCCTACCCTACTGCCAAACAGCAAACACTTAGGCTCATGGGGAGATCTGGTCATGAAGCTGTGAAGGACTGGGTACTTTGGACTCATCAGGTCATGAAAGTTGGGTGAGACCATGCACCGTTCCATTGAGCAGGCCCTCTTCAGCCATACATTAATCATTATTGTGTCCTCTACTGAGGCTTCTCAAACTGCAGCAAGTTTTTTTTAGCCCTGTCAGCTTTTGACACTACTGTCCTGGAAGGGGCACAGACACTGCCAGCTTTCTCCCTCTTGGTAGCTATTTGAGTATTCTGCGAGAGGAAGCTCACCTATGGCACACTAAACCTTGAGAAGAATGACGGCAAATATCTTTGTAAAGCTATCATCTCTAGTTAGGTGGCCTCGAGGATCATATTCTTATACTCCCCATTTCCTCATTACACCCTAGCATTACTAAGGCATCTATACTTCACAGTTAAAAATTTCAACCCCTTTCCTTGGAAAAGGACACATGGGTTATCTTTACCTACGRAGGGGAGGGGGGACAGCTATAATTTCTCTGAGGCTGAGGAAAAGCAAAACCAGCTCAGCTGACTTAATTTGCCAGTATTCAGTTAAAACAGAAGAAAAGCTAAGCTTACTTCTTGCGTTGCTGAATCCCTGCAACAACGAGCAAAACAATTCCAGCTACAATGAGACAAAGAACAACACCAAATACAATAAGCCAGACAGGTGTGGAAGGTTCAACAGGAGGTGATAAGGTTGAGGTTATCTTCAGGAACTGCAGTGTTTTGTCACTCAGTAGGAAGGCACTGTTGATTCTGTTCCGGTTCATCCTTCATAAAAACACAAAGAACATCACACCTCTTTATAAAGGTATTTTATAAGTTAAAAGGATAGAAGAAAAAGAGGAATTTTAATGTATGTGCTGCAAGTCTGGCAGGGCTGAATTTGATCCAGCATGATGTTGGTAGGATTACACAGACCTTCACTTTAACATAGACCCTGTCAGTAATCTATAGACACCCACACACTTACAAGGTTTTGAACACCAGACTTTCGTATGTATTTATCTGAAAACTTGGGAAATACAGATGAGACCTGAAGTACAGTATTATTACTTCTTTCTGTTTTGGACCATCTGCTGAAGACATAGCAGGTTGTAATCTGTAAGGCTTTGTTGTCTTGCTCATGCAGCATTCAAGATTATCATGGGAGTGGCAGATCTACCCTGCAGCGCTCAGAGGATTTATTTATCAGTGCCCCTTGGTTCCTCAAACTGAACCATCCTGCATGTTATGGGTAGGTACATCTGCTCTTGTTGCTGTAGATTTTCTTAGGTCCATGAAGCACAGGATACGATTTGGTCCAGAAGAATCCCTATTGCCAGCATGCCCTTCTTCCCTGCAGGATGCAGCTAAAGGGATTTGTACTTTGCACATTTTTTCCATTATGAGAAACTAAGTCTGAGAAATACGCTTTTTCATGAGCAGTACAACTGCTACCCTTTAATGGATATCTTCACCCACAATCATTACTTCTAAACATTTGCATTTGTGGATCTGAATCTAAGCAGCCTTAAAAGGTCTTAACAGTATCTTTCATTAGCTTTTTCAAAACATTAGAAATTTTTGAGAAAATGTATTACATATATTGGTCTTGAGAGATTCTTTTTGATTGCAGTTGTATGATTTACAGCAGCTCTTTCTTGTATACAATTCAATTCATTTACCATAGAGCAAGTATTTCCTAAGAACAGATATATGGGAAATATAGGAAAGATTTTGCAAATTTCTTCTCTCAGAAATCATAATGTTTGACTGTCCCTTAAACAGGAAGTTCTTAGCCTTAATGGAAAGCTAGCATTCCTGGAGAGGACTGAAAGCCATAGCATATTATAAGACTCATAATACGGTAAGCCATCTTTGATTTAGAAAAGATTTTCATCCTTAGTGATATAAAAGGATCATTGTGAACAGCGAAATAAGCATTGTTCACCCTCATCTAACAGCTGGAGTTCCAGAATTATGGGCTGAAACACATGCAGGTAATTACAGGTGCATTTTGTATTTGTATATGCATAAATATATCTTGTGTATATTCACGCAAGATCTTGGGACTCACACAGAGCTCTGAGAAGGTTTGCCTTCGTCTTTATTCTTAGTTTGTAGGGAACCTCATACAATAAAATCCTGGTCCGTGGGTAGCGTTCTTATGTGCTACTATGGTATGAAGAATTACAATAATGATTTAGTATGGAAGCCTGCAATCAGAAGCAATTGAATAAAAAGTATTGTAGTTTTACAGACCGATTTATTTCTTGTTTATAAGTCAGGTAGGAATTAAAACTTTTCATAAATAGCATATTCTTCTTTATCAGGTGACAGACAAYAGTTAAAAACCAAACATACTATAATAGCATTCAATTTCTGTGGCAAACAGGGCACATAAAAGACTTAAATAAATCAGCTTATGCTACTGAACGTATCAAAGAATAACAGAAATGCAAAAACCCTGCATTCCAGCACTCTTACAGAGAGCTTCAGTGAATAAATAATCTGCTTCCTCCATTAATTCTATGAAGCTATTGTTTGGTGTCTCTGTAGGAAATAGTTTAATCTGCTCATAAGCTTAAAAGTTAATCTTTCCAAAAGAATGCATTCTCATTCATCAGGAATTAGACATTACACCTCCATAGAGATAACATGAATTTTCAAGACAAAGTACGGAATGTCTAAAAACAAAGAGGTCTGTTTTCCACTCCGTGCTTGAGAAATGTACGTGAGTTATGCTACTTATGGGAGTCATCCCTATAAACCCCTTATGTAGGTTTGGTGGACCGTTGAAGTCAGATTACCTATTTTTTTCTTTTTCTCTCTTCACCTCCATTCTCTTGCTTTTATTGACTACCGAATGCGATATTTAGTAGAAAGCAAACTGATCTGTACCACATGGTACTTCGTAAAAGCAATGCTCAGCTACAATAGTGACTGGCATTCTATAAAGAGCTGGTATGAAAGGAATGTGAGTATAAAATTGTTTAAGCCAAGCTGGGACACAGCCAGCTCTGCTCATGAATAGTTCACATGAGCTCTTCTCATGTGAAAGCTGACTTCTAAAGTAAGTCAGATGAACTGTACTTGAGAAGCACTGAAAAAGAGCCTGTGGTCATTAGTCCAGGTATGGATGTGCATGTGGCATGCAATTACAGTTAAATGATATAAATCCCACCCAGAAAGTGTGCAATTCCATCATCTGAGGAAGAAGGCTCTCTCGCTGGCAAATGCTGCAGCAGGATGAGAGCAGTGTATGTGCCGTGCACTGGACAGCAAATTACAGGTAGGGCTCTGGAAAGGGACTAGATTTCATCTGAGGCTCCAGCATTAAGAGAGACTCCTTCCAAAGTTATAATCCCAAGGCTCATATGCTTTGCATTCTGTGGGACTATTAAAAATCCTTCTAATCTCACATGCATGAAAGTATACTGACCCCTTGGCGTTTTAACTACTTGGATTAGTTTATCCTTAAAGAGGCAGAGTGCTCATTCATACAGGGCCCAGAGAGAAAAAGCTTCCCCGGTCAGCAAGGAAGAAAAGGCTGCAGAAGCAGTGACTGTACCTGATGGCTGCCTCTACCTCACTTCCAGGAACAGTTGTCACATTTTTTGAAGAATCTGTGACCACAAACCAAAATGACACCCGATCTGTCACATTGCAGAGCAGCACATTGGAAATTCTGTGGATGGTTAAAACAAAAATCATCATTAAAGAAGCATGGAAGGAATTATTGAAATATTTCCAATTTTCTTAAAATATTGCTTTCATCTAGAGGGGGAAAAAAATCTTACATTTCTAAAGGTAACAGTTAATGCCCAAGGAAGAAATCTCACTCAGCATTTCCCTATATGATTTTTAAAAACCTAAGCTTATTGAGACCAAACTTGAGTCTTCAAACAAATTTCTGAATCTATTAGAAACTTGCCTGGTCTTGGACATACATTTAGCGTAATCGAATGGAAAAATACATATTTTCATCTTAATCATCAGGACTGTGACAAAGGCCRTATAATGGAGCAAATGCATTGCAGAACTAAAAATTTAGTTTTTGACAGCTAATACTACAGGAGCCAGGCATGGGGGACTCCCCACACGGTTTGCAAGTGAGTGCAGTCCTACACAATACATTTGTTGGAGGGAAGAGTAATGAAATTGATGTTATTCTTTTTGACATCTTTCTGCACAGAGTCAGGCACAGAGTGGAGGCACCAGGCTAAATTTCGACATTATACTGGCACTGGCCTATGCCCTTTAGCTTATGCTATGACAAATACTTTCCTTATCTATTTTAAAAGGAGATATTGCTCAGCTTTATGTGAAGTTAATATTGGAAGGGCACAGGCATACAGCTTCTCATGGCATACTATGTAAAAAGTGTGCAAAACGTCTTTCAAATGCCTTTTTTCGGATTCTTACAAATTAGTTTTCTACTACTAATACTAGTAAATGGTGGAACTATCATCAGAAAAACCTCATGGAATGACATCATCGTGAGTATTTAAACTAAAGAAGTGAAGGTTAATACTTTAGTATCATAGTAGTGACTGAGGATAGATGGTGCCCCTATGTTTCTTCTATCTGTTCCTAGTTTATTCACACTCAAGAAACAAACCAGCCAAACTCATGTAATATACAGGAATTGTAGAAGGTGGCATTTATTACAGCATGGCAAGGAACATAGTATGTATCATAAAACGACATCCAAAGCCTTTTTGAATTCAATGACAGATAGCTAGAGAGATAAAAATGGAAAAAATTATTTAGTTCTGTATCAGTAATAAAGAACCCAAAGAATTTGGCTCGGGATTCAGATTTACTGGCCATGTCCAAGCAGCAAGCAGATATTCTGAAAGTCCAGGACCAAGAATTAGGATCATTTTTATTCCCAGAGAGCAGCCTGGACTTGGTTCACCTTTGCACCAGGTCTACTTGGCCACAAGCACAACACAGCTGCCCTGTCTTGACAGACCCCGCTTGGGATGATCCATCTTCAGATACTACCTGCTGTTCTGGAGAAGGAAACCATGCAGTGAGCCAGTGAAGAAGAATGCAGCCCCCCTTTTAATAAACTGCAGTGATGTTTGTAATGCCCATTACTAATTACTATAATTGGTTTTAAAGTTCGCCTGTCCATCATCAAAATGCAAGTTTAAACATTTCCTTTCCAGCCTGTGCTCTTTCTCAGGGTGGCAAATCCCCGGCTGCAAGCAATCTCCCCTGCCACAGAGCTGTTTTGTAGTGCCATCTGCTGGCTAATTACCAACGTAATTAAGTGACCTTTACAGTGGCCCGAGGAGCAGGAAGCAAGAGGTACGAAGGAATATAAGGGAGCCAAAATTACCAATGAATGTGTAGTCTCCATCCACAAAAGAACGAGTTCGCTTTTAAGGCAGGATAGGCATTGGCTTGATCACAGTAGTTCATTATGGATATTTTGCAGAAACATTTTACTTACTGCTGAAAGCTTTTTTTGGGTGGTGTTTTGGGTGCTTTGGGTAGTGCAACCTTTTGTTTTACAAAGAAGGTATATATTCCATAGAGATACGCAATAAAATGGAAAGCAATGATTTTGCAGTGCTGAAATACCAACTTTTGCCTCTCTGGAACAATGTCAATTTTGCAAATACAGAGAATTTTTATGGATAAAAGAGGAAAGCCATCCCCTGGAATTTGAAAAGGTGTTCACATCAGTTTGCTGGCAACAGTCAGAAGATGAAAGCAGATTTATTCCTCCCAAAACAAAAGCAAAGCACAAAATTTACAGGAGATGGGGAAAAAACAGTCTGCTTTTGGCTGGTGGCTGACAAACTCTTGCTGACTTTACAGAATATCTAAAATTGTATCTGCAGAGGAGGTTTTCCATCAGGAGAATTTATAACAGTAGGACTTAAAACTTCATGTTACTGCAGTTCTTAAAGCTGGAATTTCTGTGGCACAATCATAAACTGGTCCAGGTAGAAAATCTGGGTTCGTGTTGCCCTACAGATGTTCTTGAAATGGGGTGAGTGAGGAAAGTCTGATCCCCAAAGAGAAAGATAAATTTGGTAGATAAAGACTGGCAGAACACCCTGACTTTCTCATTCTCGTACAGAGACTCAAAGAGACTCTTCAGTCTGGGGTCTTCCCTACAGTGCCAAGGCTTTCAGCATGAGATAGGGCAGTCCATCATCATTAGGGGCAGCATCTCTCTCTCTCTCTAGAACAAACAGCATTGAATGAATTGGGCAGCAAGGCTTACACTAGGATACACAAATTTTGCCTCCTTTCTGCTTCCTGTTGTGTCTAAAATCCTTGTTCGATTATAASCATCCAAAACCCAGCTTCACTGCTGCCACTTTTTCAGCAGTGGAATTTGAATGCTGTAAATCCTTCCAGGCTCCAAAGAGAATAATACCGCTCACGAGAAGTTCAAAGGGGATTGAGTAAACATCAGAACAGACTGGTTCAGCAAGCACCAATGTGGCAATTTCTTTGCAACAGATACACGTTTTTTTTCCCTGTGCTATTTGCACGCAGGTTTGATTCACAGCATGCAGAAGCATTACAAAACTATGCCTTTATACTGTTTAGATTTGAGAAACCTGACTTCTTCATGCACTATGCTAATTAAGTGTATTTGTAAACATATATGTGGACATCTTTTTATTTCCTTAGCAGCTGATAGACTTTTGCCATGAGGATTATAGGAGACTGTTATCATCAAAATGACAAGATCCTGGTTCTGCCTTACAGCACCATGGCAGAAGTCCAAAATTGTATTTCCTTTAATATACACAAGTGAACACCAGTGAGTAGAGTGCCGGAAACACTGATGGTTCCTTGGCCTGAAAAACCATCATTGTTCCTTATGGAGATTTAAAGGATTTTTTAGGGGTATGAAAGAGTTGCCAGAGACTCAAAGGGAGCTGGATGCCTACAGTGGCCATTAGCTTGTGGGAGAACCACAGTCCCCAGGTCCCAAGTGCTTATCTCCAGCTCTCCCAAAAGCCTCTTCCAACCCAGCGCCGTGCAGCTGCTGGGTTATTTTCTTCCTTTTCTTCCTTTTTGTGAACAGCAGCCATGGGGGATCACCTTGACCTAACAGCTTTAACTCTAGAAGCTTTGTTGTTCTAAATGGTCACAATATTTTTAGTATCAAACTAGCCTGTCTTAGGAACTTGGATAATGTTGATGAATTTTTTTTTGGTCACTTTATGAAGAAAACTGCAGCTTTTTTTATCTACAAATGGGGGGAAGATGTACCAAAAGTAGATTCTGTTACCTGAATGAAAGTAAATGTGATGACATTCTTTCTGCTCTAAAGATTAACTAGTCTCAGGCCCAAGAGAGATGCATATTATTTCAAATGAGTCACAGATTAGAGAAACCAGGGTTACTAACACAGGCTACAGACAATCATTTTTTAACACTGAGAGATCAAAGGTTGGCTTACGTAGTTCATGAATATATGTATTGAGAATGAACTGAAAGGCCATATATAGAGCAGGAAATAAAGGGGGTTTATTTCTCCACTGAAAAAGAAGTATTTATTTCATCTGTATTAATAATTACTGAGTAATTTGATGGATTGTGTCTTTCTTCTGTTTCACACAAACTTGAAAATTTGACAAGCCTTTCACACATTAAACACAGCTCCATGATTTATTAAATTTTAGTTTAGAAATTAACTTTAGAGAACTTGAGATGTAATGTACAATCCTGTCTATTCCGCATCGGGTCACTCAGTGGTTACACAAGAGCAACAACAGCATCAGCTGCTGTTTCCAGCAGCACATTCAAATGCTTGTCATTACAGGCTAGCTTTTATCCAGCTTCAGACGCTTAACAAAAGGTGACTTTGAATCTCAAAAATGATGGGACAGATTGCAACAAAGGTTATGCTGATCCACCAGATAAATTATTTTGGGGCCTGATCCAGCTTGCTGAAGTTAATGGCATTTGGTCTTATGTGGGAGTTAGTTGTGGCTGTGAGTTACTGCAGGGCTCTGGGTGTATTAGAAATTAATGGGATGTTAAAGGGGAGGTTTGTCACATCCTGGTTATGGCCCTGTGCAGTATTTATACCCTGGCAGAACCAGTATTTGGTTATGTAAAATAGTGGTGAATTTTTCATAAGTCTTTATTTTGACAAAAAYCTTTCATTAACCAGATGCGAAATTTGGGTAAATTTAGATGCTACCAGAATGCAGTCACAAGCAATTTGTTTGTTCTTTTATGACAGAATAATTGATCATTGATCTTTTTCAACACCCAAAGAAAATCCGTTGGCATTTATCTGTAAAAGCTCCTGTAGTGTAATGCAATTTATTTGCCACAAGCTCCTGCTTCTGCCTCTCTCTTCACCACACTGCAAGCCCCTGCCACTACCGTTACCAGCTATGCGAGCGTGCCATTCCTGTGTGCACAGCATGCTGCTGTACCCTCTGGGATGCTGAGTGCTCCCACAGCTCCATACCCGCTGCGGAGGGGATGGAGATGGACTGAACTCCTTCCTCTACACCCAGTTCCTTCCAGCTGCCAGCCACAAGGGTGGGGAAAGAGTGCATTATTTCCAGGACTTCTAACAGGATGGAGGCTTTCATAGCTTTCCTGCTTCCATGTAACAGCAGGTTATTCAGGGTGTATTGGGAGGTTCACCTAGCTCTCCATCACTGAATGGGGCCTCTGAGGTCCCTTGGGATTTGGGAGAGATCTACAGGTAAGAAACTCCTCAGCCTGTTGCCTAGTAAGTTGTACCAGATGTCAGAGCTGCACAGTTGTCTTTCAGTTGACATGCTGTCTACACACGACCCCAAAGGTATCTAGAAGTCCTAGAAGAGTTCAGTTATACCTCCAAGGTACACCCAACCAAGTTATACCCCATGAGGAAGTCCTATACCATCTTAAAAAGAGGTAAACATGCCCACACCTAGCCGTTTCCAAATATTACACTGAATTCTCTTCTGACAAACATAGCAGCAGGAAATTATTGATGTATGCAACCCCATCTCCAAACTGGAGTAAGACTGACATTATCATATTTGTCCATAGGAAAAATTGTCTTGGTAGGAAACTGAACTAAGTGAGCATAAATTCTGTGATTTCCCAGAGTGGATAGAGATAACTTCCATTAAAACTTCAACTCCTTTCATATTGGCTTGATTTCCCCTTCCTGCACCAAGCTTTCTAATATTAGTTGAGTCTGCAGGGAGCCATGGTGCTTGAAGAGGAAAAAGATCAGTGGCTTCTGACACAGGCTTTTTGCTGTGTGAAAGCACTATGACTTTGAAGGAAGAGAATAATTTAAAAAATGGTCCTGGGACTAAAATAAGTATACAAAAGCGAATCTTTATGGATCAGATACTGGATGAAAACTCTGCTAATTTGAAAACCTGAGAAAAAGCCCTGAATAATCACCTTTAATTAGCTTATATCTTGAACTCATTTTTCTAAGTGTCATTTTAATTGCGTGCAGTAGCATACTTGGCTGGTTTTATTAAGCTTGGTGTAATGGCTTTCTTGCTCAAAGGAGACAAATTCTGAGGAATGAAAATGAAACAGCAAGAAACCAAACACTCCTGTTACATGGAGGGCGAAATCACGTTCTATTTAAGAGAAAGCGCRGCAGCCACAGTAATCATCATGTGACGAAGGTTAACTAATATCTTTGCAAATGTGGAATATGCTTCATCTGATGCAAAGACAGCCTGAAGCAGTTTTTTTTAAAGTAAATTGAGAACCTTATCCTCATTAGCCTACCAGAACCATAAATCTTTCCTTTAAGATTGAAAAACAATGAAAAAATAATAGGCCTATAGAAATACACTTACAAGGTTTCTCATTTAAGAAAGATAAGAACATACTGAAAATACAGCTTGCTAAATGGTCTGTCTAATCTGGTATCTAATTTCATAAGTAGCAAGGATCAGAAGCCTGAGAAGAATATTCAATACCTCAGGGTAGATGTAATCCCAAAACCAATTAAAGGCTGATTTATGTCTGAGCTGCAACATCTGAAACTTTTTGATGCTAGGTAACTCAACCGCTGCAATATTAGGGATAGATATGCCCAGCAGAACACAGCACTAGCACAGCTATCCACCTTCCAGTTCTCTGAGTCAGTTCATCTTCAGCATACTGCTGAAGCTATGCTCTAAGAAAACGTGCACCAAAGTTGCTTATTCAAGGATCTGTACTGTATTTCTTGACCTTGCCAATGTGTCCCTTCGCCTCTTCCTAGTATGGTCTCCAGAAGGTATCACGTCTTACTGCCAGATTCTGCTAGAGTGAATTGGCACAATCTCACTTCACATCATGTTGTGGTTTAACCCGGCAGGCAGCTAAACACCACACAGCCGTTCGCTCACTCCCTGCCAGTGGGATGGGGGAGAGAATCGGAAAAAAAACGGTAAAACTCGGGGGTTGAGATAAAGACAATTTAATAGGACAGAAAAGGAAGGGAAAATAATAATGATGATAAAAGAATATACAAAGTAAGTGATGCACAATGCCATTGCTCACCACCCACTGACCGTTGCCCAGCCAGTTCCTGAGCAGGGGCCAATTCCCCCAGTTTTTTTGTTCAGCCTGACATCATATGGCATGGAATATCCCTTTGGCCAGTTTGGGTCAGTTGTCCTGGCTATGTCCCCTCCCAGCTTCTTGTGCACCTCCAGCCTCCTCGCTGGCAGGGCAGTATGAGAAGCTGAAAAGTCCGTGACTTAGTGTAAGCACTGCTCAGCAACAACTAAAACATCAGTGTGTTACCAACATTATTCTCATCCTAAATCCAAAACACAGCACTATACAAGCTACTAGGAAGAAAATTAACTCTATCCCAGCCAAAACTAGGACATATCAACGGGGATACTGGTCCAAAGATTGAACATTGCTTAAGATAGAGTGTGATGTTTAACATATATCTGAGTGTCAAAGAAATATACTGGAACTGTCTGTTTTTAGAAGCTGTATATAATGATTTCTACAGTTCAGTACAGCAGAGAATGGGCCACTACCTGCAGCATTGTTAATATGTATAAGGCAAATCAGAGTAGAWGCTTACTGAGTTGTGCTCTTGCTGGAATATCTTCTCATCGCAAAAGCCACCATTGCTTTGAAGAGGTACTCTTCATTAGCATCCCAGGCATACTGTAAAGGAAGATGGAAAATAATCAGCTTCAGCACCAGTGCTGGCAGTACAGAGAGGGAAAAGAGTCACTGAACTTGAAATGCTATATTGATCAAGAAAATGAATACATTCTCTGGTTGTGCTACGAAAATAAATTCCTGCCCATTATTTAGCATGCACAAAGGACTTTTTCTAACGGCTGCTATAAAGCGCAATATAAAGTGCAAAGAATGTTTCCAAAAACTGAATTAATTGAATGTTTCTGAAAGCTGACTAAACTGTTTAAAGTTTAGTACCAAAGACTGGAGATGTAAAGTTTCTTGTACCAAAGACTAGGCATATTACTAGAATTCTCCCCACACAGCTGCACCCATGGCCTTGCCTCTTTTGCTGGATAAACCCTGTCAAAGCAGAAGGTTTAAATCCACTCTCAAAGACCATTTGGCTCTGCCCAAAAATAAAAAAAAGCTAACGTTGAAGGTAGTCTCTGGGAGTTGGATGTCAGGACACCAGGAAAYAAAATGAGATTATGGCCTTATTGCTGCACACCATCCTTGCAACAAGAAGACAGACTCAACTATAGTACAAATTACTACATCACACATGAGACAACAGAAAGAAAATAGCATCCTTACTACTTCAATAAGAAAGAAAATACAGGCTCCAAAAACTGTTTTCTGTTGTCTTGATGAAAAATCATGCTTCCATAATTTCAGTTTTCTGAGATAGCTTCACTAGGTTCCCCTGGGCTTTCATTCACATATGCAATTCTAATGACCTGTAAGAACTGCACCTATTACRTTTTTATAACAAGAGCCATGACTGAGGCATACTGACTGATTTTCCCCTTTCAGCAGATTACAAAGATTAAGTTTCTTGGAATTATATTAATGGAGGTTAGAGGCAGCTATCTTYAGTCAATCAGAACACAAATCTAATCTTTAACTTTCAGCATTAAAAAAATCTGCATTGTAATCATCCAAACCAGAAAGCCAACGGTGTGGATACTTAACCCTGTTCACAACTTGGACCTACTTTTTCRTAAGCCTTTTTAACACATTCAAAAACCAACAATGTACATCAAAAAGCAGTAGAGTAAACAGCATTGAAAATGCCAAATCTTAATTCTGGTTTTTAAATACTGATTTTGAATGCATGGAGCTGCAACCTCCCTGCAGAAAGAAGGAATCCAACTTCCAGGCATTAGCCCTCATTTTGCTCTCACATCCTGTGGACTGGGAACCTAAACAGGGAAGGAGGCAGTCATTTAAAGGGCAGAAAGTCACACTGATCATATTTATCATCCCTAGACAAATGATGAGTTGTGAAATGGGCTCTCTGAGATGTGGTAGGACAGGGACAACAAAGCTGAGCAACAGACAACTTGAGTAGCATTAAAACCCAGATGCAGTGCTGAGAATCTGGATTCTGACTCACCACTCTTGCCTTGTGAATGAAGGGAGGTGTAAGCATACTGTGATAATGCATGTCAGTCTGGGAACTGTAACTGAAAAAAAAAAAAAAAGAGATTCTTTGAAAAGAAATTATAAAAGCCTGTATTTTGATCCCACTGCACTGATGAAAACATGACAGTAATGACAGCAACTAGTACTAAAAGAAAAAGAGATAATGTAGTAGAGGAATTAATATAGATGAGAGCCATAAAACTATTTGTCGTAATTTTAAAGACATCTGTATTTAAACCATGAAGCACAATTTGCAGCACTAAAAGGGAAGATCTTCCTTTTTCTGTGTGTAGTACTATTGACTGAATCCCTACATGCCATCTGCAGTTTTTGAGAACAAGTCCAAAAGGACAGAAGAAATCATTTGTTACCCAGTGGATTAAACCAGCTGTAGAGATAATTTAATCAGTTGTCTTGAAAATGAATAATGATGAAGCACACTCCATTTCATGCTTCCATGGACACAAATGCAATGCAGCACTACCAAGTATATGTACTTGATAYGTTTATGTTTAGTGCAGTACATGTATATATGCACAATTTGTCACTACCAAGTATTCAGTTTTCCTAAATAATGCAGTAGCCTAGAGCTTCTTTAAGTCAGAGTAACAAAAAGGGTATCTCAAAACAGGGAAAATAATTTGTCGTGAGGAAGTCCAGACCCAGCTGAAAGAGTAAGCACTTTAAAAAAGACAGAATAAACAGAAAGCTGCAAGAAATGGAGGAGGAGACTGGCAGAGAAAGCTCAGCAGAAATCAGGGGTCTGCTTGAGTGAGGAGATGCTGCGGACAGCCTTTTGGGCATAAGGGCAAGAAGCCCCAAGAAAACAGCGATCAGACGGGAGGTAGAGGAGATGGAGATGGCTGTGGGCTCCATATGAACAAGAACCTCTGTACATGCCTGCATGCAGGAATATGCAGGGGGGAGGCAACATAATGAGGAGGAAAAGTATGGCAAGAATACCTTTAAGCTAATAAACTGTATGAACTCAGGACAAGTGGGCACAAATTGCCAGAAGCCAATTTCTAATCATCAGCTTTCTCCAGTCAGAAGGACAGGTGCAAAGAAACCCGAATCATTCTACTATGGGGCTTTATCAGTTTCATCTTTATTTTCCAATTGCAAAGGCCTGGACTGCAGCCGATGGCTGAGGATGTTGCTTCTGTTCTTACGTTCCTACGAAGTGCAGCTATTGACRCACATTTTGTGGTGCTATAGAGGAACTGTATTAAATATCATTTGCAACCACACACTATAAACATAAGATAACTGTGTTACAATGAAACCTTACATGATGGTATCAGAACTATTAATGTTTACCATCTTCTTTGCTCTACAAAGGAACCAACACAAAGACCTTGGCTCAGTTGCACTTGCCATCCTTTATGTTAAGGAGGAGCAGAATTAGACACAGCTGACTGTGAAAGCCAGTCTTAAGTGCCTGTTAGTGAAAGAGGAGGTTGATGAGATAATGTGCGAAAGATGATGAGCGTAGGTTGTTGATGGGGTGAAATGCTTCAGTAGTGCTCTAAGGAAGACAAAATTTAATCTAGTAGAATGAGATTATAATACTACAAGATTGCCCTGAGCAACCTCATCTATTTCAGTGTTGACCCAGCTTTGAGCAGCAGGGCCCTTACAAGACCTTAAAGAGACCTTACAAGGCCCCTTCCCTCCTGAATGGTTCTGTGTTTTAACTAGACAGMCACTCAGACTGCAGTGCGGCTACAGACACGCAAACACACTTCTGGGTCCCATTTGGTGGCAAGACACCAGATGCACATCAGCCTTTCTCCCCTTCATCCTCTACCCTGGAGACAGCCTGAATACATGAGCCGGAAGGGAAGTGCACCTTCTACTTCACCTGGCTGCAGCCCCTGAGGTGCCAGCTCTTTGACTCTTACAGTTAAACTGCGTGACACAGTTACATAGACTTCTCAGTGCACATCACTTCTGCTCACTCCCTAGTTGTCTTTGGCCCTTTTGAATTTCTCTGCCACTCTGCTAACTCCGTGAGTAGGAAGAAACTAGTGATTAGCAGCTATTCCAGAAGCCACTCATAAAGTTAACACTGTCCTCAGAAAGACTCATAAATCACCTTCCTTCCATTTAGGCTTACAGACGCCATGTTTCCTCCCACCAGTTAGCAAACAATGTCTCTGTCAAGTACACACGTTATTTGCAAATAAAATGGTAACAGCTAAATACTTACTGTATCTTAGCTGCTCCTTCCGGCTCCATTGTGATAAGAACTATATAAATACACTAAATGGCACTCCCTGTCTCAAAGCACAGCCTACCTTGTGAACAAATTAAAAAATGGTGTCCTGTCTTTATCAGCCTCACATGAAGTGGATGGCATGCAATAAATCATGTGGAAAACTACACTAACCTATTTCCTATGCCCCTGAATGTACATTGGAGTTATCCTGCCAGTCCTAGAGCAAWATGCCCATAGTATGAGGGTTTTCTGTTATCATCTAGCTTGAAGTCATTTGGAAATGAATGAAATGGAATTCAGTAGCAGAGCATCATACCAAGATATTCTAAGCTGGCTCTGTCCTACTGTGATACAATGACAGTATTACACTTTTCTTTGCTAAAATAAATAAATAAAGTAAAAGAGTGTCCCAAATTCTTCAACCAAAATGAATTTCAGTTTGATAGTAGTTTCAGTTTTCAATTTCGGTCATTTGCAGAGAAGACTGCAACGGCTATGAAAAGGAACCACCACCTGTGCACTTAATAAATTGTTCAYTATTTGTGGGTGATTTTGTATGGCACGATACCACTTTCAGCACGTTGTTGTTCTAAAATGTTGTTCTAGATTGTCCCATTCTTAGGGCTTTCACACACTTTGTTATATGAAATAAACTACTATCTATCTACAAAAAACAAGACTCCTCAGTTATTGCTTTTTTATTGTAATATAAAGTGCCTTTAAGATTAATTATTTGTATTATACCCTTTTYGGATGAAAAATAAAAAAATCACAAATGATCAAACAAAACCCCCTTATTTTACTATAGTTGGAGAAGTAAAAAGCACTAAGAAAGAGCATTACTGGGAACTGCAATTTTCATTCTTTGCTACTATTTTGAACCAAGATTAAATCAAAATATTAGCAGTTATCATCAAGAAGAGCTTCACTAATGATTTTGACATATTTTCAGCCATAGCATTACACTATTTTTAATAAATTTTTAAACAAACCAGGCTCGCACTACTGTTTAATTAAAGTATCTCACTCAAGAGAATTGACTTCAATACGAATTTCCACAAATACTTTAGCATGTATCTTTAATATTTCTTCCCGATTTGTCTGGTTTATGAAGTTATCAGCGGTCCCTGCTAATGTTAGTTTAAATTACCTGATATTTCAGGRTAATTTTAGAATGGCTTCTATGGTCATAGGGAGATTCCCTTATCTCCAATCTCTTATAACATGTAACCTACTGCTTTTTGTTTCCCAGGGCTCCTAACATAACCAGACACCAAACTTCCAGTGGAGATRACTGTCCAAGACATTTCATATCCAATTTTATGCTGAGTCCTGTAACACACTGCAGATCTGCTCCAAGCATTCAAAACTGCAAACTAAGTACTGGGCTGTGCCATATTTCATAGTGCTTTAGATCAGGAAGGACCATTCAGTCATCTAACATCCCAATCTCTTATGTATCACAGTCCCTTATTGCTCACACCAGTACTTCTACATTAAGCCCAAGGACTTGAATTAAGTCAAAGCATTTCAGTCCTCATGAGACTCGCCTGTGCACCACAGGCAGAGAAGAAAGGCCACTATTCAAAGCCCTACATTAGTAGGGAATTGATGAGATAYGCTTGAATGATCTCTACAGATCATGCTTGTCTGAGAGCCTGACATAAAGTCCCATTTCATAAAGACCTAACAATCTTTTCCTGCTTCTCTTCCCAGACATGCTTGACTTTACAATTAGCATTCTCAAGCAGAAGTGCTTTTCCCAAAATACAGACTTAGATTTATGCAACACCTCTCATGCATAAAGTGTAACATCCCTACTGTTTTTCCATGGAAAAAAAAAAATATCTTTGCCAGAAAATTATCTTTATGAAAAGGCAAGCTTTATACTTCTCTTAAAGGATGCCATTTTAAGGAGTGGGCTAGTCATATGTCAAGAAGTGGATGCCTGGATCATGACTTGAGCAAGCTATTACAATTAACACTTCAGAACAAATTGTTTGTGCTGCCTTCAGAAATTTTACAGTATATATTACTTCTTTTTTGGCAGATATTCAGTTAGGAAGAACATGTGAAGATACTTTACTTACTGCATTATCTCCCAAAGCTGTTTTGATACTTAGCCGTACTTTGAAAGCATTCTGTGCATCTGACACAAAGAGAAAAAGCAAACATATATTGACAGTCAGCCAAAATAGGATTTTAAAWAATTTACTTCCCTAATTATTTCACAAATCACAGCTTCTAAACATGTCTTAACAGATCACCTGGTTAGGAGAACAGAAGTTACTAGCATGAAAAATGCCGCAGCCCTACCGAGTCTGTGTGAGGTTTACCATGACCTCTTTAAAGTAAGTGAGATTAACTTCCGTACTTAATTTCCAAATTCATAAAAGAAGTGAATGCTCAGCGTTTCAATCTTCAGACTGGAGACAACCAGTTAAAATAAAAATCTGAGAAGCTGACAGCTTTGTAGGCATAAACTCATAGCTACATTTACCTGGGGAAGGATGGGAATCAGCTCCAAAACTTACCTGGCTTGCAGAGCTCAGCATGAGCAATGGCAACTACAGAGAGAATAAGCAGCAAAACCCGTAACATCCCGTCAGCATGGAAAGGYTGAGGCAAAAAGAAGTGAGTCTCCCCTGTAAAGCACTCTTAAACTTTCTGTGACCCAGGATTAAAGCATCAGCAGCACAAGTGAGCAACCAAGTAAAAGGTTTAATAATTAACCCCTGTTATTTTGCCTAAAACAGGCACTAGAAACAACTGTCTTCTGTTAGTTATTTACTACCTTTCTCTGTAGTAAAAAAAAGGCCGTAACAAGTTTTTAATTTTCCTTCTTCCTTTTTAGAATAATACAAAACTTCACACAGTGCTCCAGGCCAACCTTTTTCCCCCCCAGATGCGATGTCAGACGGGCACACAAGATGTCTGAGGGACGTTGTGCCAGAGCAGCCGGCGACTGCGGTGGTGGGACGCCGTGCTGTTACCCACAGCAGGTCAATTTGAAGCTCAGCTGCCGCCCGGCTTCCTTGGGAAACTGGCTGGCCCCACAGAGGGCCCCTGAGGATAAAGGAAGACAGGGCACCCTTTTCATCCCTCCAAAAGAAATGCGTGGAGAACGCAGAAGCCCCGGACCCACAAACCAGGGCTCCAGATTTGCCCCTCATTTGCCTTCGAACTCGCAGCACTTCTGAAGGGCTGGCCTGGAGGCCCCAGTGCCATGTCCTCCCATCCCTGCCCAAGCCCCACTCCCACGTCCTGGCTCAGGAGCTTGCCTGAGCCCAGCAGAGCAAATGCCTCGTTC
Source organism: Oceanodroma leucorhoa (assembly GCA_030449065.1). Lineage (NCBI taxonomy): Eukaryota > Metazoa > Chordata > Aves > Procellariiformes > Oceanodroma > Oceanodroma leucorhoa. The sequence goes on along the minus strand of JASVER010000032.1, from coordinate 5,633,757 downwards.
CATACAAAAACACCCACATCTGAGGCACTGCTTTGCACAAGAAGAACAGTTATAAAGGTGGAGAACTACTGTCTTGCTGTTGAAGGATTGATACGGTAGCAACTGGAGTAAGAAGAGGTGCAATAAAAGGACTTCATAGGAAGCATGTTGAATAAGGACATATTCTTGTTTTGTAGACATGACACACTGTGTATACATATACACACACATGTATGTTAATGATGCACTCTACACTATTAGCCAAAGGTTTACAAAGACAAAGAAATAAATGCAGAGGAGAAAGAATTCAGAAACTGAAATGTATCGCAAGTGCTTGAACGGTCTTTGCAATCTGGGCAGCAAGACAGGATTGTTTTATTCCACTCTGCTGCCGTACTCCCCCTGTAGCCACTCTTGATTAATGGTTAGTTCCTAAATTGAAGATCGCTTCAAAATTACTTTCAGTTGGTCCTTTAGCACTGAGGAGTGCCTCTTAAGACTGCAAACCCAAAGACCTTCACAAGAATGACTACCAGTGACAAAATTTTACTTAACTGTGGGACTGAATTTATGGAAAACAATAACCATTGTTGTTAGAATAAGAATACTTGGACTTTCAGGTAACGGAGAAAACTTGGACTTTCAGGTAACAGAGAACTTACTGTTTCACTTATTTAATCTTATTTTTAGACACCACTGCCAAAGGACTTGATATCCCAYCTTTAAAAGCCATTAAATCAAGCTGATTCCTGGGCATCTGTCTACTCTCGCTAAGCAACCAGCTCTGAGTAAAAAACTGTTGGATACATTATCGGCTTAGACGTTCAATCTATGCCTATGAAAACAAAAAAGTGATGTATTCGTTTCTAATGACAGCTTAAATTAACATGCTGTATGTACATGCATCAAAAGGAGAGCACTAAAATATGTACGGATGTATGAAAAACTATCAGTTTTCTGTAAAATTTGTAATTTWAAAAAAAAAAAGAATRTGAATGTTACCAGTTTCATGCTAAATTCATTTGCATTGCTTCAGTAACGAGCATTTGAACTTTGTTGTACCTTTGGGGAAAATATTGGAGAACATAGGAACAGAGCAGAAAAGCCAAGCATTGCCTCCCTGCTGCCAGAAGGCAAATGGAACTGAGCATCGATACGCAGCTGTAAACCAGTGTAAAACAGTTCTTTCCCTCAGAATCACATGGAGCCGGTGTCAAAGTACATTGAAGGCATACAATGCCCATCAAGAACCACCTCAGAGGCCATGCCTGGATTCCCTGATCAGGGCTGCTGAATTCCAGCCAGGATGGCTGCTTTTCCCCGATTTGTCTTGCTGGCAAGCAAGCAAKACAAATTATTTTTCCTAGCGGAGAGGGGAGGAGGCCAGAAGAAGCAGTGTGATAAACACCCCAGCTCAGAGCTCATAGAGCAAGCATCGTGCAGTTGATATATACTTGCACAGCAACTTGGATGCATGCCAAATGCATCCAGAGCTGACTGCTCCTGCGCTTATCCGGTTGTATATACACAGAGCACTGCACATAAGCAACCGATTGCTACACATCTATAAATCTTTTTCCAAAGCCAGCATGTTTTTTAAACAAGCCAGGTGGACAAGCAAGCCTAGACCAGTAGAAAGCTGGTTAGTAGAAAGCTAACTTTTCTTCAAATCAATGACATTTTTAAATACTGTCTTAAAAAGCACTGTAACTTTTCAGGTCACAAATGGAGTGTATCAGCAGATCTAAAAAGACAGACATCTTGACACTTCATATCTCTGTAATGAATCTATATGCATGGACAACTTTCTGCCCAGGCTCTTTTCTCCCATTTTGGCGAGTTACGTAGCACTGTTTAAGCACCTCTGCATTTGTCACTGATTAATAAGTCAGGCATCAGTTTGCTTGAACAAATGACAATCTACATGCATATATGCAAGGTGTTTTTAATTCAGTACTTTGTGAGGCATTAGATTTCTAAATAGTTCCTCTTTTATAGTAACTTTGTTTTTCCTAACTCCTGTTGAGCTACAGGTCATAGCCATGCAGAATCTCATACACGATCTGCGTCCTAGAAATACCATTGAACTAGTGCAAAGAGCCATTTCTCTCCTTGTACTAAATGAATTTGTCTGCATGGTTGAAAATAACAGTATCTCTGTAATTTTTTTCAGTGCTTGTGACCTCCAGAAGTTCATGTATTATCTGCATGTATATACTTAACAGTATACCATAATTTGGACTTCCAAACAAATCAAGAGAGGACTGAATTTCAAGAAAGCATATGACTTGGTAAAACAAACAAACCCCTTCCATCTTCTCATTGYGATTAGCAATGTACTTTTCTGTTTCTTTCAATGTCTTTGAAATGGAAAATCCCATGAAAGTAAAAAATTGATAGCTATCATATAAGTTAATTAACAGCTATGGCCAAACTTAACCTCCGTTTTCAAATTTGACAAATTAACAGTTTTAAACTCCAAGGAAGTTAATCTTTAGTCTTAAATAGTTGTGTTCAACTCTTATGAGGAAAGAGTCAATGTGCTACTGTCAGCATTAGTCACTCATGGAAATGTACTTGGAGAACTGCAGGTCTAATTGTACACAGTGCCTTGCAGTACCCCGGGTGCAATGGAAACGATGAACGCTGCACGTCTGCTGCAGACTTCAGAAGTCAGTGAGATTAGGATCTAAGAGAATGTCAGTATCATCCAATAGACCAGGCTGGCTGATACAGGTCCAGCCTAAGTCTCATTAAATGGGAGTTTTTCCAGTAGCTTTGGAGGGAACAGAGTGTTGAACAAGGCCCATAACCACTGTCATGACTGCAATGATGCAAAAGAGACTTACATTGTCACGCAGTGTTTTATCAGTGCTCACACAAATAGACAGTGAAAAATTGTTTACCCCTTGAGGCAGTAGCATAGCCATGAGGCAGCAGGTGGGGGAAGGATACGCTCCCTAGCGTTCATATATATTGCCTTGAAACGTGCACTTTGCCRTGGAAAACACCGAGGATCACCCACAACGGGGCTGACACAGAGGACAAACAGCAACTTCCAGCACAGAGGGGAAGGATGGTGCTGCTGCCACCACTTCACTAGGAAGTTTATAGTACAATCTACAGYCCTGAAGCGTCAATGGACACTGACCACTTCTTGTCACAAACCAACACTTCCTGAATGTCTCCTAATCAGCACATATTTTCTGAGTCAACCAAATCCATGCTAGTGATTTACTGCCATTTCCCACACATTCTCCTACATCTGTTTTCTTCAGCCAGGAAAATAAAAGCTGTACGATTCCATGAGGAAAGGCACTGCTCTTCTGCTGGAGCATATGGCAAAAATTATGATGAGGACAACTCTTAAATAATCTGCTTGCCTATAAAATGTATCACAAGAGAGTGAACATTCCTTATCTGCTTATGTCAGTCCACACTGGTAGAAAATCGAGCGAAATGGAAACCAGAGGAACCACGTGGAAACGAAGTGCAAATGTGTGCTAAATGGAGTACCTGTACTCTTGCTCAGAGCTGGTCTACTGCGCATGCATAGTTCTGTGGATAGATCTTACAAGACRTGCCAAGATTTATAATAGAATATGGTATGTAACTTCCAAGTTGGATGAGAAAAGTTTCTCTGTTCTGTGCCATTCTGTCAAGCGTAATCAGCGCAACTGGTATCAACCTTCGCACAATGGGGTTCACATAGTACCATACCATGCAGATTTTTTTTTTTTTTTTTTTTTGGAAACATGGAAGAGTGAGTTTCACAAACTTCTTGAATGTTTCCACAAAAATAAACTATGCTTGAAAAGGCCTGTGGTCTGTATGGTGTTAGCCCTCACTGTAAGGGCTAACAACTACTGACCAGAATGCTACATTACTTTGGATATGTGAATGGCTCTTGCCTCTTGCCTGAAATGGCCATATTTCTTTCTTTGTGACACTGTATCAATTAAATTGTATGGAATTCTGCACCTGTACTTGAATTATCAAGCTGCTGTTATGTGTATAAATTAATGAGAATAAACAAAATGGAGAAAAACGCAATTATTGTATTCCTGTTTCAAAGAGGCTCAATAGGTTTTTCCAGAATCATTATGAGTATCTGTAATAGCTGATGTATTTTGTGTTTTCTTATAAAGAGATCCTCCTTTTCACTACGCAAATATATAAGCTTAAGAGGTTTCTTTCCCCAGGTATATTGGGAAAATGTCATAATGAAATGTACCATACTAATGAAAGAATTAATTGAATTTCTCAATTTTGACTTATAAATAGTTTAAAGAAAGGTTGTTGTTAAGGCACTTACTCTGTTAAAAGGAGGATGAAGAGTTATAGCTGTAATTCCCTAATGAAGTAAGATTTATGAAACACATTTGGTTGTGTCTTTTCAAAACTTTCATGGGTGTCAACGGCTCATCAGTTGTAAAATGCACAATACTGCCATCTTCCGTACCTAAGAAGCAGCAAATTGCGTGTTATTTTGCGTGTATGTTCTGCACAAGCAAACAATAATAGTGATGTCAACTCCTTCATTTTAAAAGACAATCTACAATCTGAAACACAGTGAAGTAATAGCAGAGAGGTCATGGTCTGAATATTAATTGGTCCAATAGCAACTATAACTGCTGACTATAGCAGTCACATGCTTGATTTGAATAACTTCACTGAGCTTCAGAATAAGTAAGATACTCATTATACTGTTAATGAACAACACAGTCAATTAGTCTGATTTTGACAAAGCCTGCTCTGGTTTGCTCCACTGCCAGCAGTTCAGACTATTTATGCAATATTCTACCTCTAGGATATATGAAGTAAGCTCCTACATTGTGGTTTACGGCAATAATTTAAATCTTAATAAACAATGATGTACCTTATTAATGGCTATGCAAAACATGCCCAAATAAAACTTACAAATTCACTACCTCTGAAGGCTGCAATCTATAATGCATGCAACTGAGGAACCGATTACTGACAACTTGCATATTTCGACCCATCACATCCATGATGGTCCATACACTGTAACTCATTTCCTGCCATGAAATATGTTTATAATCAAGACAGGTACTATGCCTCAGAGATGATGATGAGAATATATCAGCAGTGTCAGTTAAATCCCCCAATGTACCTGTCCAGTGTGCCCCTGCTACATTGGACCCGGGATTTCCCTCAACTCTTTGAGAGGCTGTAGCCTAGAGCAGCCATCCATCACCTGTGTTCACAGCAGCCAGGAGACACACTAGAAGCTCGCCTTGTGGCAGGCACAGTACACCTCACATTTCCACATGTATTTCACAAAGTAACCAATGCAACCTACAGAGCACAAGCTGTCAGCAGCTAGTTACTACAGCTGGGGAGCACCCACACAGCACAGACACTGCAACGTGCAGAAAAAACCCAGGCTAGCTGTGACGCTGCGCACCACATGCACTGCTTTACTCAACAGGGCTGGGAAAATTATAGATATCACAATGAAAGATTCAGTGGACTGGAACTCTTCTGGTCTTTCTTAAAGAGAGTTTAGTAAATTGAAATTTAAAATGCTACTTTTCAGTGCATTCACTGAATCCTAAATGCTTTTGACAGGAGGAATAACACAAACTCCATCTCATTTTTTAACATACGAATTGCTCTAGTCGTCTTCTGAATTTTGCAAAGGTAACTCTAGCAGCGTACAAGCACGCTGAAAGCCSCTGTACTAGTCAGATCTATGTAATCACCCAAAGCTGGTTTTCTTTTCCCCCGCATTCACTCCCCAGCCGGTTAGAGCTGTAGCTTCAGATGGTCACGACAACCGCCTCAAGAGCGGCTGGAAAACCACGACCCCAAGCCACCAGCCCCTGTGCCTCCCACCACCCTCCTCCGTCACCAGGCCCGGGCTGCCTCGGGACCGCAGGTGCCCCTGCCCGCCCCGACGACCGACCCASCCCCGTAACCTTCCCGTTCCGGTGACTGCGCGGCCCACCCCCCTCCCGCACCGCTCCCCCTCTCCGGGAGCCGGGGCCGGGGCCCAGCCACAGGCGCCGCCGCCCTTCCGAGACCCGGCGCCCCAACGGCCGCCCAGTCCGCGTGCGTGCGTGCGTGCGTGCGCTCGCACCGCCCAATCGCCGCCGCACGCTTCCCGCGCGGCTGTCGGAAGGGATTTTGCGCCCTTCCGCTGTGGGGTCACGTGACATCCCCTTGGTAACGCAAGATGGCGGCGCCCATGTTGCTGCCCGATTCCTCTCTGGGGAAGTTGAGGTGAGGCCGAGGCTGGGGCCGGTGCCGGGCCTCCCCGCCGCCTCCAGGGGGAAGGGGAAGGGCCCGGGGACCCCCGAGGAGGGTCACAGCCCAGCCCCGGCCGAGATCGCCCGGCCGCGCGGCGGCCGAAGCTGAGGCCGCCTCGCGGCCGGGCCTGGGAGTGGCGCAGCTACGTGCGGCAGCGGCCATGGCCGACCGGCCGCCGCCGCGCGCGGGGGCGGGGGGCAACCGGCGCCCGTGGAGGGCGGCGGTTGGGAGCGCGGCCTGGCACTGGGGGGCGGCCGGCCCGGCAGCGGGGGGAGCCGGCGCTGCTGCGCCCCGGCCGAGCGCGCTCGGGTGGTCTCCGCTGCGGCCCGCCTGTCTGCGCTGCTGGCGGGGCGGGGGTCAGCGCCCCACGCCCGTGGGGGGGCGGTGTGTGTGTGTGTGAGACTCGGCGAAGGCCGCGGCGCGGGGGAGGGAGCCCCGTCCGGCCCTCTCCGCAGACGGCGGGATCCCAGGTCCAGGCCTCCGAGTCTTAGCAAGCGCCCGCGCTCCCCGCTTGCTGGAGTGGCCTTGCGCGCCGGTGCCGTGTGGCTGGAGGGGGAGGCGAGCCCCAGCCCTGAAGCGGCTGGGGCGGCGCTGGTCCTTCCGCTTCAGCTGTTTGCCCACTCCTGATGTGCTGCCGTGGCCTGGGAGTGGGGAGAGTTGCTCTCGCTCTTCCTTCCTTGGGCTTCAAGAGCACCTAAGAAAGCCTGGGAACTGGGAAGGACGTATCCTGGCTTGTCAGCCCTAGGCACCTGCTGAGCAGATGAGATTCGTTTCAGGCAGGTGACATTGCAGGAGGAGTCGCTAGGCTTGCTTGATGAAAGGTAGAAGGCTCAGATGTGGGCAGAGCATGCAGTCAGGCGTTGGTCTTTGAGGGTAAGCGCTCTGCTGCCGGGATAACCACCACGGTGCTACTGATGGCATGCACAGGTGTGCATATGGTGAGGTTGTGAGTAACCCTGAACGGAAGGGTTAGAGATGTGGGTGAGGTTTTGGCTGTCTGAGTTACACCTATGGAATCTTTTAAAATTACRTACTCTGAAACAGGAAGATTTTGATCTCCCACCAGTATTTGGCATGGCAGAATGACAAGAGTTGAAGAACATCCCTTCCTCCTATTTTTCCATTATGAACTGGCTAGAAAGAAGAGAGCTAGAATGAAAAATGACAGAAAAGGGGTTGATATGAAAAGGCTTTCAGATACTTAGGAGGTTTTTAACCATAATGAAAGCATGGTGCTTTCTCTAGGCAGCCTTGCAGAGCTGTCAGACAAGCAAGGATGAGTCTGGCCAAGCTTCAGTAGCAGAAGAGTAGACCTGAGCATTATCTATGGTGGTTGTTAAGCGTGGTTTTGTTTTCTACACGTTAAGACTGCTGCCTGTAGAGAATATCAAGGGAGAAGGGGAGGGACTTAAAATTTCATACCCTGTAAAAGAGAGGAAGACTAGAAACATGCTGAAAGGTGTGCCAAAATCATAGGGTAGGAGATCCCCAAATTTTCCTCCCCAGTCTTATCTAGTGGCCAAGTTTCAGGAAGTAAGGGAGATTTTATAGCATTGGTGATAACATCAAGTACTGCAGAGCGCAAGAAGGATGAGACCCTCTGTGTTGTGTCCGAATGTGATCGTTGCTGCTGTCCACATGCAGCTGTAACAGGATTAGCTACAGATTTCGTTGTCATGTCGGATGTTCCTGCGGAGTTACTGTTTCATCCAAATAGCTGTTAATTTTGCGGTTTGTGGGGTTTTGTACTGCTGACGTAAACTGAGTGCATGTATGACAGTAAAAAWCCCTTGTTTGTCTGTTTTAACGTAAATAATATTCTCTCATCTTCAGCCATCAAAAATACAGAGCTATTCTGAAGAAAGAAAAGCGAAAAAAAAAGCGGCAGGCGCTTGCCAAACTAAGAGACTCAGGTAACTCTGAAGTGTTTTGTATTGTCAGTGGAACTAGTAGTGATTCTTTTTTTTTTCTTTTTGTTTTTTAAAAGGATATAATTTTTGTATCTTTGCTGACTGTAACATCCAGTTATTTAGATGCATTGTTTTGTGTTTTTTCTCAGAAGCTACAGAAAAAGATGAATCGGTGTCTGAGGAGGAAGAGGAGGAACTAGAAGAAGAGGAGGAAGAAGAAGAAGAAGAAGAAAAAAAACTTGAGGCAGAAAGGTGAAAAATCTAGAAAATGGCATATAAGCAGTAGAAACATTTGTAGTCAATTCCATTTTGATACTTCGAAAAGTTTCAATATATTCTGTAAAATAGAATCCTTTTTGTATATTTCAGGCTACACTATTTTTCTCTAAAGCCTGAATGATTCCTATGGAATTTTCTCTTTTAAAGAAGATTAGATAAGCTGTAGTTATTGCTGAACTAATAAATTTGAATTAAATGCATGACAGTTGCATCAGTTGTGGGTAGTCATTACATTTTGTCTTAAGTGGTATCTGGTTTCCTTGGTAGACAAAAACTACATGAGCAGTGGTTGCTGAGAGAAGAAAAGGCCCAAGAAGAGTTCAAGCTTAAGAAAGAAAAAGAAGAGGCTGCAAGAAAACGTCAGGAAGAAGAAGAGGTGATGTATAAACTGAGCGTTACAGTTGAGTCTGGCAATAAGGTAGACTTAGTGTAGTATCTTTTACTGTTCTGTAGTGGACCCAGTTTTCTTGATGTTGGTGTATTTGAAAGCGCAAGCTCTTCTTTCTTCCATTGTAGAAGAGCAAAATTGGAAAAAAAAAAAAAAAAAAGACGCTTTAAAAAGATTTTTGTCCAGAGATTTAGTTGCTTATGACTGGATGAAAACTTAATGGTCAAGGAGTTGTAATACAACATGATAGTTTTGAATTTGACTGATCATAAAGCATTTGTTTCCTTAAATAACTTTTTAAAATATTTTTTTATCATAAAGAGGAAGATCAAAGAAGAATGGGAAGAGCAGCAAAGAAAGGAGAGAGAAGTGGCACAACAGAAGCAACAGGAGAAGAGAGAGAGAGAGGTGATTTCCTGGCAGTGGGAGGATAAACATGTTACATATCCTCTTACATTATCAGATGCAACAGTTTATGCATGTTGAAGAGGGATTTTATTCTAATTAGCAAACATATAAATCTGTTAGTTACCTCTTCTCTCCATTCTGTCTAAATTCCTGAAACTATTATTCACTGTTATAGAGGATCCATAGTGAATCAATATACCTAGAAGGGTAACTAGTTTTAATGCATCTGGTTGTTCATAGTATGTAATTTTTTACATCAGTTAAATCCAAAGGCACGCTGTGAATGCAGGTTCCGATATGTGCACTTTTTGCATCATGCGTTAAAGATAATCCTTACTTAATGTCCCAGTTGAACACAGTCAGTGTTGAAGAAAAATGCCCAATGAGGATATGGAATATGGAATTACATTGCTGCTGTTCCTTAACACAGTTCTTAATCAAAAGATATATTACAGCTCTTCTTTACCTGACTCATCCAACAGGACGTATCTTTTTTTCAGAGCTCCTCGCGTGGAGAAAAAAATGATGCTGAAGATACTAGTCATTGATAACATTTCTGTTAATGATACAGTCTTCTTAAGTTTTAGAAGTTGAATGACCCGGATGTAAGATGTCCTGTACAGAAATCCAACGTGAGGACTGGCCTATCGCCAGTACAGGGTGATTGCACCTTTCTCGGATCCGGTCATYTTAGCTTCTCCACAATCACAAAAGTTTCCAGTCATTTCACTGGGAGGTGTCTTGCTACTGTGTCTGGTAGACACAGCAGGAGAAGAGACAGGAGCAAACAATATTGTCTCCTGCATTTAATAGTTGGTTTTGTCACTGATTGCATAATGCTTGCATGAGGAATGAAAAAGAACAGCAGTTGTTGTATTTCCTGTCTTGCTTCCTCTTGTGTTAAGTGTCCATTTCTCTCTTTGCAGAGCAGGGAGAGAAAATGATGGTCGCGTCCTTTATTTAAGGTTGAGATATAGTTCCAAGAGAGTTGAACCATGGTAACATCGGGATTTTGTTCCTTCCCTTTCCTTGTGTCTGGGTTTGTCCAAGCCCTCAGTGGGCTAATTTGGTTCCCTGAACTAGATGGAAGCCGCTTTCTTTTTTGTTGGTTGTTGGTTTGTTTGTGTTGTTTTTTTCTGGTTTACTATTTTACTGGTTTAGTGAGCTAAATTGGCTCATAGAGGGCATTGACAGGCACTCAGAGGGAAAGTGAGGACCCAGCTGGGTGTGGAGCCACCCATTTCAGCAGTGGAAAGTTGTTCAATTGATTTGGCCTGTCTCTTGAAACAGCAGTTTATTCAAATTCTGACTTACTGATTAAAAAAAGATGAGATGAGAAAATGAGAAAGATGAGAAAATAGATTTTCTGGTTTGGTGTGTTTTGGTTATTTATTTATTTATTTATTTAATAGTGTGGATAATATCTGACATACTTGATGATTAGTACCAGATGCTATCTGGGTCCTCATCTTGGATGGCATTTTTTTATTTTTATTTGCTCTTCCTCTTTTTTAATTTCACAGAATCACACAGAATAGTTTGGGTTGGAAGGGACCTTTAAAGGTCACCTAATCCAACACCCCCTGCCATGGGCAAGGATATCTTTCGCTAGACCAGGTTGCTCAGAGCCCCGTCCAGCCTGACCTTGCATGTTTCCAGGGATGGGGCATCTACCACCTCTCTGGGCAACCTGTGCCAGGGTTTCACCACCCTCATTGTAAAAAATGTCTTCCTTATATCTAGTCTAAATCTACCCTCTTTTAGTTTAAAACCATTCCCCCTTGTCCTGTCGCAACAGGCCCTGCTAAAAAGTCTGCYGCCATCTTTCTTATAAGCCCCCTTTAAGTACTGATAGGCTGCAATAAGGTCTCCCCGAAGCCTTCTCTTCTCCAGGCTGAACAACCCCAGCTCTCTCAGCCTTTCTTCACAGGAGAGGTGTTCCATCCCCCTGATCATTTTTGTGGCCCTCCTGGACCTGCTCCAACAGGTCCATGTCTTTCTTGTGCTGAGAACCCCAGAGCAGGACGCAGTACTGCAGGTGGGGTCTCACCAGGGCAGAGCAGAGGGGCAGAATCMCCTCCCTCGACCTGCTGGCCACGCTGCTTTTGATGCAGCCCAGGATACGGTTGGCCTGCTGGGCTGCGAGYGCACATTGCTGGCTCATGTCCAGCTTTTTGTCCACCAGTTCCCCCAAGTCCTTCTCGGCAGGGCTGCTCTCAATCCCTTCATCCCCCAGCCTGTATTGATACCAGGGGTTGTCCCGACCCGGGTGCAGGACCCTGCACTTGGCCTTGTTGAACCTCATGAGGTTCACATGGGCCCACTTCTYRAGCTTGTCCAGGTCCCTCTGGATGGCATCCCGTCCCTCAGGCGAGTCGACTGCCCCACTCAGCTTGGTGTCATCTGCAAACTTGCTGAGTGTGCACTTGATCCCAATTTAATTAATTCTCTTCCAGATTAGAATAATGCTAGCATATCTTCTTGTATTGGTTATGTTTAAATGTCTTTTTTCTCGGAACTTCCTAGAGTAATTTCTTAGAACTGATTTCCAGCCAGTTTTGGAGAGTGACTTTATTGTTTTGCTCAGCCCACTTAGAAGAAGGAAGGGAAAAAATATCCTCATTGTTTTGCTGTATTTGGAAGGCTAGATACAGTGAACTTCTAACTATTAAGAAATTTTAATATTATATGTTTTGCTTTAACAGAGCCTTACTAAGCAATGTGTTTTTCTGTGTGTTACATAAAATGTCCTAAGTTTAAAGTTTAGTGCGACTAAATGATTATGAATTTAACTGTTACCAGACTGACTACTAGAGCAGGAGGTATATTTAAGTATTCAATAGTTCAACGATCGTTTTAAAAAAGAAGAAAATGAAACTTTTAAAGTTGTCCAGCATTTAGATTAGAAAATCATCTACATGAGGGTCTTATCTGATGTATCCTTTAACAGCTTTGTAGTATATGAATTGCTMCAGAGCAAAAGTAAAACTTCATTTTTAAGGCAAACCCCATCAGACTTTTATTACACATAATCATTGAGTATYGTAAATTAGGTTCTTAACTAAAGAAACCAGATGTTTTGCGTGTCCTCAGGGTTTTCACTACTCCTGTGTTTGCACCATTTATAGGCAGCTGTGCAGAGGATGCTGGATCAAGCTGAAAGCCAGGTATGCTCAGAGACTTCTTGAGAAAGAACTGAAAAGTAATTTAATTCTAGTGTGTTGTCCATCTGCYCTCAACAACCTAATGGCCTGAATAAATTTAGTATGTAGTGGCTTGCATGAGCTGTAAACAATTATTTACTGGGTGGAACATAATTAAGCATATTTCTGGCTGGTTGGTGGCAGTGCAGTTGTGTGTGCTCATTCCTGTTCAGGAGATCCGATTCAAAATGAATCTGGAAATACTGCTGTGTGCTGTTAAAAAACACTATGCATAATGGTTTGTTTGTGAATTAGAATTCTAAATAAATCTGTCAGTCCTTCTGGGTGGCAAGACAAACTCATCTTTTTAAGCAGATGGCAGGCTCTAAATAAAAGGATTCAGCAGTAGAGGAGGGCACAGCTCCGGTGCCTGGAAGAGCATGGATCTCAAGCTGGCAGTGTGTAGTAAAGAAAACTGCAGTCTTCATTTGAATCTTAGAGAGGATGAATTCAGTCTTTCCTGTTGCCTTAAAGAATAATTTGGCTTTTTATCCCTGTCATACCGTTAAACTTGTGAAGATTCTTGCTCTGCTTAAACCACTGCATGAATCTGAAAATTAAGTTTTAACCTAATTAACCGATTGTATGTTGACTGCCATAGCTACACTGGAGTTGCATTTAGTTCCAAATTATGTTTAAACAGTTTTTTAGGTAAGGAATCTAACTTATTTCAGAAAATGAGTAGAAAAATGCTCTGAACTATTGAATTCAAGTTGTATTAGCAGCCATTTCTGCAAAGGAATAGGCAGAAATGTGGTATGTTAGAGACTTCATTATAGTATCAGTTCAGGGTTCAGTTACTGTTGACACTATTGAAGTGACAGTGCTGTTTTGTTGAAAGAAAATTATGGCTGAAAGTCATGAACAGAAGTGGTAGCAGGGTCAAATGCTGCTTGTAAATAAACAGTTTTCAGCTGATTTAAAGCAAGAACTTAGGCTAGTCAGTTTTACAGATCTTTTGGCTAACAAAATGAAAATTYCCTTTTTAAAATGTGTGTTTTGTTTGTAGTCAGTCAACACTTGCAACTTGWTAATTCCATTTTGAATTATAGGCTCTTAATGGCCTGAGATGAGAAGTATGGAGGCTTTTCATTCCAGTGCTAACTATGAATTTAATTTTTTTTTTACTTCTGGCCTTTGGGAGGTTACTTATATTTAGCCTTTGCTAGCTGCATAAAAAGTGATAGTGATAACCTTACTGAGCTTTGAGCTGTTGCAAAGMCAAATAAGTAAATAGTCCTAGCTTCCTATCTGCCAGGTGTATAAAGTGCTGCTCAGTGGGTCCTGGAGTGAAGCAGGTAATGGGCTTACCTGAACGGCAAGAATCTGTCCCAATATTTGTAATTCTCGTAGATGACAAATGAAATTGTTGTTTGAGGAGCAAATATTAATGCAATTCTTTTGGTTATAAAATCTTAAGCAGCTTTTCCTTTAGCAAAAGAAAACATCCAGTTTGGTGATGATTTTTTTTTTTTTTCTGTTAAAAAGAAATCATTAATATAGACTTGTTCTTAAAACTGAACAATTATCARGAAAAGAGGTTTCCATCACCAGAGACCTAAGACACCGGGCAGCTTTATAAGACGATGCTTAAAATAGGTTCAGCTTGCCGTGTGGTAACATAGTGCTCATAATTGCGTGTGGATTTAATTGGTAATTTTATTTTGACATTACATCTCTTTATTATTTTCTAACTTCTGTGTATTTTAACGTTTTTTTCACAGCTGGAGAATGGTGTGACCTGGCATAACCCAGAGCCCCCAGAGAATATAGGAACAGAGAAGGATAGAGCAAATTGCCCATTCTATATTAAAACAGGTTCCTGCCGATTTGGAGACAGGTAATCAATTGAATATTTACCAGCATAGAAGTGTTTTGGAGAAGTGAAAGGGAAGCATCTTCATTAGGTCATATGCAAACTGAAGAAAAATTGCTATATAAATTACTTTCATGTATTTGGATRTGGTTCTGTTATTCATGATGGAACTAGACACTGAGAGCAAAAGCGTTGGCCTGGCTGGAATTGAACTATTTATAGTTATGGCATATTACTGATGGTGCATTCTGGTTACATTGGTCAGACTGACTTTTCCTTGCTCTGACAGATGCACAGATGCATTCAGACAGAATATATTTGATTTCTGCTATTAGTACAGGCCTGATAGATCAGATATTGTCTTTTATCTTGTCTAATTTGCATATGCTGCATCTTTTAAAAAATAAAATCAAATCTCAAATGGACTAAAGCAAGTTAAGGTACATCTGCACAGTTGAGAAAGCTGCTGTGTAGCTTCCAGAATTCTCCTGTTTTTATACTGTTTAAATGCGTGATACATTCATTCTTGAATTTTATTTTTTTTTTTGATACTGTTACGGGTGCCCTGTCTCAGAAAGGAAGTATAGTAAAAAACAAGAAGAGAGAAGGACAAGAAGATGATCAGAGAGGAGGAACAGCTTCTGTAGGAGGAGTGGCTATCTAGTCTAGACTCTGTACTTTCAAAGAGATGATGGAAGAGGGCTGTGGTAGATGAACGTTGAACTCATGAGTAGGATGGGAAGGATTATTTGCTTTTATTATGAAATAGTTTAATTAGGTCGCCCTGAGTGTTTACCAGCTTTAAAAAAAAAAAAAAAAAGTACTTTCTCATATGAAACAAATGGCAAAACTTGTTGCCAGAGGACATAGAGGAAGCCAAAAGTATAAATGGGTTCATGGAGTACAGGTTCACCAGTGACCATTAAAGATGATGACCCAAATGCAGCATCTGGCTAGAAAATCCCTGCATTTTTGTGTGCGTTAAGGAGGAAAAATAGCTCAGTAGGGAAAGACTCTGATATGTGAATCCTCAGCATAAACTAGTAAAGCTGTTTTACTGATTTGTATCACTGAAACATGTGTGGTCCCTCTATAGTAGTTTTCTTTATCCTACAAGTAATTTGTTTTAGTGTGATGTATATTGTGGATAATTATGTGATAATTCAACTCTATGAAAGCTTCAAGTTCACATCTTTTTTCTTTTCTGAAATATGTGTTGAATGCCTAAATAAAACTTTGGCCAGCTATTTCACTGCAGGCAGCATTTTTGCTTTTCATATGTTTAATTCTTTGTAATCTTTGCAGTATTTTTGTTTCAGTGGTATTTAATGGAGGTAACCTCCTTGGATTAATTATGGATYGGATAAAAATCAGTTTTGCTTTGAACTGTGAAGAGGCTTGGTAAATAAATACTGAGAAACGTAGTATTCTGCCCTTCTTCTCTCACCTGTAGTTGTTGATCTCAGTTACCTCTCCTTCATCTTCCTTCCTCCTCCTCACATACCTGCTTCCTTCATATTCTGGTCATTTTAACCTCTGGTGTTGACCATAAGTTGAAGGACTGAGATACAGCTAGGATAAGGACTGGAAGAATGGGTTGGGAGCTGAAATGGACCACAATGGTGAAAAATTGAGAGCCAATGTTATCAATAAAATAATTGTTGAATCTTGTCAAAGCTCGCTATGTCTTGAAGAAGCTGAAACTGGCTGAGTTCACCATTATTAATTTCCCCAGTAATTCAAACCCTAATATTTTGTAGTAATACTGGATTTTGGGTCATTCATTTTCCTTGAGGCTCCTTTTGTTCTGTCAGGCGCTGTATTCATTTTGTGTACAGACAATATTGATTGGATATAATATTGTGAGTTCTATCATTCAAATAGAACAGTGAAATGAGGCAGTTTCTAAAATRTTTAAAAAAAAATCAAATTAATTGTCTCCGGTTTTAGTTTTGGTTTTGGAGTTTTGTTTTTTGTTGTTTGGTTTTTGAAGTCTAAGGTGCCAACCAGAAAGTGGGAGTCAATTTCTGACTGACTGGATGCGGAAAGAAACTTCCTATCTGAAGTCGAGGTTGTAATTGCCCATTTTGAGACCTGACCTCCCTGCAATTTGTCAGTGCTTTGCCAGTGCTAGATAAAGAGAGTAGACTAGTCTGACTATTCTTCTCATCATGTCATGAAAAGGAGAAATGTGTTGGAGAGTGCATSAGCGAGTTGCTTGGGGAAGTGTTTGAAACGGAGACCGTAAGGCACAGTGAAGTAAACATGAAGGCTAACCTCTATGTTCTTACTGAATCTAAAGGTTTGTGGGGAAGAACTGTATTTCAGCATGTGAGGGAGGTAGCCTTAATATGATGGATGGTGAGGGAGATGTAATACTTTTATGGCTGCCGAGAAGATGCAGATTAAGATAAGACTTACTTATAAGAAGCGTTTTTTTTTTCAAGTGGAAAAATATCAATCTCTTACTCATCCAACTTCAGGGCTAAATGTGCTTTCCCTCCCTCCCCACTCCCCCGTATGATGAGAACAACTTCAGTTGTTCAGTTTGCAAAAAGAAGAGCAGACACTTGCTTTAAAATATCTTAAAAGATTGTCAGTAGTCTTTCTGTAAAGCCCTTCAGAAATGGAAAACACATTTAACCCTAGTAGCCTAAAAGAAATTACTTCAGCTCTTATTATGTTACTGGTATCTATGGCTTTTGCAGACGTGCTTTTTTCAGCAAAAATGTATTTATGCGTGGCAGAAAGCATTAAGATTATACGCAAACTCACTTCCAAGAGATTTGTTTTAATAATTGAAATACGTTGATCTTCCACTAATGGATTTTCTTTTGTAATAGCTGTTACTCAAAATGGCAAGTGTTTGAAGCTTCAGCAAGTGAATCTTCTGCTGAAAGTGCTGATCTTTTCACTTTTCTTTCTTCACTACAAATGTCCAGGTGTTCTCGCAAGCATAACTATCCAACATCTAGTAAGACACTACTCGTCCGAGGGATGTTCATTACTTTTGGCATGGAGCAGTGCCGGAGAGATGACTATGATACGGACGCAAGTCTCGAGTACAGTGATGAGGAGACCTACCAGCAGTTCCTGGAGTTCTACGAGGACGTGCTGCCTGAGTTTCAGAACGTGGGGAAGGTTGTTCAATTCAAGGTATGCATCTGAGTAGAATAGCTTGTTAAATATGTAACATACACCACATGAAGTTGTGTTTTACTAGCCTTAACAGGAATTCTGTCCAGTATGCCCTAGCTAAATCTTATGTACATTAGAGGACTGTGCAGTGTCCTTCTCTCACATCACCTGTAAACTTGYCACTGCTGTTACAGAGCATTGTCTTACTCTGGGTGAATCTTCTCTCCCGTTCCCCTGAACTGTTATAAAAGCTTGTGCTTTTATATTGCAAGTTATTCATGCTGCTCAACAGTCCACTTACGTCACAGTCCCTTCTTTACTTACCTCGTGATGAGCCCCAGAGGCTCCACTAAGACTGTTAGACAATATAAATATATCTGGGCTATTGATTTGTGCCTAAGGAATGAAATAGTGGGGGTATAAAATGTATTCGGAGTATATACCCAAACAATGTCATTTTAGGAATGGTTGGATAAAATAAAATCAAATTACAATGAACTGAAAAGGTAGTAGATATTTCAGCAGGAGTGTCGTGGTTTAACCCCAGCTGGCACCTAAGCCCCACCCAGCCACTCGCTCACTCACCCCCGGTGGGATGGAGGAGAGAATGGGAAGGGTAAAAGTGAGAAAACTCATGGGTTGAGATAAAGACAGTTTAACAGGGAAAGCAAAAGCTGTGTGCACAAGCAAAGCAAAACAAGGAATTCATTCACTACTTCCCACTGGTAGGCAGGTGTTCAGCCATCCCCAGGAAAGCAGGGCTCCATCACGCCTAATGGTTACTTGGGAAGGCAAACGCCATCACTCCGAACGTCCCCCCCCTTCCTCCTTCTTTCCCCAGCTTTATATGCTGAGCATGACGCCACATGGTGTGGGATATCCCTTTGGTCAGTTGGGGTCAGCTGTCCCAGCTGTGTCCCCTCCCARCTYCTTGTGCACCCCCAGCCTGCTCGYTGGTGGRGTGAGAAGCAGCAAAGGCCTTGGCTCTGTGTAAGCACTGCTCAGCAGTAACGAAAACATCCCTGTGTTATCAACACTGTTTTCAGCACAAATCCAAAACATAATCCCATACTAGGTACTGTGAAGAAAATTATCCCAGCCAAAACCAGCACAAGGAGGAATTATAAAAAGGTAAGTTACGTAAATGGTGTTGAGGTTTGTAATCCATCCTAGGTTTTGCGTTTGGTTTGCTGAATATTCTTTCCTGAATTTTTCCCCTTTATATTATGATTTCTTATGGGGGAAAAAGAGGGACCTGTAAATGGAGACCTCGGAGATGAATGATGTGTGTTAACAGTCCCATGTTGCCCCAAAATATGCAGCTTGGATGGTGACATCTCCTTGTAGCAGAACTTCCTGCAGTATCCCTTTCTGCTTGCCATTCCTGAGTCTTTTCCTGCAGTCACCAGGAGGCACGCAGTGCCTTTTCTCCTTTTGTTTCTACTGACAGCTGCCTCAGAACKGAGATTGTATTAGCGTTTCAAGCAAGAGGAAAGCAGAAAAACTGAATTTTCAATAGTTGCATAATGAGCCTTATAGGTAAAAAACCACTTGTTTGGAGGAGTATCCCCTCCATATTTTCACTCATRGGATATTAGCAAGCTGTGCTGCAGCCTAGAAGACAGGATGTAGATTCCCAGTGGAGCATGCATTGAAATGCTGTCTTACCATGAAACTGTGATCCTTGACTTTGTATCGTTGTTGTATGCAGCTGTGCTAAGTTGCACATACTTGGGTCCCTATGACTAATAACGAGGTAAGAGCTTTTAGTGTGGCATTTCTTAGCTTCTGAAGTAATTGTGCAACTGTAATATGATTCTCATGGGCATTTTCATTATGTTAGAGATGCTCAGAAATTACGTGTTGGCTGCAGGGATCTTAGCTGTGATTGAATTGGGTCTCTTCTATCATTTAGAATCAGATTATACACACCCCTTTCCAGTGTAGCTCAAGGTTTTATTCTTGCTCTTCTTTCTGGGAAGCTACTCCAGAATCTGGCAGATCCTTACAAAACACACTTCTTTTCCCACCCAAAAGTGTCCATGGCAAAATCATTTTTGCTTGTTCTTGTGTTGACATTGTTTATCTCGCATAGTTTGACTGCTTATTCTGTAATATTTAATTACACAACTGCTTGTTGTTGTGTCTGAAGCCCCTGCCTAAGCCAGTTCAGAGAGGTATTCTCTGAGGGTCAGTCAGGGTTCAGTGATGAAAGGAGCCACTTTCCTCATTTGGGGTGGATATCAGAAGAGGCCTGGGGACAAAAGAGGCTGGGCTTACAGTTCTGCCCTGGAGAATTGGGTTCTAGCCTGCTTGGGCCTGCGTGTTTCAGAATCCTTTGTAACTAGCAACAAGCTTCTGGCACGTTAAACTGTGTATTTTTGAGAGCTTTAGATATAATTTGAATGCTAAATTGCTATGAAAAAAAAGGTGTTTCAGAACTGTACAGTGAAAGCTAGTGACTTCAGCTTTTCTAACTCATCTCGCAGGGATGCTGTGAAGCAAAATTGCTCTAAAGATTCTCTTACCATAATGAATCCCACATTTCCACATGAGGATACTACTAATTGTTTTCAGAGCAGGATTTGGCTGTTGCACAGTAGGGTTGGCCCAGACAAGTGCAAGACAATTGAGTACAAGCTGTCTTGTGGACTAAGTGAAGCAGAGGACCCAGTGTTAATCAAAGCATAATGCTGGAAACAGGCAAAYGTAAGCCAGAAGGGCTTTTTTTTTCTTTTTTGTTCTTCAAAACCTTTTCTTTGGGTAAAACTAATGTTCAGAAGAAAATCACATTAAGTTCATATCGATGAGCTGTCATAAGTCGGAACGGCTGTCATCTCAACCTGCGTGAGCTGCTATATAGCATAAATCTTCCTTTGCACTAACCTGTATTTCCATCCCCTTAGGTCAGTTGCAACTATGAGCCTCACCTGCGAGGAAATGTGTACGTCCAGTATCAGTCGTAAGTACTCGCAATCTTACTAAGTTTTAGAACTGTGAACACTGTTTGTATGATCCAAGTGATTCATTCTCATACTGTAATGGGAGCCTAAAATTGGTAAGTAACATCTTAAATGATTGTATGATGATAATGCTATGTGTGATTTTTACTTTTTAAAGGGAGAAGGACTGTCAGGCAGCTCTTGCTCTATTCAGTGGACGATGGTATGCAGGCCGACAGCTTCATTGCGAATTTTGTCCTGTGACAAGGTGGAAAACTGCTATATGTGGTGAGTCACATAAACACTTGRAAAAGAGAATGTGTTTTACTGAAAGAGTACTTATGGAAGTGAAAAAGAGGGAGTTAACCTGTAGCTTTCAGATCTGCCTAATGTTGCAGTTCATTCTGTTTGGAAGACAAATATACTAACTTGCTTGTATAGATCTAGGAGAGAAAGGGACATTCATTCCATGTCACCTAAGTGTCTGAATCATTGTAGTGGATTTACCTTGGACTAGAAAAGAAAGCTTGGATCCTAGCTTTGGAAATAATAATCTTAAAGTGGAACTACAGGAAGTAGTAATTTATCTCTTTAAAAAGCAACAGCAGTTTCTGAACCATCAGCAGTTCTTAGCAGTAACTATCACATTTGACTTATCTATATTTACATTCTTAGATTAAGGTAGTAAAATTATTTATGAAAATCATTTTAAGCTAAAACCTTCATAGCTGTTAAAAAGTTAATTCCAAGAAAAGTACATATTGAAAAATAATCTTGCGTGAATTAAATTGATAGGTGGTCAGATGCATGTTTTTCTGTTTGAAGAAGCAAAATTCAGTTTAATAAGTCTCTTTCCAGTAGGTACAGAATGAAGAAAGAGATTTAACAGGTCTGGTTCATAAAAAAGCAAACCCTAATCTGTTGCAGGCTTATTTGAAAGGCAGAAGTGTCCAAGAGGGAAACACTGCAACTTTCTTCATGTATTCAAAAATCCAAACAATGAGTTTTGGGAGGCCAATAGAGACATACGTATTTCTCCTGAACGGACTAATCAGTTGTCTAAAAACTCTGAAAGGAGAAACAGAACGAGCCATCGTGATGACTATTACAGCCGGTCAAGGAGAAGGGGCAGCCCAAGCCCAGATCATTCTTACCGGAGAAACGGAGAATCTGAGAGAAAAAAGAATCGCCGCAAAAACAAGAGAAGGCGCCGCTCTGGCAGGTCAAGAAGTCGAGAAAGGAGGAGGTCTCGCAGCAGGGGGAGAAAGAGGAGAGGCCGCAGTCGCAGCAGAAGTCATAGTCGAACACGCAGTAGGAGCAGAAGTCGGAGTTCCTCTCGATCCAGGAGCAGGGGCAAAAAGAGATCGAGCAGCAGAGGAAAAAACAGTGAAACTCCCAAAACAAAGTGAGAATTACTTTTAGAAGTTGCTAATTGATCAAACATAGAGCTGACAAAGAAATCTTTCCCATAGGGCACCAGATATATTTGAGTTTCAAATAAAGTGTTCTTGCACATTAAAATGTTTCTTCCTAATAAAGGAACCTAGTTCATTGTGTGCTAAGCTTCAGAAAATTAAAAGTTTTAAGTCCTATATAAGGTGTGAATGTCAAGTACTCTAGCTACTCTGTCCCTCTGAAATGCTGCAACATCTGGATGCATACTGAGTACAAACAGAAAGAGAAGTAAAGCTTATTTGGTATATGCTTATTTCTGTGTTATGTGTGTGTTAAGTGTTTACTATCCCTGTAAGGAGTTAGTACAGAACAGCCAGTGTGCTGTAAATTCACACCACAGCATACTGCAAATTGAAGTCTGTGTAGAAGACTCCCATTGTTATTTTCTGTCTGTTTATGGGAAATCTCTTCCTAGACAAAGTAAATATAATCGTGTTATGAGTTGGAGAAAAGGGATCTAAAAGACATCACTGTTTGATTGTACAATACTTACCCAGTAGGAGCTTTGTGGTCATAAGTGTTGGATTTTTCTCTCTCCCCTSACTGAGCTGCTGAGCTAATTGCCTGTAGGGATTGCAGTAGACTAAAACCAAGTAGGAATTGCACAGAAAAACAATCAATTTATTCAGTACCTTAATCCTCAAGTATGAGTGGAGACCATGCACTTGTAATCCTCGAGGGAGGACAGAAAATACTTTGCATACCTCTTGGTTGCATACCATTTGTAGTTGAAAACAACCTGCCTAACCTGTGACGGAGTGGTCGAAAAGTGGACATCTGGTAACTGAAGATGCATATATGTAGTTGTGAAGGCTCAAGGTGGTTGCAGAGTGGCTAAAGAAACTGAAGGTTTTATACCTGAAACAATACTTTAGTTTTTTTGGAGACGAGGACTTGACTTAAAGCCTTTTTGGGCTTATTTTAGAAACAGTTTAAGGCACCCTACTGCCTAGCTTCCCTACGGTCAAGGTGGAGAGTAGGGTACATAAAAATGAAGTTATCAGGACAAAACTTTTAAAAAAGACAGCTATATTAGCAAAGTACCTGCAATTAGATGAATCCTTACAAATATTTCTTCACTTTTAAATGAAAGATTTGTGCTGTTAGATGGACCGTACTTCACACTGCTTAACTTCAGGTATTTAACTTGGGCACCTAAGCGGCCTTTGACGCTTGGAGAGAGCAGTTTGTGGTACTGAAGGTGCAGGTGCCCTSAACGGTCTGCAGAGATACCTCCCTCTCTTTAGGCTCTCCAAAGAACCTGGGCTCCTGCTGTTAGAGTACAGTTCAGACCACCTAAGTTAGAAGCCTAAAGCAGACACGAAGTGCTCCCAAATAGTTACTCGTCATGACTCCCAACAGTACAACATAAAGGCCCATAGAAAATCTGGATATCCAAACTTTACGATAGCATTCCTCACAGCAAGAACATTTTTCCCCCAGGATAGTTAAGAGTGAGTGAACATTGCTTCTGGATATAATATATATATTTTTGCTTTTCTAAATGCATACTGCACCTAGCATGCTGATTATACATTTTCCTTCTTTCATGTGTAACTGTTGTCCAATATGGAGTAATACAACAAAAGTGCTATATATTGTTCAGTTCAAACCCGACTTTCACTATATATTGTCATAACTGTAGGCAGAATTGTAGCTTAGTTAATTTGATTAAATGTTTTAGTTATTAACAGATGTAGGAATTGTAATTTAATAGCATAACTTTTGAAATAACAACTTTGTTTGAAAGGCGTATTTCCAAGGCTAGACAGCACTAAATTTTAAATTATATTTGAGAAATTTGTGACCACCAGTTTCTCATAATGGTATCTTTTTCTGACTAGACCTTACAGACAGATTTTCCCCTAGGTTTCTATTTTTTCATAGATGCTCACTTGTCTAGTTGGGTCACTTGTGCAGAACGTGGCAAACTCTGGTTCAGTTCCCTGGAGCAGAACTGACCTGGCATTTCCTACTTGCCGAGACACCCCACCAGCARGCCAATGACCTCTTCCATTCTCTGGTGCTGCCTTGCGTCCCGTGGCTCCTGTTGGTCCGCTAGCCTGCTGGTTAAGGCTCTCGGGTGGAAGAGCTGACGTATGCCAGCTGTAGTACGTGGTACGTCCTGTGTCATGCGGSAGGCTGTCGCTGAGCATTACCTGAGCGAAATCAATTGCCGAGCTCAAACAGAAGTGGTGGGATGGGCGGTGGGAACATGTCACCCRGCGGGTGAAATAAATAAGCAAAGCAGGCCTCTGTAGGATTAGAAACCAAGTGCCAACTAAGACCCATGTGAGAATTCCACAGGCAATTAGGCTCCTTGTCCCCACAGTTTTGTAATGGGATCTGGGAAGCTGAGCTGCTGTATTTTTTTAAAAAAAAAAGTTCTTAAAGAAAAAAAAAAGACTTGCTCAGAGATGCATGTAAAAATTTAAATATACTTTATTTCCGCTACTACAATGGCTGAAGCTTCAGCTTTTTTCCTTGAGGTCTGGACCCAAACTTACTGGCTGTACCTGTGCAGTGTAGGACTGGTAGTTGTAATTATCATCCACTTTCACATGCAGACTGTTTATTACACAGAAATTGAGTGCTGTAGATCTGACACTTAGTTTGCATTTGTTAGCATGAAACCTGGAATTCAACCAGTTTTCTAACTTCAGAGTTCATATATTTTGGTATTGTTTCCCTACTTCATAATCTTAAGTAGTGTTATGTGCATGGTTTTGTGTTTCCTTATTAGCCGAGTGAGCTGTTTATTCTGAAGAGACAAAGAGACTAGAAGTTCTTAAATGTTAAGCTTAATTCTTCTTTTTTCCAAAGGGGAGAAGCCCCAGAAGAACACAGAAAGGATTTAAATTTGCAAGGAATAGCTTGTTCTCGCTGCGTGTTATTCTGCGTATTCTACATAAAAGGACCTTATAAAGTGAATTAATATTGGCCAAGTTTTGTTTTGTTTTGTTCTTAATGGCTGCTTAAAAGCAGTGGCTTTCAAAATTCTTTTTTTCCGTTGTAAATTCTGCAAGGATTACTGAGGTGCTTTAGAGCAATTATGGAAGCAGGCGTCTACACAGAGCTGCGAGCAGCTGGTTGGGGCGGCAGCGGGGCCCCCCGACAGACAGCTGGTGTCAGGCAGGCTGGGGAGCGGGCRCGCGCCTGCCCTGCCCCTGCGGCAGCCAGGCAYTAAGGTCGCGTTTCTCCAGTGGCAGGAGGGGAGTAACGGGAGCGCGGTGGGGACTCCKGCCAGCACGGGCAGCACTTACTGCTGCCCAGCAGCAGGGAGGCAGCGGCCTGCCCTCGAGCTCTGGCTGGCGGCTGCTTCCATGCCATTGCCCTTTCTGCCTGTCCGGGGTGGATGGTGGGGTGAGAAGGGGTAGCGAGGCTTTCACTTGTTACGGAGGGGACAAGCACACACAAAAAGCCTTTCCTCTCCGGCCCTTCCCTTGCTTATAGGGCAGGTGGTCTGAAGTCCATCCTAAGGAACTTCCCAGCTTTATGTCCTTTGATGACAGCATGTCTTTCTCAGATTCGGTGTCTCAAAAATTGCCCTGAAGTTTACCAGTGACATTCCTGTGCGCTAAATAACATTTTTTTCAAATGAAATGCAAGAGCCTGCTTAGAGATGCTATTGCTTCCTATCCTGGATCAGCACTTCTTACAAAACAGGAAAGTCCATGCTAGTTAATAATTAAAAGTTTAATTTACTTTCTTAAATCATCTAAAGAGTACAGCAGATTTTGCTTTCACTCCAAGTTCGTTGTAATTAAAAGAAACCCCCATTATTCCATGTATCCTATTCAGCACTGATGTATCAGCTGAATTCAGTATCACTCTCTGATTTAAAAAAAAAAAAGAGAACACTGGCAAGTTAGT
The DNA here is from genome assembly GCA_030449065.1 of Oceanodroma leucorhoa. Classification (NCBI taxonomy): domain Eukaryota; kingdom Metazoa; phylum Chordata; class Aves; order Procellariiformes; genus Oceanodroma; species Oceanodroma leucorhoa. Next base: position 5,608,093 of record JASVER010000032.1, on the reverse strand, counting down.
TACACTTCAGTGAACTATGAGACCAATTACAAAGCAAGCCATACAAGCATAACCTATGGCACACAGTAACTTAACAAAGGCAGCCACAGGGCGACCATCATCATGGCGTTAACTCAAAAGGCACAGCAGATGTTTAGGAAGGCCTCTTCAAGTTAAAGACTAAGGTTCAGTGATGGAGTTGAAGACACTCAAGCCAACAATCACTTGCCTAAATGATCCAGAAATTCTAATTGATTCTTTAGATACCCCCGCCCCTTCCCCATAAGACAGGAAATTTAAGAAACAAAATTTTATTTCATACTAGATTTAAGAAATGCCCTAAGATGGTAAGTTTTCCCCATGCTTTTGCTGGTAACATCAACCAGTTCAGGTTTTTTAGAAAGATGAAGAGCAGGTTAATCTGAGAAATTTTTGGTTGAGTCTAGGATTGTGAACGTTGCATTGACTTGCTCATAATTCCATTTAAGGAACTGAATATTGAGTTTGTATTATCCAGAACCCTCTCTCAATCAACATGTGGTTTAATTTTCAACTGAAGTGGCACTACCACATCAATTTAACATCCACCTTAATAAATTTCATGTTTAATGTGGTAAGCCTTCCAAAAACTTGCTAATTTATTGCTTTCTGTACAATTTAAATGGATGTAAATAACTACTCTTGGACACAGTATACTCACATGTTTTTTAATGAAGTGCTCAAGAACAGGTTAAACACTGTAATAAAATTTCCCTTTTTTTTAAGCTAGCACTGAGTAGCCTCTTCTTTCCTCTGCTAAAACCAGAACTAATTACATATAAACACAAAGCAATGGTGTAAAAATGGACATTTATTACAACTAAACCAATGTGACAGACAGAGGTCAAACAGTTTATTTGTCACAATCACAACAGAGCTTAATCCAGCCAAGCACATACAAGTGACAGTGTAAACTTTAAAAACATGTTTAATACATAGAAAATTGCTTCGGGTTTGACTTAAGGTAATTTTACCACTTCAGTCTCACAGACAGGGACATTCTGCTACCACTTTAACCTCATCTATCCTGACACATGGTGCACTGGGGAAATGCACACCACTGCTTTTGCATGCCCTAGGTCAAAACCGGTCTCTAGCCATTGGGTACATTTAAATGCCAGAAAGGGCCTAAGCAGACAAATGCTAACACGGTGAGCGCGTAGGCTCCACCCTGGCGCTGCCTCGGAAGCGTGCAGACCCACCCCTGCCCCGGCTGGCCCTTCTGCTGCCACCGGCATTTACACCGGGATCTGGATCAGGGGACTTGCGAGTGGCAACGCTGAGCCTTTCCTGGCGGGTTACATTTAAGCTGGATCACATCACGCCCACAGCCCAGCTCTCCAGACGACTGTGTAAATGCTTCCGCTAGCAGCGCGTGACTGCTTCCAGCAACAACGCCAAAGAGGTTTTGTGACAACCTGGCACTACGTACTCAAGTGAACAAGCCAAAACATTGAATCCCAGAGCGAGGTTACAGGGGAGGGAGAGGAGGGGGACAGCCCCACCATCTCAGGGACCACGCAGACAGACAGCAGAACTTGGCTACTCCAAAGTGTGGCACTACCGCCTCAAAACGCAAAAGCATACACAAGTCAAATTTCCTCAAGTGAAACAGGTTTAGTTTATAATTACTGAAAGTCTGCTAGAAGTGTTGAATTATTACTTGGTATCGCTTTACGTGGTTTGCAGTGAACCTACTGTATAAATCTAATATTTAAAAGCTCCCACTGCACATTAGTTGGTTCAACTGTACGTCATGGAAGAGTTTCATAAGGGATGTGTCACATGTTAAAGGTGTAAGTCAAGAAAAGCAGTTAAAATGACATTAACCACTTAGTGGGTTTTTTTTTTTTTAAGGTACCTATACACCCATTAAAGCATAACTATAAAACACCAATAAATACAAATTAATTTGTAGAGTTTGGAAGAAAAATAATAGAAAGTCCCTTTTGTAAAGCTCCTTCTTTCCCATCTTCAAAAGTATCCAGTTTTCATTATGCACCTCTCTATAGAGTCAGAAAGCCTACCTCCTTTCTTGTGTCTATGTTCAGAGCAAACTAGTATCAGATCTAAAAATAGTTTCCTTATTTGGATTTTTTTTTCTTTTTTTTTTAACTACATGCATTCCCTTTTTAGTATAGTAACTTGCACAGTTTTGCTCAAGGTAGCTACACAAATACACCTTCATTTCTAGTGAGCTGATCACTTTGCAGTTTTCTTGCAAAAAGCAGTATCACCTTAACCGTTTTTTACCAGTTTGATATGCAGATCCTAACAGGATTCTTTGGTATAATGACAAATTCAGTAGTAAACAGGTATTTCCAATCTTTATGCATCAACTGAAATAAGCAGAATTATCACAAGCAGTGATTAAAATGTAGATGAACAAAAGTCTTTGGTTGCATAAACACAATTTCTACACCGTAACATTTTGTATTTGGAGTTGTCCATGTAGTTTCTTTTCATTTAGATATGCTATGTCATAATGATGCAGTTATTTCCTGAAGTCAAGTTTGCTTATAAAAAACAGTACACTCATTGAAATCAAATGCAATCTTCCTATAAATGCAGTGAAGGGAGACAATGAGTCAATTTAAATCTAATTCCCTTTCATTGATGATTTTTGGACTTTAGTCTCTTGTTCCCTTTTCAAAGGAGTATTTTTCTTGTGGGCCGGAATGAAGCAGCTTAGCAAAACAGTAATACTGACAAACAGCATCTTACACCATTAGCTAAACATTACAATGAAGGCAGTGAACATTTACAGTATGAAACACTGAGATGTCATCAGCTGAAGTGAAGATTTATGTCAATCCGATTTCTTCAAGTACACTACGTGGGGTCTCTGCTTCCTACGGAGGGAAAATTTGAGACAGTGGTAAATGGACCCTGTGCTTCTATTGAACAGTACCATACATGAGTTAGTATGAAAGATGCTTAATTAAAAAAGAAAAGCTGAAAGACATGAAAATATAAAAGTACTACAGTTTGCAAACAGGGTATTAGCTGCACTTCTCAAGGAGCTGTTAATTAGATTGTCATGGTTCACAGGAATAGCTGGTAGATTTTATTGCCCTTAAGTGCAATAAAAATAAAGCAATTCAAATGTACCAGCAGGGAACAAATCACAACCCAGTAACAGAGATATGAACTGGGGAGGGATGGGGAAGGATCTTGCAATGGAGTCTGTGATTTTTGTGAATTGTTTCATGGGTCTCAAAAAATCTGTTAGGGAGGAATGAATAAATGGATGAATGAAATGACTGATGCAACTAAGATACAGTATCCCTTAAGCTCTGTATAAAGAGCCTAGATTTTTTACACCGGTCCCATGCTTAGTTCATAAAACCAGGTCAAGGTACCTTGGTATACCTGGTGTCAATAAATTGACCCCTACAGAAGTGGGGGAATTGCCGGGATTGAAATTATATTATTCCACACTGGGCGTAAAGTTTTAGGTTAATTCTAATCTTAAAAAGCTTTGTCTAGATTCAGAGCAAGTTGTTTAATACAAAATTCCAGGGGGTTATCATCAGTTTTGTATTCATTATTCCTATACATCTGAAAAGAAATAGTAGGTTAATTAGAAATATTAGGCTGTCCTTTTCCATAATTATTAACAATATCATAGTAAATAAAAAGGGATACTGTGTCCTTATGGAAACAAACTGTTTTAGTATCCAGAGTATGAATAAACTTACTTTAGCATCCTAAAACAAGACATGTCATGAAGCAGGAAAAAAGCACATAATAGTTAAGGCAGCAAAGAAATATTTTTCAACTGCTTTCTAAATATTTATTTAAAAAATTCATCAGTAAAATACATAATTAAATGCCTTAAATCTTGCAAATAACACCAGAACGTTGTCTCTGTCTTGTCTCTAACCTTGACTATGTAGCACAAAATGATCAAGTTTACAATCCTCATTCAGTTCATGTGTAAGGTGATTTAGTGTTGAAGGAACAAGCTATGATATTCTAAAGGCAGCTTCATTTGAAAGTAAGTCAGTGCTTGGAACAGGCCACCTCTGAGCACTTAGAGATGGCTTCCAAAATCCAGCAGCAAATAAGAAATTGCAAGAAAAAGGCAAGTTAATACGGGAAACAAGATRCTCGGTGTATTAAAGATCTGGTGGTTTTTTACTCACTGATGCAGTATTTAAATATTCTTGGAACTGCAGTGACCCTGATAAAGTGGGACAGGATGGCAGGATTAAAGATTTACATGTGTATTTTAACACAAATCCCTCGAAAGGAGACACTGATTGAGGAAAAGGCTACGTAGCATTTTTAATATAAACTGTCACATTATATTCCCAGATTACTTCGTTGCATTCATTTTAGAGGGTATGCATCTCCCCTATCCACCAACTTAAAGCATTGTATTCAAAAAAAAATCCTACATTCTTAACTACAGCAACAGAACTCAGACAGAGTATTCTAACAGAATATAACTTCTCAAGCATTTCAGGGTCTTGAAAATATTTGTAATAAAACAACTTTTCAGTTCTAAATTGATTAGACAGCAGTGGACACTTACAGTTACTCAGTGGTGAAACAGGCTCTAAGTTACCTGAAAAAAAAGTTGCTCAATAGCTACGAAGAAATACAGTGCACTGCTGCTACTATCTTTAGAGCAGTTTAGTATTATTGTCTCCACTGCCAATTCAAAGTTGTAGGTAATTTTCACCAGACATATACTTAAATAAAGATTAAATTTCTTCGAGTAAATCAAGGTCATTGGCTAACAATTAATTTAAAGCAATGTATTTCAAGGACACTGGCTACTTGTCCACAGATACCTCACTAGTAAAACTCAGTAAGTTTTTAATTTTTTAATACTACAGCAGTAACCTTGAGGCAGACATGCTTTCTTATCTGCATATCAACAATATAAACTCAAAAGGAACACCTAAAGGCTAATGTGCTTTGCTAGAGGAATAATTTCATCAATTATGACTTTTAAGAAACAAATAGAATGAATTATATTATTTTTTGTTCACATTATTTGTTTTAGAAAGTGCCAAACATTTTATCCAATTGTTATGGAAAACATTCTGCAGTATTTATACACTACCTGCAGCTCAGAATCACCCAAGGCAAACAATGCAAATTTGAAAAATATCAGAACACAGATGAGGAAAAATAGTCATTCACATGAGACAAAAGTGCATGCAATACTTTATTTCAAACATGCCAGGAAAGCTAATTCATTACCTAGTCATTTAGAAGCAAGCAGCTGTATACAGATAACAAGAAAAACAGCATCTCATTACAGCTCAATGCACAGCATTTTAAGCCAACAGGCATGAAATAATGCAGGCTAAAGCAGCATTAACCAGACATTCAAACACATTGTTAATGTCTTACAGAAAAAAGGCAAACTTGGAAATGGAACACCACTCCTATGATCTTGTTTTCTCAAGATTTCAGAATGCTGCAAGTCCAATCCAAATCTTTTGTCTAATACCCTCAATCTCCCATTTTTATGTCAGTTTAACATTTGAAAGGTAGTGCATTACCACATATAGTACATGGAACTAGCTGTTTGTGGTTTATCTCAGTAACCACCTCCTTACTAATTACATTTAAACCATTTTGAAAAACAGCATTTGTTTTAGGTTACAAATTATTCTCTTCTATTAGGCAAACAGAGGATGCAATACATGCCCTCTCACTCCGCCCACACTTTTTAATTGAAAGGTACTTATATTCATCCTCGTGGCAGTTCTCTGATACACAAGGTAGTCTGCATTTAAAACTGGAAATGTCAATTGAAGGAGACATATTTCAAGCATGCTGCTAATGGACTTAAAAAAAAAAAATCTTTCCAGCCCTAACCATTTGTAAAGCAATGAACTTGTTCTCTCCTTCAGTAGCAGCAATTGTTCAACTACTCACAAGAGTGTTTTGAACATTTAAATACAAATGTTGTAATTTCAGATTTATGTAAGTCGTTCTCTTTGCCGTGATCAATTCTGCCTTCCTCCTCTTTATAAGGTAAGTCACACTATCATGCCAGTCTCAGAAAAGGATACTGGTGTGTGCACCTTTAGTTAAGATGCAAGGTCTGTGTAGAATTGTGTGTAACATCATTGAATACTTGTGTGTATACACATTTCACATACTGCTACTCCTTCACTAGTTTCTCTGTAAATATTAACTTCATCTACAGGTTTTAAGTATATGTTTAAATACCACCACGACTTATTTGAAAGATAAACACAGGCCAAGTAATGTTACAATCTAGGTGCTGCAGTATATAGATGTTTAGCACAGAAAATTCTACAGAACTTTTAAGCATAAGACTTCAAGCTTACACACAATAAAAAAGTTAAACCATATGCCAACAAGCACAAGTTTTGTTGAAATGAGACATGTGAAGAGACAATACTGTAAAACAGAGGGGGAAGAGGAAAGTACAACAGCAGAGAATGGTTGTGGTACTCTATTAGATTCAAGATGACTGGATTCACCAAGCTGATGATAATGTTCTGTCATGAGTAAGTCACAGGTCTATCTCCTCTGAAATTCTGCATGCATGATGAATGAAGCCATTTAGTACACTGGGACATTAAAGTATTCATGACGTGGCTACAAAAGAAATGTACATATTCTTATACATAATAGAAAGGTGGACAGATATGCAAGAAAACAAAAAGATTATCTCACTATTGTATCTCTGACATGAAAAGGACATTTGATACAGAAATACAGTATTGTATTTTTGACTACTCTAGACCTCCGGAGCAGGGGGAGGGCAGGGAGAACCATTGTTTTACCTTCCACCCCTCCCCCCCACACTTGCATGCTGGGTCCAGCAACATACAGGACAACTTCACATCATAATTAGTGTATTATATGTAAGCTCAGAGCTTCTTCTCAGCCAAAAATTGTTTGAAGCCGACATACTGTTCCAGAGATGGACCACCCTATATATTTGCTCCACTCTAGCCTCTTGGGTAGACATCCACTATTGGCTACAGTCAGAGACAGAGCACTGGGCTAAGTGAACTTTTGACATCACCTAACATATCTGCTCTGATAAACACACATTGGTAACATGCCTCTAGAACACGGTTGTGAGCAGCATCGTGCCAGGGTAGTACAGCAAAGGCATTCTTGCGACAAAAATTACCTTTCTATCAAAGAGTGCCTGTTTAAAAAATGGTAGGTATGAGACACTTCTCACAGCAGGCAAAGTTTTCTTTGCTTCTGAATTATGCTGAACTTAATACTCTCTTATTTTATTAGCATGAACATTAGTATCCAATTTGTTGAAAGACGAGTTAGAAAGCAAGCAATACTCAATTTTTTGTATTAAAAATCAGTGCCCTGAAGACAGATGAGGACATTTTTAATGGAGTAAGAGCAATTTCGAAGTATCAGCCCCACATATGCCCATTACACATCTTTAGGGTGGGGTGGGGAGGGAGCACAAAACACAACTCTGCGTATCAGTTACCATCTTTCATGATGTACCAATTAAAATCTTCAATCTATTCCACCCCCAAATTACAGAAGTCTTGCAACAGAACTGAAAAAGTTCCCATGACTTCTAAACCTAACAATTTCCTCTGTGCCGTCTCAGTTTATTCACACGTTCAAGCGTGTATATTTTTAAATTCTAATCTCCAATTACAAAAAAGCACAACAAAAATATCCTAGAACCTTTACAGGATTTATACTGCTTTTCAGTATCAATAATCTGAACATTATTCCATCGTAGTTAAAATTGTTCTGAACAAGCCAACTACAAATCCAGTAGTTCTCAAAATAATAGCACCTATAGCTCAGTGACAGTTCCAAATAAGTTGTATGAAGTCTGCTGTGATTTTTGGTAGAACAAAAACGAATTTGGTATATAACAGAGAATTGCAAATGTGAATTTTAACTCTGAAAACACCTCTTACTGCTTAAGTCAAGTGTCAGCCTACATTAAAAACAAAATGCTGGGGCATATTCCTAAATGGAAAAGGACCTGCATGATGGTGGTATACAGTACTAGCCCCAAAGAGTAGAAACTTTGACTAAAAAGAAAATATTAACTCTAGAACTGCTGGAGCCTCCACAGACAAAAAATTCCCAGAGAGGTACTTAAGGAAAACTTCTGTTCTACTTAACACTGCTGGCATGATACAGATTCATGAAGACAACAGAAAAACAGGCATATTGTAACAATCTCAAATGCCTAATTTTTACAGTTTCATACTTTCAGTTTTTACCTGGAACATACATGCATATATGTGACTCCATCCTTTATTGGATGCCACAGGGAACATTGCCACCAAGGATGAGGAAAAGGCTGAGGCACTTAATGCCTTCTTTGCCTCAGTCTTTAATAGTCAGACCGGTGATCCTCAGGGTATTCAGCCCCCTGAGCTGGAAGACAGGGACGGAGAGCAGAATACACCCCCATAATCCAAGCAGAAGCGGTTAACGACCTGCTACACCACCTGGACACTCACAAGTCTATGGGGCTAGATGGGGTCCACCCAAGAGTACAGAGGGAGCTGGCAGAGGAGCTTGCCAAGCCACTCTCCATCATTTATCAGCGGTCCTGGTCAACAGGGCAGGTCCCGGACGACTGGAGGCTTGCCAATGTGACGACCATCTACAAGAAGGGCCGGAGGGAGGGTCCAGGGAACTGCAGGCCTGTCAGCCTGACCTCAGTACCGGGGAAGATTATGGAGCGGTTCATCTTGAGGATGCTCACAAGGCAGGTGCAGGACAACCAGGGGATCGGGCCCAGCCAGCACGGGTTCATGAAGGGCAGGTCCTGCTAGACCAACCTGATCTCCTTCTACGACCAGGTGACCCATCTAGTGGATGAGGGGAAGCCTGTGGATGTGGTCTGCCTGGACTTGAGTAAAGCCTTTGACACTGTCTCCCACAGCATTCTCCTAGAGAAGCTGGTGGCTCATGGCTTAGACGGGTGTACTCTTCGCTGGGTAAAAAACTGGCTGGACGGCCGAGCCCAGAGAGTTGTGGTGAACGGAGTCAAATCCGGTTGGCAGCCGGTCACGAGTGGTGTTCCCCAGGGTTCAGTTTTGGGGCCACTCTTGTTTAATATCTTTATCTGGGCGAGGGGATCGAGTGCACCCTCAGTAAGTCTGCAGACGACACCAAGTTGGGCAGGAGTGTTGATCTGCCTGAGGGTAGGAAGGCTCTGCAGGGGGATCAGGACAGGCTGGATCAATGGGCCAAGGCCAATTGTATGAGGTTCAACAAGGCCAAGTGCCGCGTCCTGCACTTGGGTCACAACAACTCCAGGCAACGCTACAGGCTTGGGGAAGAGTGGCTGGAAAGCTGCCCGGCAGAAAAGGACCTGGGGGTGCTGGTCGACAGCCGGCTGAACATGAGCCAGCAGTGTGCCCAGGTGGCCAAGAAGGCCAACGGCATCCTGGCCTGTATCAGGAATAGTGTGGCCAGCAGGAGTAGGGAGGCGATCGTGCCCCTGTACTCGGCACTGGTGAGGCCGCACCTCAAATACTGTGTTCAGTTTTGGGCCCCTCACTACAAGAAGGACATGAGGTGCTGGAGCGTGTCCAGAAAAGGTTAATGAAGCTGGTGAAGGGTCTGGAGAACAAGTCTTATGAGGAGCAGCTGAGGGAGCTGGGGTTGTTTAGCCTGGAGAAAAGGAGGCTGAGGGGAGACCTTATCACTCTCTACAACTACCTGAAAGGAGGCTGTAGTGAGGTGGGTGTTGGTCTCTTCTCCCAAGTAACTAGCAATAGGACAAGAGGAAATGGCCTCAAGTTGCACCAGGGGAGGTTTAGACTGGACATCAAGAAAAATATCTTCACCGAAAGGGTTGTCAAGCATTGGAACAGGCTGTCCAGGGAAGCGATGGAGTCACCATCACTGGAGGCGTTCAAAAAAGATGTGGCACTTCAGGACATGGTTTAGTGGGCACAGTGGTGTTGGGCTGACGGTTGGACTTGATGATCTTAGAGGTCCTTTCCAACCTTAATGATTCTATGATTCTATGACTGTGATTCTCCTCCTTGAAAAAAGCACTCATGTCTTCCAGTGTTTCACTCTTGGAAAACTGGAGCCATCCAAATTGGTGTCTTCACTGAAATGTCTGCCAAATCTCGTATAACATTTCTCCTTAATTTTACAATAGCTCTCTGGGCAGAAGGAAGAATGAGAGCAGCTCATTTTCTAGCACTCTTAAGAGGCTGATTACCATTCACTGTTGTCATGTTCAAAGATTATCCCAGGATGCACACATTCTTTAGCACACTCTTCAGCCTAGAAGCGCTGACCATGTTCCCTTTTACACAACTGGTATTAACAAATAAGGACGTGGAAGTGTTCATTTCATGTTTACCCACTTGTTACCTTTCAGTACTTTCCAAACTTCTACTCTCCCACACACTTCTGGGGTATTCCCTGCCCTGTTCATATTTTCAATGGTTTATAACTTGAGGAATTAACTGTCTTTGATGCGAAAATCATGGTACATAAAATTAGATGATTGACCCAAATTACTGTTATGGGGTTAGTGTCTCATCTTGACAGAAACTTATCTACTGATAAAGCAAGACAGATTGTCAGATAAGAGGAAGAAAGTGGTTATTTCGCTCCTGGTGGCTTTTTAACTTACAGAACATGTAAACACCACCTGCAAACAGACTAGCAATAAACTGACATTGTAGAGGTGAATATAAAAGATAAAATGGAAGACAACAGTAACTGAGATATGAAGCAATAACACAGCAATATTGTGGGATGGAAAACACTGCGGTTTCAGCGAGACCTCTGTATGCCGCTGAGGATGTCCAAGACCATCACACACAGAGGGTCTGGCACTGTGGGCAGCCTGACAAACAACAGAAAGGAAAATAAAGTTTTGGCAAATTATTTGCCATCACAGAACTACAGTATCTTACAAGTTCCAACTATGATTTGTTTTATTTTTTACTGTGTTCCTTGCCACACTGTCTCCAGAGCAGCTAGCCTGCTGGTCTGAATACCACAAAAGACACTTCGGGGGAAAAGACAGATGCCAACTTCTACAGTCAGTATCTAGACTACCTTGTCTTCCTTCTGTGGGACTCTGCAGACCTCAGACAACATCTGAGCCTGCGCAGCACGTCCTTAAGATAGCTAGCTCTCTGGATCTAATGAGATCTAATATAAACTCATTATTTATGAGTTGATCTAGCAGCTAGGGAAGAGGCAATGGTAACCTTCAAGCACAACACAGTGGCAAACTAACATGAACTATTACCTCTGAAAAATCACCACTTAAAAATTTGGATGTAAATTGTTTATCTGACTTTAACACATAGGTCTTAGATCCTGGTTTTGCCAAAGCAGTAATAGCTCTACAATACAAGCTGCACATGGCAATTCCACAATGTATTAAAGTTACTAGAATCCATCTTTTTCAAACTGACATCTGTGTTTACAACTCATTTTAAAAAGCTAATAATACTCTCTGAAATTGTCAGCCTGAGTCATTAGAGATTTTTAAATTACAAAAATGGTAGAGTTGATTTGAGTCAACAGAACCATTCAGCTAGCCCAACCCAACTGACATCTTCTCAGCCAACTTTGTAATGGCCCAACCTAATTAAAAATCATAATCAAACTAAAATTAGAAGGGACTTCATTTAATCCAGTCCCCTTGGATTAAATACAGCATACCTGTAACATTCCTGAGAGATATTTAATCTGTTAAAGCCATCCAGTGATGGAAACTTTTTAATGCCCCCCAGGCAATCTACTTAAATGCTTCATTATCATCACCATTAGAAAATTTGCCTAATATCTACTTTGAAATTATTTTCTTGCTGCAATTTAAGCTATTTTATGTTTGTAGTGGTCAAGAAAGCAGCCTATTTCCTCAGGCGAGAGAGAAACAAATTATTTATGCCTACACCAAACTGACTCAAGTGCAGTGTTTTGCAGTGCTGCCATTTTACTGACAACATCACACAGCAATGATGTAGACTTCATGAATACTTGGCATGCCTTCTTTTTCAAGGAAAGTTTGCTTAGGTTTGTTTTAACTTCTGTCCCCATCAAAATCAGCACAAAGCCTATGAAGGCAAGCCATGTTAAACTCCAGGCAAAAATTACAACTGCCACCTTTTGATAAAGGCTTGGCTTTCCCCTCCCCCAGGCATCTAAACAAACCCCAAGCCAGAACAACAGACAAGATGTGGGACCATGGAGTGCACAGCAGTTTGGGAACAATTCTACAGAAGCAGGCTATGGGGAAAAGAGAGAGGAGGGATGAGGATTTCTGTTTAGAAACATGAAGTTCTTACAGTAGAAAGAGATTAACATTTAACAAGCACTTCCTTCAGCAATGCTTCAGAAGCAATTACTTTTACAGTCTACTTCTGAATCTTTATTAGGAAATACTTCTAATGAAAGGCTGCTTTAGGAAATTGCTGCTGTTCACTTGCCTTTTCAGGGATTTCAAAATAGTAGAGTATCTGTTTCCCAATCTTTAGTTAGCTAACTATTCAGAAACTCCAGTTACATGGTTATAGGGAAAATTCTACTTTCAAAGGAGAGCAAAGTGTTTTTTCAGAGAACCTAGAAACACGCATGAGGTCATGTTCAAAGACAAGTATTAACTATGATGCTGTTCAAAAACAAAGAACAATCCCACATCACTGCCAACTCCAAGTCAAGATCTTGTCTGCAGCTTCCTATACAGAGAGGACAAAAAGAAATCTTCAAGACTGGTGCAAACTAGTCAACACAATACTCAGCTAGAGTCTGAAACAGCAACAGTTGCCATGCAAGTGTTATTCAGCAAAACATCCCGCATATGCACACACTTTGGCTCTAAAACATCACCTCAGCAGACCAGAGCAGAAGGGTATGACCTAAGATCAGCAGTGGCCTGCCTGCCTTCCTCCCAAAGTAGAAATATCAGTGGAAACTTCATGTACTGTAACTGGATAACAGTGGGTGCTTCTTGCTTCTTCATTGCTATTCCGATATGCTGGATCAGAGGTGATAATCCCTCCAGGAGGCAGTGCTTTATACCTGCCCATCAGTTGCTATGCAGTGAGCTATGAAGAACTGACAGTCTGATCTTTAAGGGTAGGGATGGTTCTAAACATCCACCGGAGGCTCCACTTCCCCACCACAAACACAAAAATGCTTTAAGAAATACCTCGTAAACTAGAGCCAAAATTACTACAAATCACTGAGTTCTCGATCAGATAATCCCACAGTGTCTGTATGTTTGGCAGTTTGCTAATCTACGCACATAAGGATTCATTAATGTCTTCTTCCATTTTCTTCCAGCACTGCAGCTACTGGTTTGCATTACTTATTTGCTTAAGGAATCATTTATTAAACTGCAGGGCTGTATCTTTGAAGGCATGAGCAGAATATAATGCTGTAACAAGCCATGTCACATCCAGTATCATTCAGCTCCCATGGCAATGGCATTTAAGCATTCCCCTTCCTTCCTGTTCCTGCAGCACTTTGCCTTCTTACAGTTGTTTGGACAAATGTTTGCAGGGCCAAGTTGTAAACACGGAAAACAGAAGCTGCTGACTATATGTTTTTAGAAATGAGTAATTTAAATTGGATCAGTTTAAATGGATCTGAAATCCAGTTCTAGAACGGTCATATAAATAGTTTCTCTGGCACACAGGAAAGAAGGAGGGAAAGGACAATCAAAAACTCCGTAAGTCAATACTGCTGCTGAAACTCCTTGCCACACTCCTATGACTCAGGCCAACAGCAGTGATGCAGCATAAGGCAGGTAAATTAGAACTTACCTATGCTAGCTGACTTGGGGGTTCACAGCAGACATAAGTCAAGACAAGATACATGGGGAACACTGGCTTTTTAAAACACTTAGATACACTGGGAATTGTTAAAAATAAAACATAATTTAAGTTACACTATTAGCTTTAGCAAAAGTCCTGGCTGCCACCAAAAGCAGCTGCTTTTTACTTCCCTTTTCAATGCCACTGCTGCCTCCTCCTAGCACTTCACTCATGCTCCCCTGCATATTCTCAGATTATGGGTAACAAGCTAGGGGCCACATAATCACAGGGCAAGGAGATCAACACAAGTGCCACCACAAAGGTGGCAGCAGGAATGGATCTGGCCTTCTCAACAAGAGTCACTGTCAGCATGGTTTTAGGTGATGAGGAAACTGCACCCTGACTCAAGACCATGATTTTACCACCTGTAAACTGCTCTTGGTAGAAAGCATAAGTTCTATTCAGTAGAACTTGAGTGTACAATAAAAAGACTTCACCCTGTCTAGCTGTATACCACTTACGTTTTTCAACATTATACAAGGCTTACCATAAATTTAACTGAATTCTGTATGGAATAGACTACTTCTGAATATGTGGCTTATTACACTTGCCATACAGCACATGTAGAACTCAACACCCTAGTTTACAAGCAAATCTCTCTGAAACAGCCCTCAAAAAACCAAATTCTACTCATTCAGTGCTTGTTTATGCTTGACAGAGTAACACAGATTAAGTAATTTGAAGTTATATAACCCATTAGTTAAATATCAGGTTAATCCAAGCACAGACACTATATGAATCAAACTCCTCCCCTTGCCCAAAGACAACCTTCTTGACCTCAGGAGATCTTTCTTTACCACCGATGATCTTCATTCCTATATACAAGCTGCAGTTCCTTCCTGCAGGCAAACTATCCCCATCTCTTATTATTTGCAACCATCTATCTGTCCCTCTCCACTGACTCCAGCAGATGCCATCCCCATTTCTCCATATTCTGTGGAGTCATGACAACTCTGTAAATTAAGCTCTACACACAACGACTATTCCTTCACTCCATCCAGGGAACAGTACAGGCTAGGAAGCACCCCATGGGCATCTGATAATGCCACTGTCTTTAAATTAATGGGGACAAAGCACATTTCTTCAACTAAAACTGTGCCCATACATAGAATTCATCAGGGACATACTATAGACAAATAAACTGGAGTCACACAGAATTCTCTAAGCCTTAGCTTGCATGTTCCAGAATTGGTCTTCGCAGCCTTTTAAGACAACAAAAAAAGATTAAGACTCCTAAGTAAAAGCTCCATGCTTAGCATAGGTTCCAAACAATATAAATACTATTTAAAGTTTTAATCACAAGGAAACCTTTACAGTCGCGGTATTAATACTAACCTCACCATGAGAATCACACTCTTCATACATGAACTTGTTATCATGAAGAGGAGAGAAAACGCAATAAACATGGGGGGAAAAAACTGTGGAAAAAATCAAGCTTGAGCATTTAGGTTTTCTTACCCTTGTTTTAGAATACGTCCAAACTCATATAAGAAATTCTACTTTGAACAAAGGACTTGCTGGCTGCCCTAATTCTACAGGTCTAATATGCAAGCAGGTTATTAGCTACTCCTCCCTCCTCAACACAGATCAACAGCTGTATCAGATACTTGGTAACTTTTAAATGGTAAAAATACCCATACGCCAACAGTGAATTTGATTTTGAACATGTTACAAAATATTTTTGCCTATTATAATAATTCTCTTTTGTCTGGAAACTAAATCCTGATATTTATAAAGCTGCATATGAAATTAGATCTATTACTGCAGTTCCACATTACAAAAGCCAATTTGTTTACTGAACTACTTGTTTATCATGATATCAAATAAGCAGTGGACTAATTAAGTTTTCTCCAGCAAATCATTTTCATGTGTGTTTTAAACTTGCCTTATGTAAAATAAAATCTTACCTTTATTAGTAGGACTGCCACAATGTATTCCACTTATGCTTTGGACAAAAATATGTTGCAATGCACTATATATGCAAATAAGCTTTGTTCTGTCATGCAGCATCCGGCACTTGATATACAGTCAATTGCAGCAGCACCCAGTCTTTTTAGGGCCCATTTTCTTTGCACAGCAGATGTAAACAGCTCATTTTCCAGTAAATACACATTTACATGGGTTGATTGTAAGTAAACAAAGCCAAACATCTGTTTAGTTATTAGTTTTGGTATCCATTTCTCTAACAACTTGCATTATCCCACTTAATTATCAACACCAAAGAAAGCTAGTAGAAGTCAGACACCTCAAGTTGATGCAGTTAGTACAAAAAAGGAAAATAAAAGGGAACACTCAAAGCACTCTTCAAAGACCATCATGCAAGTGTTGCAGAAAGTTAAGCCCATCACCCATTTTCTGTTACCCTTGCAAGGACTTAATTACACGTGCAGCAGTCTTTGCATAGCACCCGTTTAATCCATGCCACCAAAATGGTAAACTCGGTAGTTACCAATCATTTAGATGGGGGTCAAAAGGGCTAATGCCTTAGATTGCTCTTAATCATAAGATATCCTCAGACAAACCTCCCCAGTCTTCATTCTGGCTCTACAAACACAAAATCAAGCAGCAGTGAAAATGTAATATCAACTACTTAATTGAAAAAAAAAAAAAAAACCAAAAAACCCAAACACCAAAAAAACACAACACCACCCACCCAATTATTAACAGCTTATTTGCATTTAAAACAAAAGTTAGAAAATATTCTAAACTATATACAAAAGTAAATTCAGTTATTCACTCAAATGTGTTTCAGCTATTGTTATTCTTTAAGTTAATATAATTTTATTAGGTCCTACTAGAAGTCCACTGTTAAGAAAGCAAACAAAAATGCATCAGTAAAAAAGTCTGTTCAAAGACTCCAAGTAGATGGATTAAAAAACCTCTTAAGTTTATTTTTCATTTCTTAACAAGATAAAGGATATTAGTATCTCAAAAGAATAAGTTCTAGAGAGTTTTTTTTAGAAAGCTTCACCTGTGCTTGAAGGAACATTAATTCAAATTTTTTTTTTAAAAGAGAACTTAAGATCAGTTGTTCAGTATTGTAACAGATTGAGAGCGTAATAGAATAGGATGCTACCAAATTTACATATATTTAATTCAGTGACTAAGTTTCACACAGTATTATTACTAACATTGATATTAAGGTAAGATTTGTTCCATGAAGGGAGATAAGAGTTTCATTCAACTTATCTACCTACCATCCCTGAAGTAATTTAAACAATTTAATTCAAGAGCTCTGTAATCATATTTACTATTAAGTCATCACTGTTACTTGTTGAGTGTATGTGATAAGTCAGTCATCTTCATGTAGTAATGCTTGGTGTAAAAAGTTGGACATTTTCGCTTTAATCCATCTGTTAATCAAGCATACTTAGATTTCTCAAAGAATTGTGAACAACAGGTCTTCTCAGACCTTTTTTTTGACTTTTTAAAATCAAATTTTCAGCGTAAGATTTAAAATATGCACACTTTTAATGCATCTTGATATCCATCACCAGAACTACTACTGTTGCTAGACAGCTTGGCAACAAAAAACATAGCCTCTCCCTTAAAAATAATAAATAAAAGCCCCAAAACACACACCAGCAATGTGCCTGACATCTGTACAACACACAGATAAGATCACAAAGAAATGAGAATCTAAAAACTGAACACAATGGGATGCCTCCTAGAGCCATTCATATTCTTTTCACCTACTATTCTGTGGTGCTCTAAAACCATCTTCACAGGTAGTGAGAATTTTAGGAAAGCGTAGTAGCACTGCAACATGACACATCATCTCAGATAATTCTCAGACACCAGAGTAAAAATGGAATTTTCTCCTCACTATCTCAAGGTTCAAACATTAACATTGCTCTTTTCAGCATTCTGCCAGATTCAGGGAACACGTTCCATTAAAATGCAGATTAATGTGCTCATTCAGAAAGAGCATCTAATTTTGAAGATAAGATACTCCTTACTGTCAAGCAATCTTCTGCAATTGTTCATTGAATTTACTATGGTTATTGACCAAAAGCACATGAGTAAGCTCCTGAAAACAGCTATGGCATATGCAGCGGTGCTAAAATTTTCATCGTTATCACCCTGACACAGTGCTTCTACAGACAGCAACAGAAGAATATCTCTGGAGAAAAATCTATCATTCAGTGTACAGATAATACACACACCCTTAACAGAATTACGATCTATGAGGGTTTCGGTGTACTGTTAATATACCCTCAACAGTTCTAGAATAATTGCTTATATTAATCAATGATCAACTTCATAGGTAGTTTTGCGAAGTGGATGTTGTGGATCAGTATTGGAATTCACATCAGAGAGGGTACTGAATAGTTATCAGACAGCAAGGACTTAACTTATACTAATTTGTCTTACTTATAATTGAAACTTCCTAATGTTTCAATTTGCAAAGCTGACTGAAATGCACACTTAAGACTTACACGGAAGACGCCTTCCTCACAACTTGTTGAGTCTTAAGAACTTCTAATCAGCATTTTGATTTCTTTAATGGAGTAAGATTACTCACATCTTACATGCATACACACTAAACAAAACAGTCAGGAAAAAGGGAGACTATTATGGAAACAGATTTACTAAAACGATATTTTAAAGGTCTGAACAAAAGCTGCTCAGGTGAAAAGTGGGCTGCTTTCTATCATTTTCAATTCATAAAGCCAAGGATAGATTAAGATTTGACAACATGTTTCTGAAAAGACAACTGGATTTCTAAAGCATTTAGAAATCACAGCCTGCAAATCTATGATAAGTTCTAATCATCATGACACATCCAGAAATGCAAGAAACTTCACAAAGAACATTAAGACACTGAACTGCATTTTTTCAAAAAGAATCAAGACTCACATACAGACCAGTAAAACATTTAAGTTACCAGAAAAAAAAAAGCAGTCTGAGAATGGGAAGGGAGTGAAGTATGATACAGTAACTTCCTGGATACTCAAAGCCACTTTTTCAAGACAACATTTAAACCTGAAAATGTTAAGTTCCCCTCCCCCCATTCCTACTTGGGAGAAAAACAGAGACGCAGGTTCTACTATTAATTTTCTGGACCAATTCCTATTACTTTAAACAGAACAGTATGATTTGGTAAGTGTTTGCAGGAAAGCCTACTCCACAGTACAAGGAGGACAGCTCAAAAATATCTATTAAAAATATGGAAACACCTTTGATATCAACGTTTACAGACCTATCTGCTACTATTAAATTTACAACTGGTTGTCTTTCAGACGTTTGTTCCAAAGAGATTCCTGATCATGTGTACTCTTACAGTTCATTCCATCTAAAGTCCACCTGAATTTTTATTAGGTATTTATGAAGCTATGATGACTTCTTAAAAAACTGCTGGCAGGTTTTATCAGTGATTTTATAAGCTCAATAGTCTATAGTACAGTCAGTGACAAGCAAGATAGCCATAAACATATATATATGTAAAGTCAGAAATGCATAAAATCTATAAAGATTTTAAGTCACTTTTTACTTAAACAGAATGCTACAAAAAGCAATGCAATTAACACAAAACATACACAAAGAATAGATGATAGCATGACAAGGCTTGGAACTTTAACTGACATGTTTGGAAATACCACACTTGCACAGTTCCACACAATCAAACACTTTGTAACTTTAGTATCTCCTTGCTCTCTGTCCTTCGAATGCTGAATTTAAGAAGCAGTGTAGTTTTTATGACCACAAGAATAACCCATATCATAACTGAACCACAAATAAACAAATTTTCCTAAGACAAGGTGCAAATAAATTCTTCCGAAGTGAAGCATATTATATATACACAATGTTATAGAGCACCACTGTAGTCAAGTGTGTATACAAGGCCTACTTCATTCAAAAAATAATAACCATCTGTTCAATTGATGTGGGAAAATGAACACAAAATAAACTAACCTCTTCACTTAGGCCCAATATGCTTTATCTTGTTTTTGAGTACTATGTTTTGTGACAAACTATGCCATTCTCTAAGAACAAACAATTCAACTTTTTATTCCCAAGACTGGGGGAAAAAAAACTACCTCTCACACTAGAAGTATCTTACAAAAAGCCATTTCCACACGCATGCGTTTCCTCACCTACTACTTAAAAAGCACCTACATTTTAAACAGCACAATTAAGAAAACATGCAATACGTCAAAAATAAAGTAATTATGTTGAATCCACACTCCCAAACTGGACTTACTTATTCTGCTTATGTATAGACTTTACCTATCACATAAAACCACAGTTTCATTCCAGGTTCTTAAACAATGTCTAGAACCAATACCATAAACAAGTTCACCCTATTTTTGATCAATGTATCAGAGTCGATACCTTCAATATAAATGGATAAGGCATACACTTCATACTTAACCAAAAGATCAAATAATCTAACTGCATTATAACCTCTTTCCTGCTAGATATCCAACATTCTTCAGGGACTGAAGTCTGAAATGCATTTTACAGGAGTGTCAGCTACCAAAACACTACCACAACTTACTGTATCTTCTACAAGTTGGGAGGGATTCCAAATCTACAAAGATCGTAGCTATTTCCTAATCCTTAGATAATGAACTAACATATCCCTTTCTCATTCAGGTATGGGGAGCTTTGAGAGTTACCATATCTTCTAAAATGTAATTACAGATCATGACCTGTGCCTAAAATCAAGCACATATATGTCACAAGAACTGCAGTCTTAAACTGACCAACCAAGCTGACTATCTGAAACTGAGCCAGAAGTTACACATGAAGAACAGACAGCAATCAAGGCAGTCAGATCGCCATTATAATAAAGATTTCATTATTCATTCTTGTTTCACATTGCAAGGAGTACAGGTATAGCCGAGGCAAATAATGTCACTGCCAACTTAGGAAGGCAGTCTATTTCAGTAGTCTATACTTAAGAGCTAACTTTAAGTGAAGACTGAATTAATTGCATTAATTATGGTAAGTTTCTCAGGAGACTAGCAAGAAACAGCTGCTTACAAAGGCTGTTTCCTAAACCAGACAAAACCCCTTATGCTCCCACCCACTCCAGGCTTAAGTATCAGGGATTTTCTTTTGTCATTGCTAATGCTAACGTTCCTTTATTTTGTCACATCTCAAGGACAACCTAATACCATCTCTCCACTATTATGCATACCTTCAAACCTACAGTTTCCAATTAGCACATTTCATCTCCAAGAAGAAAATTTTCATGGCATATGCAGGAAATCCACCAAATTTTCATTTTCAGTCAAAGATGCTCATTCTAAAACTAAAAGCTTAAATCGACATAGCAACCTTAAGCATCTAGCACAAGTCAGCTGACATTAACAATTTAAGCACCCTTCTGGATACAGGATGAGGTAAGGGCTTGAAACAGCAATGGAAATAAGATTAATCGATAGTGTATATATTAATTCTTCATGTGGAAGGACTGGTAAATACTACCTGAGGGCAAACTGCAACAGCCTAAGAAAAAACATTCACATAGCTTCTAGATTTTTGATCATTACTAAAATAGTGATGGCAACAAACAAGTGTAATTTGTCAATAGATCCACTGGCCTTTTTATTGAGATACCTCTTAAAAAAATACGTATTTTTAAGTATTTTAGATGTTCTGCAATCAAGTACTAAAAGAATACATACACACCCTACAAAAGAATAGTGGTGGACAAAATGGGCATAATTTCCAAAATACTTCCATAAAATTACATAGAATGAGTAAAAAAAAAAAAAGAATTTTCACTCAAAGCCAATGTTTAGGAACTTTCTTCTACTTCAAATGAAGATAAGCAAGTCTGTATAGATTTGCTTTTAAATATATACATAACTGCCTGTTTTAGATATTAGAATTAACTCCTTGATTTTAGTGTTTTAGCACAGTAAATGACCATGAACTTCCAAGCACCATACTGAATTACTTGGACCATCAAATAAAAACACACCAATTAGACTTTTAAGTGAAAAAAAATCAGATCCTGTCTTTTGCATAGAAGATATTTTATTGCTAGTTTCATGCATTAAATAATTTAAGTATCATGAAATCATGCACAGGATTATCTTTTAGCTGTTCCACACACCACATGTATATAACTCATGCAACAACATACTGCATTTGCCAATTTTCTTCTCTCAGTATAACTGAGTTGTTCACACAAGCAAAAAAACACCTTTTCAGAAACGCAYGCCTTTGTAATCACTAGTGAATTACTTAAAATTTCTATAGCAAACAAGATATAAAATTATCAAAGACACGTGACAGCATTCTTTTGAACAGAAGTATTTCTAGCAATAGATTTACAAGGAAGCATGGCAGCACTGGAATAATTAGTTTTTACTAGCATTCATATGGATAACACAGCCAGTACTGATGACCTGCTATTGGTAAGTTATCAGGTGGTAATAAATGGGGATGGGGTAGGGAATGAATAGTTAAACTGAGCACATTATTGAAGAGCTAACAGGAAAGTGGAGGTGAAAAAGGCTTAAAAAGTTAGTATGTTTCAGTCACACGAACTCTAGCAGTTAGTAAGTGGAGGGCACGGCACCAAGAACTTAATGTCAAACTGAAGCAGGTGCTCAGAAACAGAAGTACATCCTGAAAAACTGCCACAGAAAATATAAGTAGGCAAGGCTTTAAAAACTAATTCACTGTTCAGCAATTTATGCCTCTGCATATTTTCTTTTAACATCATGCAAATGGCCACTTAATGTATTTGTAATGATTTTCCTTTGTGTAGGTATTCTGTACAGCTTTTAATCTTAAAGGTTCTTCATGCATTAATGTATGTAGTGTTACTAATTAATAACGTTGTGTATTCAACACCGATTAATAATTTTTAAATTAGGCAATATGAGTATTCAGGGTCAAATAGAAGTCCTTTTGTTGCATAAAATTAGAATCTGACATGGTCAAAAACAAACACACAACCACCCTGCTAGAAATGGTTTGCATTTGGAATCAGACCACATTTCATTCTGGTAGCTTTGAAGTATTCTGGAAAGCAGAAATTAACTGAGAGTACCAAAAAGTCTCCAGTTGTGACAAACTATTATTTTAACAACCCTCTTCATCAAACTCAGCATGCACACAGCAGCAGCTGATACAAAAACAAACCTCTGCAGAAATAGTCCAACTTTATTGGAAGCTCAATTTAAATATGAACTCAGACTTTTACCAGTTTTATAAACTAAGAATCAGATATATGGAGTAGTTTTATACTTGCTCAACAGTCAATATAGTATGACTAAGAATGAAAAACATGAAAATCAAACATAAGACTACAGTGATGCTGCGATAAACTGTTATGTTTCAATTTAATCAGAAAAGGTTTAATAAACCTTGACAGAACAGAAAATGTCATCGAGATGGAGAAAGGAAAGGTAATCAGAGTAAAGCTATTGGGGAAGGGAAGAGTCTCCCATTGAAAAAGTGATACTTCCTTTTGCATAAAATTTTTAACTTGAAATTATATTAAGTGTAAAAAGAGAATGCTAATTGTTTGGATATAAAATCAGTAATTAATTCCTAGAAGTAGAATGCATTTTTGCTTTAGAAGAGCCCTAAGAAAATGGTGAAAAAATTCAAAACCAGTGAGAATGAGAAAAAATACAGTAATTCTATTTTATATATAATTAACTGTGCATTTGCAGGAGACAGACTGGAATAGATAATAATCTGTTATATCTGTTTTCATATAAAGAAGAGCAAAAGATTTTAAGAGAATAAAAGGATTATTTCTTCCCCCTCCCCCCCCCAATTGTAAACTGCAACAGGACTTTTGGTTAAGATAATTCCTTCTAAGAGTAAAGAAGGACTCAACAAAAACTGCATCAGCACACAAGCAGTAAATAAGTGCATGTATTTTCCTCCTAGAAAAACAGGGTAGCAAATCTGTCCGTAATGGCTGACCTTGTTCATGACACTAACCAGCTGTTGACAGACAAGAACTTCAGTGTGCTGTGGATTTGCCTGTACTCTGAAACGATTACAAACACAACTACAAGGATAAAGAACATTATGTGTTTCCCCATCCTATTAATACGACGTTCAACAAAAAAGAGTACCAAGTGG
Source organism: Oceanodroma leucorhoa (assembly GCA_030449065.1). NCBI lineage: Eukaryota > Metazoa > Chordata > Aves > Procellariiformes > Oceanodroma > Oceanodroma leucorhoa. The sequence continues at coordinate 5,584,196 of JASVER010000032.1, read as the reverse complement.
AACACGGAATGCTTATGTGAGAATTAAGCAATTAACTCACAGGAGGAAATAACAAATTGAAGGTTCACATGAGGGGAAAAAATAGAAGAGCTTACATTTATATAGAATCTTACCAGTGAACCTCAGTACATTTTAAACAATTAAGGTTCATCATCCCTGTTAAACCATATGTTCCACTGACTTGCACACAAGACTGATGATTCAGCAATTCAGTAAAAAAACAACCAAAAAAAGCAGCATAGGATGGAGAAACATGGGGAAATGATACTAAGTTTTTCTGTACCATTGAACCCCTTCCCATCAAATGTTTTCCAAAGAAAAATGGTAGAGATGCAATCTGTCTTTCTTCAAAGTTAGTGATGAACAACAAAAGCATTCAAAGTGAAAAAACAAATGTTCTTATACTACATTCTGTATGTTTCTATGGCACTACTATTACTGCTTTGTCAGCTTAAAAGACAGAAATGTTCCAGAATAAGCAACCTATAGCAGAAAGGCAGGTCTTTAGAATAAGAACAATACCTGAATGAGTCTCAAAGAAGAGAGTCTAGCTTCTGGATTTCAGCAATGAAACAGTAAAGAAGTGAACATGCATCAGGTATGACAAAAAACTAATGGTTGATTAATAAAAAGAAGAAATCAAAGACACGTGAACAAAACTAAGTTAAAGCAGCATGAACTACGATTACCTAGGTATACACGTAAACCAGCCATATGCATTTCTAGCAAAACACAAAATCACAGTAGGTTACAACATACACATGCCAAACAATGAAAAGAGCAGATAACGTCATCATATTGCACAATTAGGACAACTAACTAGAAACTACACGCTAAGCATGCTAAAAAGCACCTTCTACAAGCTTAGAGAAACAGGAACATTTTCAAGTCACAGCCTACCATGCTGATACTTTGGCCAGAGAAGCTGAATTTGCTTACCTCCTGTAAAAGATCTGCCTGTTCAATGGCTTTGAGAACATTTTTCTTGGAAGTCTCCTGGACTTCCCCTCCTAAAAGGAACTCATCCAGAATGAAGTAGGCTTTTTCAAAATTGAAGATGATATCAAGCTCACATACCTGAAAAGAACATCAAGCATTACTGCAAAGTGGAAGGATACTATCTATTGAGGTATATCCTCTCACAAAACTTAACTTGTTCACAGCTTCACCAAACTTCACCAAATCAAGATGTTAACCTCAGGCTATAACCCTTTAAGAAATGGGGCAACAAAAAGATTAGTCCTTTGAGGAAAAAAAAAAAAGAAAAAAAAATCTTCTTTTGCTTGAGTTAAAAGCAGTTACAGCAACCTCTTTGGAAAATGTTTTCATTGTTAAAAAGCGGTTCAATTCACAACCATCAGTACGACATTGCTCTTCACGAGGAAAGAGAATATTCTCTTCTTGCCTGCAGTATCCAAAGACAGATCATGCAATTTTACAGAAAAATGTGAAAACACAATAATCTCAAATTTGTTATTCATCCTGTGCACTTCCTAGTCAGAAGGACTAGGAAGGCAGAAGGATGAGCAGCAGTTTTTCTAAGAGTGCTAACGTACATTGCTAGAGTTGTTTGTGTTTGCCACCTGAGTAAGCAGATGTCTGTCTTGTATTTCCTTACCACTCCTGCTAGTTCACAACCAACTGCCTCCTTTGGAAGCAGATTTAAGTAGTGCTCACACTCTAGAGCAGTGCCAGGGAGAAGGAAAGCTGGGTGCACAGACAGAAAGCTAAGGATAAGATTTTATCTGACCTCAAGTGAGACTACTACAAAATGAAATAAACACAGGCAATTAACACCAGATTAATAACAGTTCTTCTCCCAAATTAATAATTTCATTTTGTATTTTAAAAGTTATATAGGCAAACATCAACTTAGTTTGGCCAAGCAAGCAACATAAAATGTGTTAGATGCACCTTTTCAACAGCTAGTTGATTATGTTTTTTAAAAGTGCTGTGGGCATAAAACAAAATGCCGTAATACAAGGAGACTGTGAATCTATCAAAATTAAAGAAATTACTAACTCACACTGCCAAAATACTTGTCAAGAAGTTCTACATAGCGATGAATTATTTCCAGAGTTATTAGTTCATTGTCCTGATCTTCAATAGCACAGCAGAAATAGAGGCTTGCGTATCTGTAATAACAAAATAATCCTCATGTTAGCATAAGAACATGAGCAAAATGAATGCACTTGAGATGTATTATGTTCTCAGTAGTCCTTCACACTCAAGTTTAGCATACTGTTATTCTAAATCAACAGCCATGCAAGTTCTACCAAAGAATGGCTGAAAGACCAGCAGACATACGCATGTACAAAAGGGATCTGCCTCCTTGAGTCAAGCAAGACTTCAGTCTTTACCATCTTTTAGCTGATGGAATTAAATTAGCCTAAGAGGTGGAAAAGGAAATGTATTTGATTTTTGGCCTCCTGGCAGAGTTATGAGGCAAGATATTTTTTCTACTACCTGTAGCATCCAAACACTGGTATACTAATCAACAGATTAAATCTTAAATTTTTATCACACAAGCTACACACAGAGATAATTAAAAACTATAGAAAATGCCTTGGGAAAGATAAATTGAATTAGCAATTAGGATTTGGTCTTTATAGAGAATTTAACAACAGCCCAAAAAACTCCAAAACTAACACTAATATCATATAACCCAACTGCTATTAAGTCAACAACTCAATCAATACCAACTGTCCTGATATCAAACTAACGAGAGGCCATCAGCTAGTTTCTAGCAATCCACTTCCACCTTGGAAGACAGGTAATTCTTTACTTCAGATATGATCTTGAGTTCCACTTTAACAAAAAGACTATCCAATTCTCTGTGCTCTACCATACACTTGTTCAAGTCACATTTAAAAAAGCTGATGCAAAAACAAAACAGGAATGAAAGCTGAAAAACTCATTTAGTCTTTTCTAAAGTGCCAAAACCATATGCTGTACAGACACACATGGCAGAAATAAGATTTCAAGTAACACCTGTTGTAACTGATAATTTACATGAACCAGAAACAGCTTTTGTTTGCCTGTTTAGAGAGGACAACTGGCCCCATTAAGCACTCTCTGAGTAGCCAGCCCTATTGAAAAAAGTCATTCAGATGTGAATGCCAAATTTAAGACGCGTATTTTTTTCCCACACACAGAAACGCATACACCTTTTAAACATTACGCATATTTTATTACCTGGGACTTTGTACATCCCCAAAGAAACTGACCGGTTTTTTGGCCAAAAGTCCTGCAAAAAAATGTTGTATTTTGTAGTATGTTCAAATTTGTCTCCCAGCCACTCACCTAGCATCATTTATGACCTGAAAGTCCCCCCACTCTGCTCTAGCTGAGTCAAATTGCTATGGCTTCACCATGAACAATTAATCAGAATAACTTTTATTCAGAAGTTTTACACTATTATAAAAAAATTACTGCCTACGACTTCTTTCCATCCTGCCACAAAACATGATGGGAGGGAAGAGAGGAAGACACCTCCATTGAAGCACTTAACACTTCAATTTCCTTGCTCTTTCATTTCTTCACCATGGTGACTTGTCAGTATCAGAAGTTGTATCTGAGTACAGTTCTTTTGATTTTACACTGTTGTGTTTGTGCCTCACTAATTTTTCAAGGACATTTACAGCCATTGTAGTAGCTTGCAAGATTCAATCTGTATAAGGCATGTTTTAGACAGCTATTTAAAAAAGTATTGGAAAGTGATACTATAAAGAAAAAATGTTTTCAAACCTACTGAGGAATTTACAAGTCAAACTGCGTGTTATCGTATTTCATTGTACAAAAAAGGAGCTTTGGCACATTAGTTGACATTTACGCTAATTACCAGCACTCAGGCCAAATCCATCTAGACAAAGCTTTCTTCATATTCAGATGAGCAGCACTGATTATGATGAAGTGTAGTTAAACTGTTCCCTTACAGTCCATAATCACAAGTTGAACCACATACCAGCAGACCTTGTCAAATCAAATTTGATTCAAGTATTTGAAATTTATCCACATGGGACAGTCCTTTTGTGCTTCCCTATTACTTGAGTCTCTTTTGACCCACAGAACTATTTTATGCAAATATTCGCAAAAAAGAGGGGGGAAAGGGGAGAAAGGGGGACTACTTAACATAAAATACTTTCCCAGAAAGTGGTCTGCTCTCAGTGTCCTCATTTAAAAGAAAACGTAACATACTTTTGGAAGACTTTATTTGGCAGCTAGTGAGTAGACTACACATTCATGCTCTGCCAACTGCAGTTTGGAGAAAGAATACCGAGAAATAAAAACTACTCAGTGGGCATCTTAACAAAAAATGGAGACCTGGGTATCTATCATTATATGCAGAAAATATTTTTCAAAGTATTTTTTAAGTAGCAACTGTGACTAGTGGATCACTACTCAACAAAAGAAAACAAATGCAGATTCAATAAGCCTACATGGCAAATAGTGGAAGAGAATAAACAAGTCCACCATCACTGCAAAGGGCATGAGCATACTACAAAGGTATACCTTTCTTCAGACCCAAATTCTCAAAAGCAATAGTTTATTGTATTTTTTTTTTCTCTGCAGGCCAGGGCTTCAGAAAGTGTCCACATATAGTCTACAGCAGATAAGTTTTTGCCAAGTGTAGAACCTTACATGGAGTGTCCATACAAAGACAGTAAATTACTGTACTAGGGCTGAAAAAGATTTTTGCTCTGCAGAAGCATTGTTTCGTCCTAATGAACCTGACACAAACCTGTCTTTCACATGCACCCAATGAAAAGGCAAATCCTGATAGTAAAGTATGCCACATCATACAAAAGCAAGTGTAGTGCAGTCTGTAAGAAACATTCTGCCCTTTTTATTCCTATTGCAGTTGTGGGGGTTTTTTTCTCAGTAGGTATTATGAGCAGAATCTTCAGACCCAACTCAGCTGCTTACACTCATTTAGGGAAATATTTTATGACAAACATCCTCCACTTGTCAGAAAGGGAACCAGAGACACCAAAAACAATTTGGAAAAATCACCTAAAAATGTAATATGGAATAAAAGAACAAAAAAGGAAACACAGGAGGTATAAATACTTACACAAATTCCTGCCTTCAGATAGATGACCTTAGGGTTTTTTTGTGATAGGAAACAAATTCATGAACCTGCCCCTGAACAGTTGTGATAGTTCAGCTGTGGGAAGTCTCACAATTGGCAGGCAATGCTTCAGCAGAGTTCTCTGGTACTACTCTGCTTGCAACCAGGTTCAGTTCTCTGCTGGGAGATCAAGTCACTGTGCGCAGAGCATAACTTGCAAATCCTACCAGTTCAGTGGTGTTCTCCTACTAGATGAGAGAACATCTGCTTGAAGCCATCACTGGAAGTTTGTCACCAGGTAAAGCTGCAAGCAAGCCATAAGTCTGACAGCATCTAAGTCACTTTGCATGTACATCCTAATTGCAGAAGTTTAAAGCTTACAGAGTTTGGCAAGAGCAGAGCTGAACTGCAAATGACAATCAAGCTTCCTTTAAGAGGCAGGCAGGTACTTACAGGAGCCCAAGAATCTGTGGTTTGGTGATAGCTGACCCAGTGAAAACTAGGACCACTAAAAAGTTATGCTTGGCAGAAGTTTTTTTTCCTCCTCAAAAAACTTACACATTTCTTTAATAAAACAAGAAGTTCTGAGACTCTAGGACAGGCAGATCAGTCACTATTCAGTCAAGGGTACAGAAACCAACAACAACAACATTACTGATGTTAAGCATTTCTTTTGCAGTTTCTCATTTCAGCAAGGTTATACCCCCAGTAGTTTTAGAAATGAACAAAAGCTTGGTATTGCTAATTCTCTAAGAAAAAGATGCTGCTTCTTGATGCTGAGGTCCTCCTAGTGCCGCATGAACTAGAATCCAAAGAGGACCTGATCAAGTTAAAATAATCAAACCCAAGTACCTAATTCACTCTAATCATTGCACTTAGTTTTACAGAGCCACCTAATCAATGCCATAGCAACATTTTTAAAAGATCCAACTGGCAGCTAAGACAGACATAAAGAAAGGCAGGGATCATATCAGCTGCTGGGCATATCCCACTAGCCACATGACTGCAGCTTAGGTTCACAATACTTTGAGCTAAGAGGCACACTACTTGCACATTGGGCTCTTTCGTTGTTTCTTTCAGCGGGGGGAGGGAAAAAAGAAAGTTTTAAAACTTGTTTTTCCGTAAGTCTTTAACATAACCTGTGATTATGGTTGTTTTACATTAAAGTAAAAGACAATTGCCGCAACATTAAGAGCAGCACAGGCTATGACAGTTTTATAGCTTCATACTACATATAAAGTTCTGAACTGACACATAAAAGCAATCTTTAATCAAATTACCAATCAATAATAACCAAGTCCCATGATCTCAGTTAACCAAATGCTAATAAAGTAAAATTTACACAGAAATCAGTTATTCTGCAATTTCCGATTGTCACTGCAATATACTACACAATACTGCCAGAAGCTAAAATAGTGAACAGCTCAGATCTTCAAAGAAAAAAAAAAATCACATCTAAGTTCCTTTTTTTAGTACAGTTAGAAATTTTAACAACTAACACATTTCTCTGCCACAAGGGGAAAGCTGCATGAACTTCTACCCTGTATGCTCCAATACCACTACAGTTAGTTTTTAAATTGACAAAACGTGAAGAGCAGTCATTAATTGTGTTTGCTAAGTTTCTCATCAGCTGTCTGCAGATGATTCCCTCTCTATTTTCATAAAGTGCAACTGTTGTTTCCTTCCCATATTTCAATTTTTTTTTCCCCCCCAGCAATTCACTTCAAATCTCTGTTTGTCTCTTGAAGTTAGAAGCTCACATCCTTTTTCAATCTTCTGGTGTCTACCAGCATGAAAAACTCTCTTCCAAACCAGCTACAGAAGACATACATCCCAATTCACAAACCATGTTAAAGGCAGGGCACCTTTCCATCTGTGTTTTGTATCGCTAAAGAAAAAAATTAAGGCAGCAACAATTATCAGCGCTACATGTATGAAAACAAGGAAAATAAATGTTATTCACACACATTCAGATGGATTTTAAAACACTTAGTTCCATTTTCTTGAAGTTTCATTCAGAAAGCATTCTATAAGGATGAAATGCTACAGAGCTAAGGAGGCTAATCAAAATAGTCCAGCTTTCTTGATTAACGTTAAGTATCAGAAGGCAGCAAAAGCCACTGGCTTGCCAATTTTGCATTTGAGTTCATTCTGTTCTTGCAAAAAGGTACATCGATGAGACCCTTGAGTATACTTCTAATAATGCCAACCACTCTGAGTGAGTATCTTTGAGCAATATCTAGGTCAAGTCTCTCTTACATGTTGACAGTAAATACACTCTAAAAAACAAGACTAGCACATCAATTTCAGCAATTTAAGACTCATAATAGCAATATCCACATGCAACATGTACAGTAGCACTATGCACATACTTTTATAGCTTATATTGAAAAACATATTGCACCAGGAGGTTCAGATCCTTCCCAGTAACAGATGAGACGAACAGATCTTAGTATGCTCAAGAGCCTTTTGTCTGTGAGCAACTGGGGGACCTTTTGCAATTTCACAAACCACAAAGTTCCTGTAGGTATGTTTCTCTTTTAGCCACCCACCTTTCAGAAAGTATTAAGACTTTGACTATTATGGTTGTCTTCTTGGGATTATCTACTTTTGAGCTATAACAGAACTCCCTTTTCAAACAAATCATAGTAGTTAGTACTCATCAACGTTAATTACAGTGTGCTGATTGGAAAAAGTCTGTCCCACAAACCTAAAAGCTTTTAATGTGTACTGGTTTTGGCTGGGACAGAGTTAATTTTCTTCATAGTAGCTAGGATGGGGCTATGCTTTGGATTTGTGCTGGGAACAGGGTTGATAACACAGGGATGTTTTCGTCACTGCTGGACAGTGCTTACACAGAGTCAAGGCCTTTGCTGCTTCTCACACCACCCCACCAGCGAGTAGGCTGGGAGGGCACAAGAAGCTGGGAGGGGACACAGCTGGGACAGCTGACCCCAACTGACCAAAGGGACATCCCATATCGTATGACGTCACGCTCAGCATATAAAGCTGGGGGAAGAAGGAGAAAGGGGGGACGTTCAGAGTGATGGTGTTTGTCTTCCCAAGTCATCGTTACATGTGATGGAGCCCTGCTTTCCTGGGGATGGCTGAACACTTGCCTGCCCATGGGAAGTAGTGAATGAATTCCTTGTTTTGCTTCGCTTGTGCGCAGCTTTTGCTTTGCCTATTAAACTGTCTTTATCTCAACCCACGAGTTTTCTCACTTTTACCCTTCCAATTCTCTCCCTCACCCCACCGGGGGGGGGAGCGAGCGAGCAGCTGGGTGGGGCTTAGTTGCTGGCCGGGGTTAAACCACAACATAATGGTACCAGATACAGGAATTTAAACTATCACCTCTTATACCCAGTCCTTCTGGTGATATTTTAGCCTAATGAAACTTGCCAAAAAAGCAAAAGTAAAACAAGATTTGAGATATTCATTAGCCTGATACAAGCTAATCTTAAGGAAGATTTCATAAGCCATCTGTGCCAGATTGGTTTGCAGACAGTGAAATAAGCTACTGCAGTCAGCTGTGCACACCAGCAGTCAGGCAGATGGACTGCAGTCTACATCCAGCCCAAAATGGTCTAGATACATCTCCCAGCAAATTTCTTCATTCTCCTTGACCACAGGACCCACAGCACACTACTGAGATGCATGAACACCACAACTTTCAGCAACTCAAAACAGTCATACCCGAATTTCTGTTGGTTCCCTAGACACAAAAGGACATGACAAGTAGTTGTTACCAGCAATAAACAGACAGGGATGGAAAGCAGCTGTGTGGAATCAACTCACCACCAGAACAGCTACTGCTGTTCAAGACTGGGCAAGGAAGGGAACAGACTGGCCTGCTCATGCCTAACTATTCTGATGTAGTCCCGTAACAGCCTAGCTGAAAGAGCACTTTCAGGTATTATCACTTACGGGAGCACACAAAGCATTTGAGCAAGTTTGTCTACATGTATGTACAAGAAGTTTTGTGAGTAAATCAAGAGGCAGAAGAAAAAAACTGTGTATGCTTTCTTTAAGCACAGCCTTACGCATTGCTCCTCCTCTTTCCTCCTCCTTGTGTTAAAAGAACTACATGCATTAGATAGACTGGTAACATTCATGTGCATGATGTTACATGCACCAATCTATATATGAAACCAGGACTTAAAACATCTAAACATTTTTGATTCTACCCATTTGGTACACTGGAAAAGTGTTACAAACTCTTCATTTCAGCTCCAGTTTTCTCTGTCCTCCCTACAGAGAGAATACAACAATATTTACCGTAGGGCACAAATTATTTACCATGTCAAAGAGGAAATAAGAATGCATAAACCTTCTGAAGTTTATAACTAACTAGGGAAGGGAGATAACTCAAGGTTTCATAGCACCAGCTTTAGCTGGAAGAGATGCAGCCTACCAAATCAGGATGAGGATTACTGTTGTTTGTGGAGAAAATTATTTTCACACCTCTATGTTGTAATACATTCTAGAGATCAGCACAAAGCTAAAAAATGCTTGCCAAATACTCCTAGAAAAGTTAGGGAACAACTGAGAAATAAAACTATTGCAAAGAAAATTATACAATACTTCCACCAAAAGAAAGCTAGCGATGATTTCTTCAACTAGGAGAAATGCCTTTTTGTATTCATCGTAAWAAAATGATAAAAAAGTGACAAAAAACCAAACTAGGTACTCTGAAAGAATGATTTTCTTATTTCTATGAGCCTTTAAATGCCAGTTACATTTTCAGGTGATTTATGAAGTCACTGCCTGAGGTAAGTGTTTATAAAATTTAGTTTTTCTTTATCACCTATTAAATCTTACATGCTTCATATCTGTACGCATTTATGTACTGTGTGAATCTAAACAGAGAACTAAGAACCACCACTCCTTATGAAAGAGGAAGGAAACCTCATTTCTTTTCTTCGGCACATTTCTAAACGCATGAGTGATTTTCTACACATGAATGATTCCTACTTGGTTATCAAATTAGATTCAAGGGAAAAGTCAGTCTTCTCCATAACCAGCAGAGGGAAGGAAAAAAAAACAAAACAAGAAAAAAAGAAAAAAAAAAAAATCAACCTTCATTATTTTCTTGCTACTTATTACACTGTTTGTGATGTATGGCAATTATGAGATTAGTGAGACAGAACAACCTTTTGTAGACAATCTTCAAGTCTCTCCATTCCAGGAAGCTGCACATTTTCGGTTTGCGGGCTAATACTGTTTGAACAAGTTCCCTTGTGATTTTCTTCTTTTCTTTGTCAGATAATGGGACATACCACTTCTGGAGTCTCAGCTTCCCCTGGCGACTAAAAAGCAACATAAACTGCATCTGTTGAATTAGAAGGAGGGAAAAAAAAAAAGGATTAATCTCAGTCTCTTAGTTCTAAAAAGATTTCTGTGAGGAAAACCAAACAGGAAGGAAGATAGCCATCCAAAAACTACATTATGCATTTCTATAGCGGTGGCAGATGTTACACAAGATTTGGAAGTACCAAAAATACAAAGAATTCCACTGAACAAGGTCAGTCAAAGCAAAGATAGTAGAAAGGAAACACAAGTTTCGGAAACGGGTGTCAGAACCACCAGGTAGTGAGTGAATGCACCCAAATTTCAGACAAACCATGTCCAGCACTGGTATGGTTGCATTTGCGTTTACTACAGAAACCGACAAAGCCGCCTCCTCGAATACCCAAGCTCATTTCCAATTCACCGGATTAGAGCCTTACAGCAGGAGCAATTTGCACTTAAGATCTTTCTCAGAATACTTTAAAAGGCATTAAATCTCCCAACGGATATTTCTACGGCATAGAAAAGCCTAGTCTTTTCTCACATTACACAAAAGGAGTAGAGATTAAGTGCTTTCCCTGCGGTCCTCTGTTCCAGGTCTCGCTTCCTCTAAAGGAGTGATGCTGCAATTATATTTTAAGAGGAACTTGTCGGCTGTTTTTTCCAGCAGCTACAACATTAAAGGAAATGCCCTTTTTTTTTTTTTTTTTTTTTTTTTTTGCTCAAAGTTGTATTGGTCTGAGGAAGTTTCCCAGGCAATACGACAGACATAAAATACGATGAGAAAGCCCAGCCTAGTCCCGGGTGACAAGTCCGACGAGCGCCAGCACAGACAAGAGGCGGCAGCAGCAGCAGCGGCTCCGAAGCCCGGCGGTGCCGGGGCGCTCCCTCCGTGGGGGCTGCCCTCCGAGCCCGCAGCCGCCCTCCACTCCGGCCGGCACCGCCGCCACAACAGCCCCTCCCGCTCCTCTGCCTTCAGACGACCCTCCCGGCTCCCCGCCGCCCCCCAGCAGCCGCCGCGGCTCCTCCCCACGCGGGAGCGGTCGCGGGCGACCCGAGAGGCGCCGCCGGCCGCGCGGACAAGGGGCGGCCGCAGAGGTGCGGGCCCGCCCCGACCCGTGAGGAGAGCAGCGCCCGCTCCCCGCCGCGGGGCGAGGGCAGCCGCCGCCTGTCCCAGCCCGGGGCGAGGACCGAGGGGGAAGCCCTGCCGCCGGGGCTGCGCCCCGCTCGCCACAGCGTGTCTGTATGTTGGGGGGCGGGGGGGCGAGGAGTGGGCAAGAGGGAAAGCCGCCGGCTGCCCCCTCCCCCTCGGCCGCTAAGGGCCGCTGCCCGGGGCGGGCTAGAGAGCAGAGGGGTCCCGCAATCCGGGGCAGGGAGAGCACCCCCCGCATCCAGTCGCACCCCACGGCAGGCTCCGCGGCGCGGTGAGGGAGGCGAGCCCGTCTCCACGCGGCTGTGCTCACCGTGCCCCGGGGGGAGAACGAGGAGGAGGACACGGCACCGCTGCCCAGGCTGCTGCTGCCGCCGCGGCTGCCGAGCGGGACTGAGGGGAGGGGAGATGCCGCCGGCTCGAGCCCAGCGCGAGCGCGCGCGCGCCTCAACGGCCACCCCCCCCCGCTCCCCGCTCGGGCAGGTCGGGGCGGGGCCGGGCTCGCGGACGCCGCTCCCGGGTGGGGGGCGGGGAAGGAAGGGGGCGGGGCCCGGGGCGCCGCCGTTCCCGCCCCCCCCTCTCCCAACAAAACTTTATTAGCTCGCCCGCTCGTGGCGAAGGGCGGGATGGTGGTGGGGGCGCGACATGAGCGCATGCGCAGTGCGGCGAGGAGGCGGGCCTGAGGGAGCTCGCCGCCACCCAATCGGGGAGCTCAGCGCGGCGGCGGGCAGGAGGAGCGAAGCACGGTATTGACCAATGACAGGGAGGAAGAGGCGGCGAGGGAGGAGCTGCGGCGTCGATGGGAGGGGCTGGGGCAGGAGGCGGGATTAAAGAACCTAATCCGCCTTGCCCGAATTAGGATAGGGCAACAGCCGGCGCGGCAACAGCCAACCAGGAAGCGCAATGCAGATAGCGGTCCGCAAACAGCCAATGGGTTGGCGAGGCACGGAGTTGGGGAAATGACATCAGTCAATCAGGTGCCCGGAGATCGAGACTCCTCCTTCCACCGCCCCATCCCCGAGGCGGGTGGGGGGGAGGGGGGGGCCGTATCGCGCCTGCGCCGCGCCGTGTTTCCTTTCAGCACGTGCGCGCCCCTCGCGGGGCGGGTCGCGTCGCGCGGGGAGCTGTTGGGGGGTAGGCCGTTGCGGGGGGCTCTCCCCGTGAGGAGACGCGGCCCGGCCTGGGGCGGAGGGGCGCTCGGTGTCGGCCGCGGCGTGCAGGGAGCCGGGTTGGGGCAGGCGGCACCGCGCTTCCCCGGGAAGTTTTTCCTCAAAGTCACCTTGATTGCGAGCAGTAATTAGATTGGCAGGACGAGCCGCCGTCGTATATTTAGCGGTGTTGTGTTTCGCAAATGCAGTTTGTTTTTTCTTTATTCGTGTGCAGCTAAAGAGGTTTTCCGTGCCAAAATGGTTTGATTTGGGGTTTTGTTTGGTTGGCTAATTTCGGGTTTTTGTGGGTTTGTTGGGGTTTTTTTAGTTCTAATGGAGGTAGGCTGAAAATACACGGTGAAGTTCTAGTTGAAAGAAATTTAGCGACATGTCTCTTCAAGCCAAAGTTGGAGCACCTTATAAAAAAATCTTTTAAGGACCTAAAGCGCTCTACATTGTTGGTGCTCATACCCCTGCCAGCATTAAAGGTGACAATAATCAGAAAAGATTAATGGGCTGATCCTTTAATGGTGTAACACAGTGATTGACAGGACTAAGGGAAAATATTGTGCTCCCCTTGGTAGCTTTCTGTTAGGAGTAGCTCCAAGCGCTTTGGGATGTGTTATGTTTTTATTACTTTTTATTATTGACACTTAAAGCCTATTCTTCTGGCTATGAAATAGCTGTGGCAGCAGAAACCAGAAGGAAAGCCAATTTTCTGGCACTTCAAGGAATGCTATAATCAATTGTACTTGAGGAAAACTGCAAATACATTCCCCATTTTGTAGTAGAGGTTATAATTGTAAGAGAAAAGTGACGTGAGTACAAGGAGGCGTGCATGAAACAAAATTGAATTAGAGGTCACATGGAAAGTGAGAACTACTTTTGCAGGGGCTTGTTCCTGTCATATTTAGTGTTCGTTTAGCAGCCATCCTGTTCTCATTTGAACTTGCCTTTCATCAAGCGCAGAAAGAAATGTGTATGGATCTGTTATCTCACAGAGTCTTCTCTTAGACCACTGTATTATTTTGTTCTCAGTAGTTGCTACATGTTGCAGCTCCGCTTGTTTCTTGTGAGGCTATTCCATGGTCTAAAATATCCTGTTGTTCAGAAAGCTTTCATAAAGATCTCTTTCCTAATCTGCACTTTGCTATTCTTGAATTTAGCATCATGTATCCCATGAGTTCTCCGTTACGAGTGCATGCACACTTTCAGGTGCTTATAGATCTTCTAAATCATTATTTAAGCCAGTAACCAACTTTTATTTCTCTTCATCTGAGCTACTTCCAGTGTATTAGCATCATTATGGTAATGGGAGCTCAGAAATGAATTTCTGAAGGAGGCGCACCAGACCTGTATGATGACTTGTCACTTCCCAGCTCAGTGAAATATTTCTGCATATGGATCAAACCACACATTCTGCAAATGCTTAGTTGATTGAAATCAGATGAACTACCCAGATGGTTCAAGAAATGTATGTATTTTGGTGGTATAAGGACAAAGTCTCAAAGCTCCACTGATGCTTTTTTTTTTAATCCTGTATCTTTGTTTTAAATTTTTGTTGGATTTCCTGCTCAGTTTCAGTTTATGGTTTCACCCAGTGATACAAGGGCAATTGTTCCACTGTTTTTTTCCCTCCTCTCTGCTACTTGGCTGGATTTCTTCAGACTTTAACCTGGAGTTTCTTAATTAAATCTCCTCCTGGTTAGAATCACTCTGCTATATGCAGTTTCAGGTGGTGTGATAAGGCATGCGAGACCAGTGGTATGTCAGGCACAGTGGGAACTGTGTCTAGCCAGGTCTAGCTCAGCTGAAGCTTTCTGTCTTCCTCAGCCTGTCCTGCCTTCTCATCACTGTTCCAGCCGGAGGATGCAATTTTCTCAAGCCTGCCTGGATTGCCACTCATATGATCATTCCTTAACTTATTTCTCTCAAAATCATAGAATCATTAAGGTTGGAAAAGACCTCTAAGATCATCGAGTCCAACCATCAACGCAGTACCCATGCCCACTAAACCATGTCCCGAAGCACCTCATCCACACGTTTTTTGAACACCTCCAGGGATGGTGACTCCACCACTTCCCTGGGCAGCCTGTTCCAATGCCTGACTACCCTTTCAGTGAAGAAATTTTTCCTAATATCCAATCTAAACCTCCCCTGGCGCAACTTGAGGCCATTTCCTCTCATCCTATCACTTGTTACTTGGGAGAAGAGACCAGCACCCGTCTCTCTACAGCCTCCTTTCAGATAGTTGTAGAGAGCGATAAGGTCTCCCCTCAGCCTCCTCTTCTCCAGGCTAAACAACCCCAGCTCCCTCAGCCGCTCCTCCTAAGACCTGTTCTCCAGACCCTTCACCAGCCTCGTCGCCCTTCTCTGGACACGCTCCAGCACCTCAATGTCCTTCTTGTAGTGAGGGGCCCAAAACTGAACACAGTATTTGAGGTGCGGCCTCACCAGTGCCGAGTACAGGGGCACGATCACCTCCCTACTCCTGCTGGCCACACTATTCCTGATACAGGCCAGGATGCCGTTGGCCTTCTTGGCCGCCTGGGCACACTGCTGGCTCATGTTCAGCCGGCCGTCGACCAGCACCCCCAGGTCCTTTTCCGCCGTGCAGCTTTCCAGCCACTCTTCCCCAAGCCTGTAGCGTTGCCTGGGGTTGTTGTGACCCAAGTGCAGGACGCGGCACTTGGCCTTGTTGAACCTCATGCAATTGGCCATGGTCAATTTTTGAGGGTTTTTGTTTGTTTAATTGGTTGCTTGGGGTTTTTTGTTTGTTGTTTATTTTAGTTAATTAGAATATAGTAGGTTTGTCTGGAATATTGGGTCTTACAGCAAAACTAAGGCCAACGTCCTGGCATTTGGCACTTCATGCATGGTGTTAGTGTCAAATCTGAAGCCCCTAAAAGAATTTTGTTGTGTTTTCATAGGTAGCCAAAATGTTGGGTAAACCAAAAGGCCTTTATAACATGAACTATTTATTAATTCCAATGGAAAATTTGTTTATTAAGTTTTAACAGCTTTTTTTTTTCTTCAGGAAAGCAACCCAGTATTTAGTAAAGAAAGTCTGTTCTCCAGCCTCCCTTTCAACTGTCTCAGCACCTGAAAGAGGAGGGCAACATACTTTAAAAGTGCATACTGTATCTTTGCAGGTCTCCGCTAAAGTAAGCGGTGGATGTATGAGTGAGACTCATTTTATTGTTAATTTATCTTCTTCATGCTCAATATCAGACTCCATTTTCATTGACTGAATAACTGTGGAGTCGTTATGAAGGCAATAAGAACTGAGTTACTAGCCTTGGAAGTGATTACTGCTCGATTTTTGCCTCTTAAGCCTCCAAACAGGATGTTGCGTTATTATATGCAATTCTGTTCCCTGATGTACAGTCTGAGTGTTGGCCAAACTATCAGTGTTCCACTATGATTCATGCAGAACACTTAATCTCAGTGGAGCCAAAGTAAGTATACATGAGACCATAAATGACAGTTTTCATTGCTATGCTCCTTTTTTTACATGGAGCTCTCTCTCTTGATGAAATACTGTTTAGTGCAATCTAGTAGCCTGATTGCTAGGTGCTAGTAAATTATCAGATCATGCCTGGAATCCTTACCTGCCTGTCTTTTCTGTGTAGGGGTTACAGGTTTGCCTCTGAGAGACTTCAGGACATGGAAGTTCCTTTAAATATGATTGGTTTCTAACAGTCATGTATGGCTCTCCCTCAGGAACATGGCCTCAGGTCAGGCCACATGTGTGATAGGCACAGCTACAAAATGAGCATTGTGGATGTTCATCCTTGAAGTTGAATTTTCAGAGCTGAAGGAATAGTTTGAAGCTGAAGTGTGGTCTTCCAGCCTGGTTATGCGAATTACAGAACCTAAACCATGGCTTACACATGCCATTTGCTTTGGAAAATAAACACCTGCTTTTGAAAGTATCTGAATATGCAGAAATGAGGTAAGGGAATGTGGTAGTTGCTAGTCAGCGAGGCCTTGTTCTTATTTACCGTACTCGTTAGCCTGAGCAAGGCTCAGCAGCCATTTGAATAAGACATGCACAGGCCAGCTGGTAGCTTTGTGTATGTTGGGCTAGCGAGCAGCAGATTTCTCTCTTTTTTTACTTAGGTGATGTTCTTATCTTTTGTTTTTCAATGTTTATGGTGGAGTAGTGCTCAGAGGCCCAGGAATTGAAGAAATGAACTACTCTGCAGACATTTATGAAGAAATCGTCATGACTCCTAATGCTTCTTCCTGCTCCACTGCTACAAACTGTGCCACAGTGCAGCAAAGAATTGAATGGTTTCCGAAACAATAGTGTGAGGAAACCTGGCTTTTCAGCCTCATGAGGTAGTTGCTGGGAGGAAGGGAGAGAGGAAAGGAAAGAGAGGAGGCTGGAATTTCTGAGACTGCGTCAGTACTTTAAGGAGTTGTTGAATAAAGCACCTCACATATATCTTGCTCATCCTGTGGCAATCCTAAGAAAGCAGTAGCTGCCACTGTGGTTTGTGAAGTGGCTGATGCTGCAGATTAAGCAGTACGTACTTACTGGATCCATCCCCTCAGATGAAGAAGTACTTGGACAGGCTTGTGCGGAGCGGCTCAATTTTGCCCAGGGTGAGGAATATTTTTTTAATATACCAGAGCACAACTCTGGATAGTTGTGATAACCTGTGAAGTCAGACATGTTCAGAGTAGAACAGTGTGTAGATTTTCTGGAACACAGTTTGATCACCCTAAATCCACTGAAGTCCTCATTTAGGCAGATATGTCCTCCTCTGTCCTTGCTATGAGACATGGCCAACTGATGATCCTGTAAGGCCTCTTGATCCGACTGTGTGTGGAGCCTGATCTAATATAGCTCAGAAGGTGCTGCCTTTTGTGCCAAGGAGATAATCCAGTTTCCAACTTCTGACTTTCCCAGATTGGCATGTTGCTTTGTGTAACCAGGACAGAAGATACAAACTTGCATAGCATGTGTCCTAATTTTCAGCAGATAGATACAAACTTTTTGTGGAAACTTAGAAACTGGTCTGAATCTGAAATGGTAACCTAAAACTAACATGTTCCATGTTATAATCAGACTCCTAAATCTCCCAAGCTTCCACACTGATCCTACAGTATTACACTAAGCTTTCATTTCAAATCCTTCTGGAAAACTCAATACAACTTCCTCTGTCGTTTTAAAGAAAATATATTACATGATCTGCCTAGTTCTTGCCACTACCATAAAGGGACGACACAGTCTGTAAGGCCTTGATTTACTGCCATTTTCTTTTTTGGCTGAAGTGTTTAAAGAGGATGAAACTGGGACAGCCAAAGGCCTGTAAACCATTTACTCCCTAATTTTAAAGGCTCAAGAAGAATTTAAATGATGCGTAGATGTTGTGCTGGCTATGTCCACATGTGAGAAAATTTTATCCATGTGGATTCTCATTCAAGCTGTTCAGACCCCCTCTGTTGCCATTACTTTGTAAAGCCTATCTTTGCAGTGCCACCCTCGTCCTACCTTAAAGCTGCTAAACAGCAATTACAGCAAACATCTTTGCCAGGGAGATGTGTGCATCAATTGAAAGAGTATGTACCTGGGATCTCTAGGTTTTGAGGGATTTTGAAGAACTCAAGAGCATAGGAAATGGGCGTGATAAAGCTCACCATGAGATCTTATGGAAGGGGAATGTGATTTCATAAAATCTCTGTAAACAGTTGACTGTCTCCCTTTATGCTTTCACACCCACATACTCAGAAGCACCAAAATTTGTGTGTTCAAATGGTCTGGCCAAGATCATGTATGTGATGACACAGAGGATAAGGATGCTGTCTGTTAAGTCCTTATTGTGCCTCTGGGTTTCCTGATTGGCAAATGAACTGATTTTGGACTTGCGTTTTATATTCTCTAGGAGGGGATGGTGTTTGGGATACTTTGCCTCACTATTTTGTTTTGCCCTTGACAAATTAATGAATGTCTTGCTGCCTTTGGGTATTTTATGGCTCTGGACTTTGTCTTGTTTGATACCTTATCTTTAGGTCAGGTTGTTCTTCTCTTCATTTGCATGCCTGTCTTTTCAATACATGTTCTACTGCTTCTTCTGGTACTCACGTACACACACACACACACTCTTCTACTCACACTCTATTAATACCAATCTTAATATTTGTTACAAATCACTGTGAGAGAACCGAGTAGCTCCTCCTTTTTCCCTCAATACTTTGTTCCTCAAGTGCAAGCCTCGCTTTTTATTTCCATCTCTACAGTAGCATATCAAATACAGTTAGAAGCCTGTCCCAGTAAGAAGACCCCATTTACTCTCTGACTTTAGGATTCTGCCCTATTCCAGTGGGTCATTAGTGGAACAAAGCCAAAAGGAGATTCAATTATTTGCTCAAGTCTGAAAGGCCAGTGTTTCAAAACTGCAGAGTTTGCTATTAACAAGGATGAATCCTTTGGCAATGCAAAATACTTGCCATGTGGAACCTAAGATCCTTATTACAAATTCATGAATGATTTTAATGCATCCTGGCAGCTTTCATAAGCATTGCAGTCATCTGGAAGCAAAAGAGATCAGTGGTTTGTGCAAAATAATACAGCTATGCTCATATTTGATCTAGCTCTCTAGTGGGAAAGGAATACTTAAACTTTTTTAAAAAAATTAATCAAGAGATGTTTCTACTATATTACATCTCACCAAACTATTTAGAAGTCATGTTCAATAAGAGGTAATAATAATGCAGAGCATCAACAAAAGAAAAAAAGATGTCTAAAATGTGCACGGCACTTGATGTGTTGGAGGAGTTGTAAAATCATGTTGTAAAACTTAACTACCAGTTGTCAGAAAGTAATGCTCTAATAGGAGAATCTGGCTATCAAGAAGTCCTTTCATTTCATCATAATTTTTTTAAACGCTTTCTCCAAAATGTGAGTTTCCCTCTGAGCACTCTTAACTTAGAGGCACTGTTTGTTGCAGAGACAAAGCTGTGAGAAAGGAAATCAGATCTGAGAGTGAGCAGCTTTTATTTCCCTGGGGCACTATGGTGCAAAATGATAGCAACAGTCAACAAGTAACATTTATTGTGGTAGATGCTTGAAGAAGTACCCAATAGCTGATTTCTAGTACAATTTTCATAATATTATTTTTTTCAGTAATCAACTGTTGTGGAAACAAAAGAGAGATTGTGTGATCACAAGTCAGAGACTTGCATGGGAGAGGATACACTGAAATGAGTAGAGTTCCAGAGCTGCTATGTATAATACAGTTGACCCTGATGTAAGGCCAAAACTAAAAATTCAAACTTTCAAAATTCCAGCTCTTATTCCTATAGAGCCAAACACAACTGAGTTTTGGGTAGGGCTCCTAAATGCTATGAAATCTCTTCCTTCTGTAAGTAGAACAGGTTTGTCCCACTTGCTCAAATTTGCAAAAGGAACTTGTGTAAAGAAAGCTTATAATTAATCTCTCTTCCCAGTCCGCCGTGAAGAAATTACAGTTTTACAGCTTGCTTTGCCACTGAATAATCAGAATTAGGCATCGTTCCTCTCTGTTCAGTCATGAGTAATTTGCATTGAGGGGTACCGAAGAACAGCATAGTGAAATCACCCCCAGGCAGATAAACAGTCTGAAGAAATAAAGTCTGTGCATAAACTACATGTAGACTTTAAAAAAAAAAAAAAAAACTAACTCAACAAAAACAAGAGATCCATGCCTGAAACAGAGCAACAAGCCAGGGAATATTTAGGTTGGTTTATATTTATTTACAAATGTTGGTAGCAGATGGTTACCAACATTTCATCAGTATGGCTGTTTAAGCAACTTAAAAGCTGTAACAAACAGTACAGTTTATGTAGCAGCTCGCCTTCTTTAGCCCACTCTTACTTGCGTTACCCAGAACAACTTCCATTACAATTCATCATATAGCTAAGTAGCTAAAAAGGCAAATAGATGCAAGTGAAAAACCAGTGAAGCAGCATGGTTGTCCAAAACTAGAGATCAATGGTTTCTCCATCATGGATGCCTGCTCTGAGTGATAGTTCTGTGCACAAAAGATAATTTTCAGAAGATTTCTTCCTCTTCTGACTACAGAGTGTACCTTGGTTATTAAAGCTTGTAGAGGCTACAGATGCCGGCGCTACCTTAGCTACTAGGTAGGCATAATTTATCTCATGGCTCTCTTAAAAAAGAGAGCATATTTAGCAGATGAACTAAACTAGTCTGCTTTTCTCCCACATTACCCTTTTATTTTCATGCAACACACAAGCTGGCTGAGATGAGGTGATGACTGACAGATGAAGGTGGCTAGTCAAATGGATGCCTATGATACATGTTGTTTAAAAAATACTGTCTAAAGAAAATAAATACAAATGGGGGGTCTCAGCTGAATTTCCCAAAAAGTAGGCTCACAGCTAAGAATATGGCATCTAGAGTTGTCATACAGGATATACAGTTTTTGTATACCTCCCACTGAAACAGTTTAATTCAGCTGGGCTCCTCTCTCTTGGATACCTAATTCAATGATAAATTCAAGAAGATTATGTCTTTATAGGCAGCTGGATGGAACTACCTGTGATACCAAAGTGGAAATAGAAGAAAAACAGCCGTTATATCACCATAAAAGGGATGGGCAATATAATGAGCAAACAGTGATTTAAAAATGGAAACACGAATGCTTGCTCTGTAAATATTTACTGTGAAGCTGACTTTCCGGCTCCTGTTCGAGCAAGTGGCAAGGAACAGGGTAGGGACTAGTTAAGGAGAATGTCGCTGTAAATGGCCCAGAGAAGAAGGTACCACCACCATCGTTTCACTGTCTGACTTGGCCTCACAGCCTGCCTGGTGTCAGAAACCTTCATTCAGCAAGAGCCCAAAGTGTGTGTGTCCATGTGTGTGTGCGCATTTGTGTCTGAGAAAGGATTACTGGCTGTACACTTGCAAACTGAAGGAGGTACTGACTACACTCATTTGTTCCTTCTGGGAAAATTCTGTGTACAGTGGCGATGCAACATCATAAAAACTAGGTGGAGTCTGAACTGGAAATGGGTGGTTTATGCTGGTTTAATTGATTACATTAAGAATATTAAGAAGCTGAGAGAAAAAAAATGTTTTTCCTCTCCTTTCATTTATATGTAGTAAAAAAACCCAACTTTTATGAGAATATCTCCTTAATTAGGAGTGGTGTGCTTTTAAAAGATTCTTTCTGTGTAACTTGGAATCATAGAATCATTAAGGTTGGAAAAGACCTCTAAGATCAGATAAAGATATTAAACAAGAGCAGCCCCAAAACTGAACCCTGGGGAACACCGCTTGTGACCGGCTGCCAACCGGATTTGACTCCATTCACCACAACTCTCTGGGCTCGGCCGTCCAGCCAGTTTTTTACCCAGCGAAGAGTACACCCGTCCAAGCCATGAGCCGCCAGCTTCTCTAGGAGAATGCTGTGGGAGACAGTGTCAAAGGCTTTACTCAAGTCCAGGCAGACCACATCCACAGCCTTCCCCTCATCCACTAGATGGGTCACCTGGTCGTAGAAGGAGATCAGGTTGGTCAAGCAGGACCTGCCCTTCATGAACCCGTGCTGGCTGGGCCCGATCCCCTGGTTGTCCCGCACCTGCCTTGTGAGTGCCCTCAATATGAACCGCTCCATAATCTTCCCTGGTACCGAGGTCAGGCTGACAGGCCTGTAGTTCCCTGGACCCTCCCTCCGGCCCTTCTTGTAGATGGGCATCACATTGGCAAGCCTCCAGTCATCCGGGACCTGCCCTGTTGACCAGGACCGCTGATAAATGATGCGGAGTGGCTTGGCAAGATCCTCCTCCAGCTCCCTCAGTACTCTCGGGTGGATCCCATCTGGCCCCATAGACTTGTGAGTGTCCAGGTGGCGTAGCAGGTCATTAACCTCTTCCTCTTGGATTATGGGGGGTGTATTCTGCTCCCCGTCCCTGTCTTCCAGCTCAGGGGGCTGAATACCCTGAGGATCACTGGTCTGACTATTAAAAACTTGACACATTGCACAGCAAGTTTTATTTAAGACCAGGAGCAGGATGTACATGTTTCTATCCAATGCCTGGAGGGTACATGCCCGCTATATATTTCGCTGAGGTCCTCCCTCAGAGGTGAGCAGCTCCGAGCTTACACATTAGCTCCATGTGGGAGCATTTCCATGCCACAGTGTGACTGATGCTCCCATCGCCTCATTGTTTCCGTACCCACTTGTGTGTAGTGGAGCACAGAGCCGGTGGCTCTCTGTGTGCCAGGACCTGCCCTAGTGCCACCCTGGTGGGAGCCCTGGTGTGGCCGGGGGTCACAGGGTTGGGGGACAGGGATGCAGGGCCACCGGCACTTGGGGTTGCCTACACCCTTGCTGCAGATCCACCCAGTCCTAGAAACAGATGGGCGCTAAGTCAGTTTTGGGCCTTAAAGCAACGCCAGACTGAAATCACCAGACTGAGGAGCGGATGATGGATGGGTGCAGGCTAAAAACTGGCTGAGAGCCCTGAATAACTCTCCAGTTTAGACATCACCACGCTGGAGGAGGCTTTGGCAGCATCTACGCTTACCTTCCACCAAGCGCTGAATCATCCTGCTCAGCTGGGGTGAGCAGCACCTGGCCCGGGAAGGGACGCCAGGGAAGGATGCCGCCACGCCAGGGGGCCGTGCCTGGATGGGGCTCAGGGCAAGCTTTGGAGCTCGGGGCGAGCTTTGGGGCTCAGGGCGCTCCTGGTTCCTGGGCACAGGCACAGCCGCCCTACCACCCACACAGGGCAGATGCCTCCGGAGCCAGACAGAGCCAGATGTGCAGGGTCTGTCTCTGAGAAGGCGGCAGATTTATGTGGTTGCTCTTTCACCCCCGTGCTGCAGAGTGGAGCCAGTGCCTCGCCATCTCTTGGGAAGCAGGAGCTGTGGGCCTTGCCGGCAGTGTATGCAACCGGTGCCGTTAGACTTGTCTTAGAAGTTGCTGGTAATGACATATTTAGGTTACAGCAGATCACGTTTTCATTAGTGGTGCTGCTTCTGGAGAGGAGTGCTGAGTAGTAATCATTATTATTGCTTTAACAGATTGTATCTGTGCACGGCTGCCACCTGCCACTCTCAATACTGCACTGTAGAGAGAGCCCTGGTTTTAAATCCTAGTGGGTGACCTTATTGTCAGTTCCATGTTTTCACAGCCCACAGAAGCCTGGCCCCAAATTACGCAATTTAGAAATAAATACATTGGAGGGTTCCTTTTCCTTGCTGTTTGGCTCCTGGGTCTTTAGCATCCATACAGGTCATTTTTCATTTTTCTCTCTACAGCGGGCTAAGATTTTAGGTGTGGGAAAGAAGGAGGGAAGAGGGGAGGGAAGGACAGAAGAAAGGAAGGGAAGGAGGGGAAGAAGAAGGGGGAGAAGGGAAGGGAAAAAGGAAGGATAGCACGCAAGAAGAAGAAGAAAAGAAAAATAATTTCTGCAAAACAACACCAGGAACTGTGCCTTTAAGGAAAGTAACAGGTAAAATAAGTTTCACATAAAAACAGAGACAATAGTTCTGTCAAGACTTGGCTCACTGAACAAGAGTGAAAGGCAAAGTAAATGAACATATTTTATCCAGCAATCGCTTCTCAGCTCAGAATTATGCATGCCAGCACAGACATTAACAGGGTTGTAGGGCCACCCCGTTTCCTTCTCATAAATTCCCCGGCTTGAATTGGTGAACTTGAGATTTCTTGTCCCCTCAGTACTCATGATTCTTGGGACTCTAACCCACAGCAGGCCAGGTGATGGACTACCTTGGTGCTGAAATTTATTTTGTTTTCTGAAGTGAGAGGGCTGGGATTTCAGGCTTTCACACTTGAGTGCTGCCTTTACTTTCTGGGCTATTGAATATGCAGGTGCAGGAGGACAGAGTAATTTGGGATCTCTGGTTTCTCTAGGTGGCTGAGGTGATTTTTCAGAAGAAGAGTTAAGACAGCGGGGTATCTGAGAATAATTGTTTGGATGATGCTACAAAAGTACAAAATTATTTTGGGGAAAATGCAGTGCTCTGAGCTTTGTCTGGAGGGCGAACCTCCCTAAGGCCTGTCCAGGCAATCGCCAGGGTCAGCATGAAACATGGCATAGATTGTTTGAAAACTGTGCCTTTGGATCCTCGTTCTGTATAAATCCCTACCTCCAACGATTTAATAGAAGTATACAAGTTTACACCACTGGCAAGTTTGGCCATGTCTTTAATTTAGAATCCAAAGCCTTTGTCACAAATCTGGAGAAAATTATTCCAGAATGTGATCCTTGACACTGGGAACAGTGTTATTTAAATGCAAACTGTGGATTGGCCGCGGTCAAAGGTTTGTGGTATGCATTGCTTCCATTTTAAACGTGGGTAGAAGGAATGGATTTTGTATTTGAAAGCCTGATAATGCTGTTATCCTTGTTCAATTTTTTAGCACCATCTGTTCTTCCCAAGTAGAAATTCCTGACAAATCATATGAGCAAAAACTTACTTTATTTCTCCATGCAGCAGACGACCCATTAGAGTTGCGGAAATCTGGTTGGGCAAAGAAATATGTTTATAAAATGATTGGTTTGAGTCTTTGTTGTCTGAGAAAATGACTTTTTAATGTAGTGACAGCTGTCTCCCTCTGGCATGTTTTCAGTTTAACAGTTTATGCTGGAGCCAGATCATTTGTTTCATAACTGGCTGTAGCATAACAAACAGCACTTTTAAATCTCCAATCAGCCCACATATCACATAATGTTATCTGTCCCAATTGGGATACTTTTCCAATCACTATGTTTCCTTAATCGTGCCTGAAAAATACATAAATAGTATGGCCACATGATAATCCTCTTCCAAGTCACATAGATAAAAATGTGAGTTGACTGAAACATTTGGATACTTTTATTAGGTCATTTTAATTTAGAGTCAAGGATGCTACCCGGCACATTAATGCGTATTTATTTATTTGCTAAAATAGTTCAATAGTGCTTATTTAAACCCTATCTAGAAAACAAGTAGTATTATTTTCTGATCCCTAGAGCTTCCAAAGCCAGTCTACTGGGCACTGTGCAAATACAGTCTGGATGCTTACAGGATAAATCAGGGGTTCATTTAAATGTCTTCATACCTCACTTTCAGATATGAGAGCGCTGGGCTTCATGGTCCAGTCCCTCCATCTGTATCCAGTGGTGTCCAGCTGGACCCAGGCTGGTTTTGCACGGGTGAGTGCAGAAGTTTGCAGAATTTGCTGTCACCGCTCCCATCCCTTGTGCATCATACAGGACATCCTCACCACCACTTTGGAGCAGCACCTGCATCTTGGGTTGAAAACTGCAATCTGAACACAGAAATAAAGTCATAGTAGGGGCAGCTGGAAGTGAAACAGAGGGAAGTTCTCTTCATTTACATCTAAAGTGGTCTTTTGACATCACTGTATCTCCTTAATGGGATGTGGTGGACATGCCATAGAAATGGCAACACGGAGTATTATTTCTTTTATTGGCACTGTGATGCTACCTTTCCCTGTTTCATAGGAAAAAGAGACGATTGTAGGCCAATTGATTTTGCAGATGTACCGTATGTATCCTGTGTACCATGATGCCACCAATACTCCTTTGATAAGAATTCCTTAACATTGTTTTGAAGAGATGTTACTGATTTTATTAATTTATTAGATCCACTCATCACGGAACCAGAGGAATATTCAAGGCTTAAATTTGTTCTTTGTTCCCGAACCATAGCATTTGTACCCTCTCCTAAATCCCATTCTTCAAATAAATTTTGCAGCCAAGGTGGGAAGGATCTACTGTAAACAGAAAATTTTCTTGCTAACCAAACACTGAATGTTACCAGTCCCTGGCGTATTTCTGAGGCGCATTCTGCGTCTGTGATCTGTCCCTAGGCTATATACATTCTGAACTGAAACATTTATTTTGTGTCACAATAATGTGCTTATGGACCATGTAAAAACAGAACAAATATTAAAACCTTTGCAAGCCTTATACCACAAATGAATAGATGCATAAGGAAGGAAAAATACAAGCTCTCTGTAGAAATAAGTGACTAGATAAAACATCTGCAAGGGAAAATGTGTCTGGAGGATGGCTTTATAGATGAAAAACAGAAGCCCCATTAAATAAGTAAGTATTTGTTGGCAGGCTGTTGGAGATTGCAGCCATAGGTAGGTAGGAAAGACGGTCTTCTGACCTGTGGCTTCCAAGAGTTTCACCGTAATCTGTGACAGTAATTTTGTGATACCAGTATAAAACCTGGAGCTACAAAGGCAGCATTACCAAGGTTACACTGACTGTGCATTGTATGGCTTCCTTTCCCTTCCTTTCCTTTCGATGACCGGCAAATCTGAATTAACTCTGATTCATGGTAAGGCTTGGATATCACGACTACATTGGATCCTGGGAGGTCTCACTGCATAGTGTTCACTGTGTGCTGGTCACAACTCTAGAGCAGATTGTGCCATATGGAGCCATGTGAGGAGTTTTGGGATAAAGGGAGAAAGAGTCAGGAGGGCTCTTGGTGGGACGTATGATGAATGGGAACATCTTTTAACCACAGGACTTGCCACGTCAGGTACACTGACCTTCAATGGCAAAAGAAGTGTAATGGTCAGAAAGGGAGCTACGGGACTCGTGTGAGTATCTTAGATGATCCTGTTCCAACTTGAAGGAATACTAAGTGAGGGAAGTACATGTTGCGTTTATTATTTAATCTATCTCTTTGTACTGTTTGCATAACCTTAGTGAAGATCCACTCATTTTGGAATCTGAGAAGCCTGCATGTATTATATGCTATATATATCACATGTCTTTTAGGACATGGATTCATATTATTGAAACTCTGGGAAAACCTGCAGTTTAAGCTATTTCAGCTGAAGCTGTGCCTGTACTTACCTGCAGATACATTGCAGCTCTCATCTGATGATTCTGCCTGTGGGAACCAGAGTGAAGGAAAGAGGCCACTTCATAGCTGGTTCTTGCTCTAGTTCAGGTACCAGAACTCAAGTGTGCTCCCAGATTTGGTCACAGAGGTAGAAGCTGGGATAATCTGCAGGGCTAAACAGTTTTATTGTGAAGTCCCAGCTCTCAGGTGTTAGTTAATGAAGGAGCTGGTCCCAAGACTATGTGCAAAGATCTCAAATCTGGGTCAGTCTTGCTCCCTCTCTCACTTGGGAAGCTCAGACTCATGGTATGTAGGCAAAGCAGTCATGTCTACCTGAGTAGTATTCTGTTCTGGGGAGCACTGCCAGGACAGTGGCATTCAAGGTGGGCTTTTCTCCAAGTGTCGGGGGTTTGGTGCAGCACAGGATGGAGCAATAGCTCTCCTGGGTGAAAACAATGCAGAGGAGAAAAGCTGAAATTAACCCACAGTAGCAGAAACAAAATATTAATAATTCTGAGTACAAATTTCTTAATAAATTTTATAAAAAAAAACCCTCGGTTCTGTGTTTTAAATTGTGGAAGCTCTTGCAAGACGCTCTCATCTCTGAAGTGTGTCCTAAAGTATATTTTTTTGCAGCTGTTTGGATGACAATGGAGTGTCAGGAATGTCACATTAGGTATGTGTGGATATGTAATAGCATTCATGAGCTTCCATGATGACACAGGCTTTGTTGAAGCTCTCTGACTATAACAGATCTCAAATAAGTGATTGTTCTGAATAAATTGTCTACGCTATTGTTTTCCCACTGCAAACAGAACAGAGCCATTTTTAAACAGGCTGGATAAAAATGACACAGAATTCAATGTGTGAAAGAAAAGGACAATTTCAATTATATTTTCCTTGATGTTTTCTGAACACTTCTCACAATGTGTTGGGTTTTTTTTATTGCATAGTTCTTTTGGTTCAAGAACAGACAAGGCTTTGGGAAGTGTTGCCTACCACTAATAAACATGGGAGTAGCACACAATCATTCACATAATGTTTTGGAACAAGGAGTCTCTTATGCAGCTACAAAAGGGGCAGAGCTTGGAAAAACTTTGGTATGGCATTTCTCCAAGCCACAGCTGAAGAGAGCTGTGCTTTTGTTTCTTAGATTTCAGATGCTAATTGCAGCAGGGTACTTGCCCAATGCATTAGTGAAAGCCTTCAATACAACAAAGGTGCTGCATCAGTCAATATTCATGTTTTGGCAGATGAGCTGAAGCCTCAGTATTTTACTGGGGAGCATGGTGGTGTCTTCCTGATGAGCCATTGTGTGGGTTCATGACCTCTCATGGTCATTACAGATCCCACGTCAAATTTTGTGAAGAGGTGCTGTCAATCCAGTACAGATGATAGCAGCCTGACTCCTGAAACTCTCCCTGCAGTTTTAGCCGGATGCAGCATTTTTGCTGTCTTAGGTTGTGTTTTACAGAACATTTACAAGATATTTCACTTCAGAGCAAGCAGAACAGCGGCAGCGAGCTGGGCAGCGTGCCTGAGCGAGGACTGATGTACACACACGCCCTTAGAGGAACAGCCTTCGGAAGGACCGTGACTTACAAGACAGTCTCTTGTCCAAGTAGACTGATGTTTCGGGGGATTTCACAGGCCACTCCACCCACCTTGCAGCACATCTGCTTTCTGCCTGCTTGCCCCTGCTCCCCTGGTCTCAGGGCTGCCTGTAACCCCAGCCACCTCCAGCATGGAAAGGCATGACTCAGGCCAAGAGGGAGATTTCTAGCCAGCAGGCAACCGGTTCTTCCCTACCGCATCCCTCATCACACGGCTCCTGTTTAAACTCTAGCCAAAACGAGATGGTGGTGAATGCGCTGTTGATGATGACGCCACGGAGCAGAGGGCAGTCTGGAGCCCTACTGCCTCTCCTCGCCCTCCGCTCTGGGGGCACGGCACCCACGGCACTGGGGTCCCTGGGGCACTGCCGCTGGTGCAGAGGGACACAGTGTTACTCGCGGAAAGGAAATGTCTGAGGCTGAGGAGGATCCACACTCATGTGTTGGGTCCTTAATTAATACAGTGCTTGGACACTGGAAAGGTACTACTTAATAGGGCACGTAAGAAATAAAAGGCATTTAATTTGTAAAGCTTTCTGTTTTAAACAGCAGTGTCAGCTAAAATGTATTTTTAAATTTAGATTTCATACCGTATCAGTTCCAGAGCCAGTCACATTTTCCCCATGGTAATATTACCAAAATGATTCTCAGCTGAGTCCATAGCCTTATTTTGTGTCTCATCATTCTTTGATAACTGGAAACATACCGTAGATATTAGGTATGTACTGGAAATTAAGAATTATAGAAACTGGTTGTCTGATCCTTGAGAATGACAAAGTATTTTGCTGTCAAGAAAATCAGCCACAGATTGTCTTTTGGAGTCATTCACAATCAAAAGGTTCTCAAATCAGTTTCAATGATCAACCTTTCCTTTAAAAGATTCAAAGTGCCTGCATTATATTCATGGTGGATTCAGAATATTTTTTTTTATTACAGCAAGTAAAAACATTAGGTCAAAATTTCATTAGGACCCATGAATGGAGGAAACCGCAGTTTGGGTGGGGTGAGAGGAAGAGGTGCTCGTTGCTCTGTATTTTGCTGCTCCCGTCCTGTGCCACGCTGGGCAGCACGATGAGCGAGTGCCCTGTCCGAAATGGTTTTGGTTTACTGAAATGCCCATCACCGCTTCATTTTCTTTTCGGAAATATTCCTGCCCATTACTGAATGTAACTGTGAGAACGAGATGCCATCTTGTGGTCGGATTTTCATCTCGCAAGCCTGAGCTTGCTTTTCTGAGAAACTAGTTCAATTATCCCTCCAGCTTGGGCATGCAAAATAGCTAAACCAGCATTTTCAGATTTCATTATAAACCCAAGTCCTCCACTAAGACCTACGTGCTTTCACAGTAAAAACTGGAGAGTTTCGAAGTAACATTGTCTGCTATTAATCATAACATAGAAATTGGCATTTGGAGATAATAATAATTTTTTAAGTTATCAAAAGAAAATGCTGATATGTGCGATTTATTTTTTCCAAAGTCAAGGAAACATCTTAATTTTGCAAGTGTAATGATTTTGTGCAGCTGCTTGGAAAAAGGTGGTGCAAGCATTATTCAAGGGAAAGCTTATGTTTTCCATAATTTAGGGTGATATAAATAGCTGTTAGGACTACTTCATACTTTCGACATTTCCTTGCTTCTCAACCTCAGGTGCAAAGCTGAGTAATAAGAGTACCAAAATGCAAAATCTGCCTGGAGAACAAAGCTTATAGACTTTGGGACCACTTAAATGTAGATTTTTGTCCAGTTGTTTATTCAAGAACTACCCATGAAGTTAAGATACAATCTATTGCTTGTGATATGCTATTCCCAATGCTCTGGTATGTTTTGTGCAACATAAAGATCCACTTTCTTATTCCAGCCTCTTCAGTAAATGAAGGAAAAGCCAAGGGTATGATTGCAGAAATATTTTAGCAATAGAGGGTAATTGCCATCAAGGTTTCTTCACAAGGACTGTACCATGAGCTCTGGTACAGGTCACGTTATAGGCAGAGCAATAGAGCCCTAATTATGTCAGAGACAACTCCAGTCTCTGGAACAGCTGAGGAATGAAAGCAATAAAACGGATATGAAGCTGCTTTACCTCCCACTCCTTTTGGGCTACGAGTTCAGTCCAGCTTGGTTTTAAAAAGCAGTGTTTGCATCTGTTGGAGCTGCTCTCTGGGTACAGCTATGCCCCATCTGCATACAGACACTGGCTGTGTCGGTGCTATATGGACTCACAGGCATGCTGACCATGACCACGTGTCTATACTCATAAATGAAGCATGCCCAGAAGCTTCCCTGGGCATCAGGACCGACCACTGTGGGACAGCCTGTGTCCGTGCCAGTTCACCATCTGGCTTGCAGACGGAGGCAGCTGTAGGCACACTGCCTGCCAGCGATGGCCACCCTGCTGCCTTCACTGCCAGACTGTGCCCGGAAGCCGCTCTGGGGGAGCACTAGCTCAGCCAAAATGGGGGTCAGGGAGCAGTTTAGGGTAGACACTCGTGGTCCTGTGTTCAGGAACCTGCTTGGATTGACTAGGATGGACAAGCATCGAGGTGCTCGTACACAGCCGGGGAAGGAACGGAGCAACACGGACTGTTACAGTTTATTTATTTGTTATTTGATGTAATACTGTGCATCATCCAGCAAAACAAAAGAGCCCCAGACCCGAGGAGCTTCCTAGATGAGGGAGGGGAGGAAAGCAAAGGCTCAGTGATGGGAAATGTCTGGCCAAAGCTGCCGAGCCAGACGGCAGCAGTGCTGTGACCAAAACCCACCTGTGGGAAAGGGAACCTGCAGCTGTGTCCCGCTGGTGCCGCTGGYCCGGTTGGCACCTTCCTTGCACCCCGGGCAAGCAGAGGGATGCGGGAGGTGTTGCCATCCCTGTGCCGTATCCACCTCTGTGCTGGAAGGCAGATGATCAAGGCGAGTTATGAGAAGAGAGGAGCRGGGAGCTCTCCCAGGCCAGCCATGTAATAGCTCCAGATGACGTGTGCTGCTCCGTCTTAACTGGTGTCGATCTGTGGAAGAACATAACAGAGTAAAGGTGGGAGCGTAAGCAGGGGATACAGTGAAAAGAGAGACTGTACCGCTGCCAATTGATTTTTTTTTTTGGCAGCAAAGAAGCTTTTATTCTCGCTGCATCGCAATGAGGGCTTCAAAGCCCATTTAAGTGCGTATGCCTTTCCTTTTACTCTGCATTGCAGCTGGCATGCCCAAGAAAGACAGCTTGCTCTGAATGCACATTAAGGCTTGGCCAGTGCGTGTGTAAAGCAGAAATGATACACCATCGTTTCATAGCCAGCAGGCATCGGGATCAGAGAAGAAAGCTGAGAGCATGAAGGCGTTCCCATTCCTCCCAGGTGCGTCCTCATCTGAGTCAGTCGAGGCACAGCCGTCAGCGCTGGGGGCTTCGCTCAGACGTGCCACACCGAAAGGGCTGGAGCTGAACGAAATGCAAACTGCCGGAGCTGGGTATTGGGATCTGAGTGACCTGTTTCTTTATGGGTACTTCTGTCTSCAAAGGTAGAATTTCTCTACATCCACACATTTATTTTGAAAATTTGACYGAACAGGCGTGAAATTTTGTACTGGATGTTGGTCCTTTTCTCTCTGYCCCCATTTTTTTTTTAATCAGCTGCTACACTGATTGATGTTAGGAAAAAAAAGTAAGGAAAATGCATTTTTTCTTTTTTGCAAGTGATTCATTTCCCTCCTCCCTGTATCTGCCAAATTTGACAAGTAGCAAATAGAGCAGCACCGCATTTGCCTGGGGTCAGGTTGGGAACACATGCTGCTGCAAAGTCAGCATGATCAGGGACCAAAGTATCTATAAACGTCAGGTGTGTGTTTCATAGATTGTAGAGGTGAAAGGAACCCCTGTGTTCATGCACTCTGGTCTTCTGTATAAACAGGACGTAGAGCTGTTCTCTGCAACTGGATGACAGCCAGTATAGAAAGACAATTTCATTTTAAGAGCCTGTGCAATTCCCCTGGTAAATCATTCCAGCTGTTAATTTCCTTACTTCAAGGAAATTGTGTTCTATTTCAAGGCTGAGTTTATCTGGCAGAGTTCAGCTTCTAGCTGCTGAATCCTGGTAAGCTGCTGTCTGCAGGATGGAAGAGCTGGGGCTGGAGGAGCTGTGCAGCTTTCCAGGGGAGGAAGGGGGAATGTGTGGGTGTTGCTCCTGTATCACCAACAGAGCAAATGCACAAACCCAGCCAGTGCTGATAGTAGATTGCAACCCTCTCAAGGTCTTCCTCCTCCCTCTTTGCCACAAATTCATCCCTGTAAAAGTAACCCCCAAGCCAGCTTTTATTCATGTGTAAATACCCGTCTAAAATGATTGTAAGACCTCTCACCCCTTCTTGAACAAGGTGAATAACTCAATCCTTCTGCATCCTAAGAATCCCCTCCCCATTCGGGATCATTTTCTGTGTCCTTCCTTTGAATTTCCCCTCTCCGACATCCTCTCTGGTGGCACACTATTCCAGCAGCAGTCTTACAATTGCTGCATACGGAGGCAAGATCACTTTCCAGCCCCAGCCTGATACTCCTTTTTATGTATTGATTTTTCTGTGTTACAGTGATCACCAAGCCCTTTCCAAGCAACTCAAGTCCGTTCCCTCAGCTGACACAAGTACATAGATATATGTCCAACAGGGTGGCTGAAAAGTCCTTCCAAAGACAGACTTGCCTTCAGCAAGGTGATTGTCCTCAGGGCAGGCCTGGAGCTCATCTCAGCTGTGACATCCTCAGTTCTCCTTTGGCTGGTCACCCAGAGYGGTCAGTGCAGGTCTTGATCTCAGGTGGTCTTTCTAGCAGGTTAAGCCCCTCAGACGTTTCTGCTGAAGTTTAAGTTTCTGCTTATCTCTGAATCCAAATAACCCTTCACTGACTACGAGTTCAAACTTATGTATTGATATTAGGAAGAAATTTTTTATGATGAGGGTGGTGAGACACGAACAGGATGCCTAGAGAAGTTGTGGCTATCCCAAGTGTTCAAGGTGAGGTTGGATGGGGCTTTGAGCAACCTAATCTAGTTGAAGATGTCCCTGCCCATGGCAGCAGGGTTGGACTAGATGATCTTTGAAGGTCCCCTCCAAMCCAACCATTCTATGAGTCTATGATTTATAAAAACTTGCGTGACCCATATTTAGTCACCTATGAAGCTTTTAGCAGCCCAAAAATGGAGAGAAATACCAAAACCTGAGTGCCACCAGGACATAACAGCCTGGAGGAGCGGCAGCCTCTTGCACCAAGGCACCAACCGCAGCTCCTAAGGGGGATTCCTGTGGCAAAATAACCCATCTGAGTGTACTCACTGAGCTTCTGCCAGATCCAGCCCTGGCCACACTTTAGTTTGTAGAAGCCAGTCAGGATTATTTTGCAACTCTAACAGCATGGATGAYACTAACAAGACACTGCTGCAGCATCTCAGTAACTGTCTGAAATGACACTCCTGGAAAGATCAGAACAGCAGACAAAGATTAACTGAAAACTCACGAGGCCATCATCATCCTCCCACATGCTAGAACCTACTTCTTGTTCCTGCAAGTTAGATTTCCTGGGTAAATAGCCATCACAAACTAGTTTTCAGATTTTTTGGCCACGTAAAATAAAGAAAGTTTATTTAAAAAAAAAATGTATTCAATAATGTTTGTCTACAGTGTTTTATAACTGCCAGCACTGGGAACAGTGCTAGGAACTGGAAGAATTCCTCTTATTTCCACTTACTTTATATTCTGGAAAAAAAATCTGTCCATTTAGAATATCAAATAGGCATCCACTTTCCTGCTTTCACCTCAGAGGTATCGAAAAATACCACACTGTCATTTCTACTCAGACCCAGCAGGAAGGGCTTTCCTCTCGCCGTACCTTCTCACAGTCCAAGCTAATCCTTTCCTAGCACTTGTCTGTTGATATTTAACAGGCTCCAACACACTCCGATTCAGTGGCCAAAAACRTCGCTTATAAAGTAATCCTGTAGATGGATTCTTTTTTAGTTTCTAACACCTAATCGTTGCCTTTGTGAAATACTTTTGATTACTTAGAAATTCTGACATGACCTTAATACATCTTTCATAAAGAATTACTGCAGAAGTGACAAGTTAATTTCATAGTRCAAAATATGAGGACAGCAGTAATATATTATTGGCAGAATTTAGTCACTAATAAGAGATAATTTTTCTACTAACATAAACATAATTTTATCTCTTCCATTATTATTCATGTCTTTAATTTTCAGTTATTCAGATATTTTGTGTGTATTTAATTATTGCTCTCACTTAACTCCTGAATAAACTTAATATATATTTATCTATAAATAAAATATTATCTATATTCAGCAATTAAAGGAAAGCAACACCATTAGGATTGTAAATAATTGAAGAGTAAAATTTATTTCTTACAATAAGCCATGAACTAAAACTGAGGTAAAGAAAGTCTCAGGCTCCTTTTCTCATTTTAAATAGACTTAAACAGTATATTCATGTCCAGCACGTAAATTAAATGCATCATCTTTATTAATTCTCTGGCCATCCATTGTAAAAACAGTAATCTCAGTAAATTCGTTTGGTAATGCTATAAAAGCTCCCCCGTAGCTGTAGCGTAGGAATTGCAGTGTCCAAAATGTGACAATGAAAGCAGAATCGCTCTGCTCTTCAATGCATTTTTACAAAAACAAAAGGCATTTTAGTTTATCCATTTGTCATTTATGTGTCCTATGCAAAAAAAAAAGAAGGCTAATTAATTATGCCACACACCTGTCCTCAGGCTTTTTATAGAACCAGCAGCTGTGGAATCCAGTCCTTGAATCTGTACCAGGGCCTTTCTCTTTCTCCAGTCTTGGAAGTGAGCAAACTGAATAGGTTATGTGGATACCTAAATTACCTAAAAGTAATAGGACAGACAAAGACTACAGTGCAAGATTACATTTCCCCCACCTGCTGTTAACAGGGAGGGTGAATTACCACTCTAGCCCATAAGATGGAGGACATACACAATACTGATTGAACAGCCCAACGTTGGAGAAAGGCGACCATCATGTTAGTGTTGCTGAGAATTTGCGGAAAGAGCATTTTCCTTTCAGCCTGACAAGAAGCTGTAACCTACTTCCAAAACACCTTTCCCACATCAGCCTTCCTTCCCTTGTTTAGCCCAATTAGTAGGAGTTTTTGAGGTCAAGTCAGTCAATTTAGGAAAAATACAAACACCGTTGACAGCTGACACTTGAAACTCAATAGCTGTGCAAAGGTTGCTTAGTAAGAGTAGATATTATATTGCTCATTATTCTTCTATGCCCTGGCCCCATGATCCATTCATGAGGGCAAAAGTATTTTAATACATTAACTGGAACCTCTGCCRGCTTTTGGACTGATATAATTTGTGGCCGATGAACTCTTGTAGTCCATCATTAAATTCCCTAATAGGTTCTTTCACAGGCTGCTGTTGAGGAAAGCTTGCCAAGTCTGAATGATTTTTRCTTAGGGCTTTTCCATATGCTTCCAAACCCCTGGATGAAGCCTGGGAGGTTAACAGAGACCTCAGGAAATAATTTTTATTTCTCAGTGGAAACCTTCTGCATGGCATCTTCCTGAGTTACTCGGTGAAACTATTGAAGGCATAAGGTCCAGTTGTTTTAAAATATCTCTTAATAGAAGATTCTATACACTAAAATTATGAACTGAGGTAAAAAAGCTGTTACAGTGATGAACTTGTCTAGTTGACTGAAGCTACTTATTTTCTTTGAAATTATTGTTTCATTATTAAATCTGTTTGATGTCAGAATCAGGATTGAAATACTTCTCCATCAATTTTCTGAAAATCAGACAAGCTTACATCTTCCCAGCATAGCTGGAGACAAAATAGGGATGATATGARAAATGACATAAGTAAAGGGTTTCTAGAAAGGTTATGTAGAAATTAAGGGCTATTCACCAAGTGATATTTGTCTAGAAGTCCCACTAGAAATGGCAGCAATGATAATTAGAGGACAGCAAGTTTTTTAAGAGCTCCACTCATTTGTAGATGCACGTGCAATCTTTCTGTGTCTGCCTTTTCCCCTAAGAAACAGAATGAACGTTTATTTTTATTCTTATAACTCCCTTCATATCATGTGGAGTTCCTGAAGCTGTGGCTCACTGGTTGGTCACTGCCTAATATCTGTCAGGAGGGACTTAGTCTTGATAACAGATAAACTTAAGAACAAAACAGCAAGTTTATTCTAGAAAAGAAAATTATTAGGTATTTGATTACAGAAATTGGAATTAGAAACACATAAAGGAAAGAGAAAAATAAATCTATGAAKTGCAGTTCTCCATGATGTTTGGCAATTAGAGCTGCTCCCAGATCTCAGATAACGAGGGCCCGACAGTCTAGTCCTCCCACACTGAGCGTATCTTTTGTTTTGTGTTTTCTCTTTTTGTSCAACGTCTAGTCTTCTCCCTACCTGTCTTGTCAGTCTGCAGGATGCCCTTCCCACCTTTTCTTCAACTCTTCATCACAGCTTTAGTGTCACCGAGCTCTTCTATCCCACCTGCCTGTGATCATTTATGGATCTTCCCTTCTGATCAGAAGGACCCGTCTTCCTCTCCCCGCCCTTGGAATTGGGTTCTGATGTTCAACTACAAAAGCTTTAAATGGGACATGTCCCAGTCCTGGCAGCTCCTCTGCACATGCACTGTTGTTGCAGTCATTACCAAGCAGATCCTTTCTAGCTTAAAGAGCCTTCTTGCTYTTCACATCATTTTTCAGGATTGCTATGGAGCTTTATAAAGCCTGTGCTATGAAAAAAGATTCACAGTGCTGATATCCGATTATATCCACAATCTTTGGCTCAGTGGTAATGCATTGCCAAGACCACAGGTGACAAATTAATGATTGGGGCGACAGACTTGGAGCTCAAATGGAAGTATCCAGCTTTTCCAGCATGTCCCTTTTCCCCTTTCACCTTTTATTGGTTTTAAGGGTTCTACTTATGTTTTATAGTTGGACAACACAAGCTCAGCTTCAGTGGCTGAGCAGAGTAGGACTGGGGCTCTGGGGCACTGGRGGTCTGTTTAAGCGCTGAAACTACTGCCTACTGGCAAAACTGCTGCTGAGCAGCAGTTTCCTGGAGGTGCAAAGTCCTGTGTTATGAGAAAGGGGGTTCTGATGACCCCAAACAGGGACTCTGCAAGAGTAGGAAGTCAGGAACACCAAATCCTACAGCCGGGAAACCCTGCTGCTCCTGGGAGAAGGATGCGGGCACCTTCCCCTGCCAAATCCTGCCACCAGTCTTGGCCCCACGTGGGGAGGGTTTGTGCCCTGCAGAGCTCTGTGCAACGTGCGCTCGAGGAACCGAGCCCTGAGAAYGGGAAGGTACCAGGGACTCTCCGGTTGGTGGTATCCTGCTGCCGCGAGAAGCAGAGACTTTTTGGCCAGTTTTGCTCCATGACACTTGCAAGACGTCAGGTTGACCAGCAGAGTTCCCRGAGGCTTCCTGAAAACTAGCGGTGTCATTATGGCAAACATTAGAAAGGAAAAGTGTGGCTATGGATGTTGTTCATTCAGGTAACAGCTTACATCCAGCACATGCTAGGTGCCTTGAATCTCTCTCAACCTGTGTCACTGGGTCTCCACCTCATTTGCTTTCAGCGCTAACTGATGCTCTRGGGAGAGGTTGGCACCTGCCTCCTGTTTGAATTTGTTTGGTTCACAAAGATTAATAAGCATGAATGATGCTATATCTAGCAGCGGTCTGGGAAAAGCTGATGACAAGTTGTGCAAATCTGGTGTCTTCTAGCAAATGCAGATCAGCCAAGAGAATAGCAGCTGGAAAATCATTTGGCCTCACACTGTCAAGATTGTGCTGGAAAGTTTACCAGGGAACACAGCAGCTGCAGAGCATCAATCCAACCTCATCCAGCATGGAGTAGAGTGCCATGACCGAAGAATATACATCCTCGACGGGAGTTAGAAAATCAGTTCTCAAGGGAGAAAAGAATTCACTCTGCCCTCAGTGAATAATTCAACTAAGGAGTTTTGCTTTGGGCAACTTGTGAAAGTAGCAGAGCTTCATGTATAAAATGGTATTTCTGAAAGCTTTACCCATTAATTTAACATGGCTTAGCTCAATTCCAGCCTTCCTTATACAGTACAGTCCATCTTTTKCTTTGCTAGTCAGGTCTGATGTATTCCTCTGTGGTGTGAAGTGAACCAGCTGCTTGCAGATCTCAATAACTCTCTTCCATGGCAAAGCAAAAGGGGAGCTTTAGAACAGCAAAGGAAGTCATACAGGATTTCCAGTATACTCAGCAGTTTCTAATTCATTCCGTGCTATGCAGTATTCATTTATGGATAAAGATGTTATAAGAGCCATTTGGATATAT
Source organism: Oceanodroma leucorhoa (assembly GCA_030449065.1). NCBI lineage: Eukaryota > Metazoa > Chordata > Aves > Procellariiformes > Oceanodroma > Oceanodroma leucorhoa. Next base: position 5,544,713 of record JASVER010000032.1, on the reverse strand, counting down.
GATTGTAATAAATATTCATAACTCCTTTTGCAAGAGTTTTTAGAAATGTATGGAAAACCAACAAAGGTACTTCAGGGCTTCCTTTCACTGTRCAGTTCTAGAGATATTAACGCTTGTGAAAAGCAAGGGGCAAAGGRGACTGTGTAATCATGAGTGACAGTCATGTACTATAATGTTAGTTCCAATTGGACTTTATAGCCAGTATACCAGAATGCAGAACGTGTGCAYAGATATATCAAGTAAACTGGGGCTTGTATTTAAAGAAATACAAGCTGGTTTTTTAACTAAGTTCCAAATATCATTGGAAAACATACATGAAATACAGCACCTTAACTCCAATGACTAATATTGAGATGTTCAGTACCAAAATAAAAGGAGACTCATACAAAAATCTAATGGAAGAGTAATTCTARGAAAAGGGTAATGGACAGTGCAAAATCCAGGGCCTATTGCAGCTTTACGACTGGTATGGATGTTATGTTGTTACCCTGCTGCTGTTTACATATAACTTCAGTGTACCTGCTGAATGTTTGTCGGCTGATTAGGTGTTTAAGCTTGGTATTTTTTTGTGGGGGGAGGAAGGGGGAGGACCCTGGGGGGAAGGAATTTTCAGTAAAAGTGGTCATTTTCAGGACTCAAATTAGAAGATAACAGATTGCTTGCTAAGTTCAAACAGTATAACAAGCAATTTCTTTCGGCAGTGTCAGCAGGCGCCTTCCTGCTTTGGAGCAGGTACTTGGACTTTTTCAAGAGCAGAGAACTCACCCTGGATTCGGAGGCATACCTTTTTCTTTCTGTTTGAAAAATCACCCACATTTGCCGTGTTGCAACATTTAAACTATCATAAATTCACAAATGCTGAAGGCTTTTCAACTCCATCATCTGAAGGCTCTCCAGCCCAAGTGTGTTCCAGCTGCTTGGAGCTGGAATGGGCCTGGGATCACAAGAGCTGTCATCCTCACTTCATCCAGTAGCAGAAACAGAATTTCCTTCTCATTTTTCCTCCCAGCGAAGAGAATTTTGGGAGCAGGAAGATGTAGCAAGGGAGGCTGGAAGACAGAAGAAAAAGGAAAAGAGAGAAGTTTTGAGGGTCTGGAGAAAATGTGGTATAATGAGAGGATTAAGTCTTTCAGCCTATTTATCTTATCTGAAAGCAAGTTCATGGGTGATGTGATTTCTGTGAGTATTTTCACAAGAGGAAAATGACAGGTACTAAAGCAGTCTTTGATCCTYGAGAGAAAGATTCAATGGTGTACTATAACAACATCTGAGGAAGCTGGATTCAAACAAAAAACTAGGCAATGGTGTTGAGAAAGGAAATTAAAACACTGGAACAAATTCCTAAAGGAAGCAACCAGTTTACTGCTTTTGGTATCTTATCCAGGCTTGCTGTCTCTAAAGAGTGTGCTTTGACCACTACAGCATTTTGTGCTTAATATAATTTTTTTCAGGTGACAGTCTACAGCTAGTTTTCTACATTAAATAAGGTTAGGTGAAGAATTTGTGCCTTTTAGCCGTGAACTCTTTGAACATAGCAAGTGGAGAAGTGGCAAGGACAAGATGAAGATAGGAGCTGAGCAAGAGGAAAGGAGGAAGAGAAAAAGGAATGGATGAAGAAGATGGATGATGAAGAGGAGGGACAAGATGGGAAAGAGGGACCAGGAGCTCAGCTATGCAGTTGGATTATTAGATCATAAACCAGAGGGGACCCAGCTAGACTGCACGCCCTGAGACTTGTCAGAAACCATCACTATTTAAGCTAATGCTTCTTGTTTTAGGAACAGTAATGCCCCACAAATTAGGTCTTTTTTTTTTTACATTGCCAGCAATTGAGTAGCACCACATCTGTTGGCAGATATTACTATGACTGAGTATATTTGTTGTTAAAAGCAAAGGATATAGTTTCTCACCAAAAGGGCTTAATCACTTGTTATATGCTGTAAGAAAGAACAGAGACATTATCTGCACAAATGATAAATGAAATGTTACATTTTCAGTCTATTATTTGCTAAGTTATTCTATTTTCTTATCTAAAACATTCTTTTTATGATATAGTGAAGCAATAAGTACTTAAACAATAGTGAACCTTGACTTCAGTTTTACTGCTTCGAACTTTCTATTAAAAKAAAAACAGCAGGAGTTTCCTCAGTTTCCTCAGTGTGATTCCCCTTCTCAAGGGCCTATTTCTGTGGAGACATTTTCATATTCTTTCTCATGTTTGAAGACCCTTTTAAAGAAATAGCCTAAGAGACTCAGCTTCTCAGCACTGCATTTGCGAACATCCTCATTTCTTGACAATTAAGCACATGACATTTCATCCTACCAGTAACGATCTTCAAATCTGTCTTTCCTCTAAAATATCATTTGCACTGCCAGCAAATTGCAAATAAATGGTGAGACAAATGGTAGACAAGTCAGGCTTGAAACATCAAATTTAGGGATGATACCAGCAGGGGGCAATAAATAGACACCGTCCCTGGCAGCCAGCTCTCCAGCAGCCTGGAGGCTGGAAGCTCAAGACCTTCTGCTGTCCATAATTTTTAAAAAGCAGTCTTAGGTTCCTTCAATAAATTACAAAAAGAAAAGTAAAAAGTGGCTTTCCTTTTTAAAATCTGTTTGGCCGTCACACAGTCCTTTGATAAAAAGCACTTTCTAAGTACTCATAACCAGCCATAATAAAGAAGAGCGATTAATAATAAGTGGAATGAAAGTCATAAACCATAGCACGCCTGGTTGAAGACACTCTCACACAGCCGGTAGGTGCACGTGCAGTAAAGCAGGCATTCCATTTACAGCTCGAGAAAAGCTACTTGTTAACTTGATTTACAGCACCTTTTTTTTCCTTTTAATGATAGGAAATAAAGTGTTAGAAACTACGCAACAAACAGAAATGGATGCTGAACAAAACTTTGTAATTACCGTTCATGGAGATACAGAGCTCTTCGTGACCTTCAGCATGTTTTCTTCAAAATATTAATTTCTAGGCTGAAATGTCTTTTTTGTGTACACAGCATATGCTGGTTTTACTCTTTTTTACTTCAGTATGATCATGTCAAGGGACCATTAACCAGTCTTTAACTTCCAGCTTGCACATTTTATTGTTTGTTGAGGAGGTGTTCACTGAAATAGGAAAAAAAATCGTATTTCTGTCCTAATGAGGCAGAAAACACTATTGGAGTTCCCTAGGATGTCTTGTTAGATAATTAAGTGCCTTAGGCCTACTCAGCATCACCAAACTTTTTAGCACTTAAATTATTTACAGGTAGTTAAGACCAAAATGTTTCACCAACAGGGATGATCTGTTTTGTGTGTCTCAAGGCTATTTTAAGGCAGATTCATTAATCTAGGAAGTCTTGCAAACAAAAAAAAATGTAGATTTTTTTTCCCATTCTGGGCCATGCAACCCCTGTGGCTGATTCCAACTTGCATAATGCAGATCAGACCCAAGGCTGATATTTAAGGATGTCAGACGATAGAAAAATAATTCTGCTCTACACATCTCCCATGACAATATCGTCATCCTAAAACTGATGTTWTAACGATGTGTTTTATTTCAATAACCTGTATTTTGACAGTACCAACAGTTCCGGCAGCTGTGTCTGAACAGCTTTATTTGGTCTTCATTTGGGAGTTATGCAAGTTAAATAACTTTTGAATTGTTATGCTTCCCATAACATTGTTATTGCTCATTGGCATTTGCTTTTCTTTTTTTTTTTTTTATTTGCTACGGTTGTAGCCATTAGATGAAAATCTAAAACCATTCTTACAACGGTCTTGTTTAATGACTGTATTACAGACACAGACATGAAAATGAACTGCACTTTATCCTCCTTCCACAACAGCTACCTCTGCTACACCTCCACCCGTGACCATACCAGACAGGTATGTTTCCCTCAGTGCTCTTTTTCTCCAGCAGTCCTTGCAAATAGCTGCATTTTGGAGCCCATCATCAAGGTCAGAAGAAAACTAAGGTGTCCAGTTAACCACACAGCTCAAGGRGAATATACTGTGGGCCTGACCCCAAGTCATGGGCGTGTGTCAGGGCACTTCTGCTCCAGCTTCTCTAACATAACACGTGCATCCTGCCCAGCCCTACAAACTGACTCGGGTGATGTGAAGAACGAGACAACTTGCCAGAGTGAAACAGAAAACATCCCCACATTCTCCAAGGCAGGAGAAAAAATGAAATCTCCAGTTCCAGAAAAGAAAATGAGCCTCATATACTCCCCCAATCTCCCAAAAAACAGGACAAAGTGGGTAGGCAAACTCCAGGACTGTCAGACTGAGTGCCTTGTCATCCTCACATCTGCTGCTTCGCRTGAAGAAAGAGGGTCTTCCAGGGGTCCAGACAGCTTGCTGTCAGTCCCTGGCCATCAGCAGCTCTGCTCAACACGGCTGGGGTGGACGGTGGTCCTCAGCAGCAGTGATTTAGTAGTGATGTATAATTCCATGTGGGAATCAGACTCTTTAGGAAATTAAAGGTATATGCATATTACTTGGGAAAAAATAATCTGCAGTTCTGTTCTGCAGCGCTAGCAGGGGCATGCATGACTTGCCAAGGTCATTACTAAGGGCYGTAGCAGTGGGGTTGTATTCAGTTGAACCCTCAGTCTGTCTAATCCAGTGTTTTGGAGCTAGAAATAGCCAACTAATTCTCTCTATGCTCTAAAAATACGGGGACAGGGCATGATAGACTTATTTATAACAAATGCAGTTGCTTAGGGTAAAAAAGGAAAAACATTTTCTCCCTGACACCTAAGTTTGTGTACATCCCCGTGGGTTACAAATAGTAAGAGAGACAGGGAAAGGATGTCCTAGCAGCTTATTAGTATTCAGCTCTCTCTTTCTGAGGCTGAAGGAAGTATTAGCCCCGTCTCCCCCTCCAAAGGATCATGCACAGTACTGTGTGCCTGTACACGTGCAGGGAATGAGGTCTCACAAGGAAGAACTATTCCACCTCCTGCTTTAAAGATAAAAAGAAGCCACATCATTTAAAGAAAAAAAAAAAGAAAAAAGGTAAAAAGAAAATAAAAATAAAAATTAAAAAAGACCGTTTGAGAGTTGGCTGAAATTATTTGAAAGTTATAGCCAAACTGACAGAGTATTRGAAAAGTGAAAAGTAGAAACATTAACAGCATTTTTCGACACTTAAACAAAATATTGATTTTTTCATTTCAAAGTGGAGTTTTGTTTTCAACTGCACCTAAATGTAATTTTAAAACGGCTAAAGCACCCTGGCAGCTAAAATGGTACTTTTTTCTTTCTTCTTGGACCTGCAGATCAGAAGCCCTTTGACTATAGGCAGGGCAATGCATATTTTGGCAGCTTCTTTCTTTGTTCTTACAGTCCAAAGACTTCTTAAGTTTTGGCATTTGACAGCTCTCTTCGTGCTCTGTCCCATAGAGCAACAGAGATTCGTTTTACTGAACAGGTGATGGGAGAAGTAGAAAAGCAAGAGAGTCTGGGAAGCAACTCCAGGTCTCTCTTTGAATTCAGAGTTCAGGACTTTAAAAGTTCAGGAAGTGTAGGAATTGCCTTTTCCTCCAGCAGCAAAAGTCTACAGAAATCAACAGTCAGATAGCTCTGCYTGTGTGAGACTAATTCAGTCTGCAGCAAGCCAACAGCATGGGAAGACAATATTACAAAGATCTCGTCATCTCAGAGGTTACGTGACCCTCTCCTGCCTTCACAAGTAAAGATGAAGTAGTGTAAGGGAGACTGTAATAACAGTACTAATCTACAGATGATAACAAATCTTTCCAGAAAAGCATTGTAATGAATGTTCAGGTTTTCTAATGTGTTGCTTATTGTAACAGTGGCTGTTAGGATTTAGCACTATTAAATGTTTACAGCAGAATATCGTTCCAAATCGGTAATGTAAGCACCTTCCTGTACCAGGCTCTAGCCGTCATCAGCCAACCTCACGCTGTTTTGCTAAGGCTGCAGAGTGCTGCAGAGTCATTTTAGCGTGCTGTTAGCTGATGTGGCTCTTCGTGGTGGTGCCCTGTTACAGTCAAGAGCTGTAGCGGGGATGAAGCCAAGGAGACATGACGGCACAGCCCGGGGCAGCCCTGCAGCCGTGTGGTGCTGCCTGCTGCCAAGGCACTCCTGAATTGCCTTTCACGGGGAGCACACACATCTTATTTTTAAACCAGGATTAGAGGCTTGGCTCTCGATCAGCGACAAGTCTGGTCTGTTTATACTGTCAGTCTTTTCATATTGTGAGCCTACTCTTCAGGAAATAATCACCTTGCTACAAATAATAGTGATACATTCAGCTTATTAATGGTCACAAAGCTCTTTCTGTGCTAGGCTTTCCCAGTGATTGCTATGCTGACAAAGGTTTAGATCAGCTATCAATTTATATTATGTATTCATAGTTAACTTCAAGTGTAAGATTTTAGGAGACAAATTAATGAGATYTTGGCATCACACACACTTCTGGAATGCTCAAGAAAGACTGCTTCTTGCTCTTAGGTATCGACAAGCCTTTAACAATCTCATTGTTACTGTATGCCTTTATATCTCCTTCTCTTTTTACCAGGCATGTCATTTACCTTTTTATTTCAGTACGAATGTTTTTAACTTCTGCTTCCAGTCCTGGTAGCTTGTTATATCCTACAGGCCTGAGAGCTCTTTATCTAGGTTTTGTTCTCATGTGGGTTCTTAGAAATTTTGTTCAAACCCTTCAAACCCTCTGTTGTTTAAGTGATATGAACTGATACCTCCATTTTGCAGGAGAAAAGCACATTTTCCACTTCTCTGATTTTCTTTTTTGTTCCTTTTTGACTCCTGCTCTGTTTTTCCAGCACCCTATGGAGCCAGGGGCAGCAGGACTGGGTGTGGAGTTACACACATGCCCCTGCTCAGGCCGAAGAGGGGGCAGTGGTCTCTTCTCATGGCTGGTGGTTTGTCTCTCCTGGGGCCATGTTGATGCTTTTGCCTCTATGGTTGCACTGGGTACTCAAGTTCAGCTGGTTAAAAAAGATATGCAAGAAACAGTCACAGCTTCTCAGGAGAGAGTCGCTGATGCTATGGGAATCCCTATGTTCCTACATACATATAACATATGGTGTTATAACAACATAAGCCTTTAAATTTCTCCACTTTACCAAACAATTCAGATTATGCTGTAACAGTGACCTAACACTTTATATTATTTAGCACTGCCCAGTCTTTTCTGTCACCTGCAACTCTATCAGYAAAGTATTATGAATGGGTATTTTGATTTCTTTTTCCTGCTAAGTGACTTGTCAGTCTTTATGAAAGACATGTTGTCAGTGTACATAATTTAGTCTTAAATATTTAAAAGCAAGGCAGGAAGAATTTGYCATGCTTCCAGACAAAAGAGGAGGCTCACAAGCCCTGAATGGTTTCCCACTCAGAGAGATGGGGGAAGGAAGGGAGGAGGAGAAAGGGGAGAGAGGAAGGAAGGGGAAGGATTCCAGTAGTGGCAAAAATCCCCTTTATCCTTAAARTTCTGCTTTTATCTACACCATTTTCCACACCAAAGCAATGTGATGGACTTCACTGGAATAGCTGTTTTCCACCCTAATGAAAATAAGAGGACAACCAGGTTCTCACAAGGAGAGCGGAAAGCTAACTGACTATGTTCTGGTGGATGGCACTGATCACATGCCTCTGAGGTGGAGAGAATAGGCACCCTGAGAAAGCATCTCATCTTGACCTGAAAGAGGCCAAGTGAATGACTATAAAGGACAAATAGGTGTCAAAAGACCTGAGGGACCAAAGTTAGGTGAGATGGATCCTACCTGTAATGATCAAYATACTTCTTTCTATACATTTATTTGTGATCAACAGTGCCTCATGTTGCAGGTGATAGCAAGGAGCTTTGGTTATATTTAGCATGCCACTTGGCAAAATGCCAGCACATAAACCGTGAAGGCRTCCTGTTTAATCCAAAGTAAATATATTCAACTTCTCGCTTTATTTTGCATATGTGTTCTCAGCTGCTGCCTGCTGCCAGCAAGCTGCCAAGCAAGGTACAGCGCACAGGGCACAGCCTGGGACTGGCTGTCGCAGGGCTTGTGCCTGAGGACAAGTGCATGGCACAGGTGTGGCCAGGAGAGGGCCACCAAGCCCTGGCAGTTTCAGAGTGGTTTGCTCTTTTACCAAACAAACAAGCTTTGTAAAAGCTTAATTGCAGAGTCATTGAAGTTTGTAGATGTCTAACCCCAGGGAAACAATTGCATGCTTTCTTGTAGAAGAGGAATGGAAGAGAGACGTTCCTTCAGATCTGCTGCAAACGTTAATTTTAGGAGATGGAAWTAGAAAAAGGGAGATGAAAAGTGCTGTTAAAGGTGCAGGGAGTCCTTGCCGTTCATCCTGGCAGCCTCTGTCTGATAAATGTCCCACAAGCCACAAGGTCACTGATCTATGCACARCTCCAGATGTCCCACAGATCAAGTGGAATCACTCCGTACCTCTGGCTCCATTAGGAACAGGTAGCCCCGCCGTAGGCAGTCCCCTTGCTAACCTGTCTTGCTCTGTTGGGACTAAGACAAGTTAGCAAAGGGGCTACCTATTCCAGCCTACCCCAGACTCTCTGAACATGCCTTAACTGAGAGAAAAAACACTTGAAATGACTGAGTAGGAGCTAAATCACAACCTGTTTCGAGGCTGATTATATGGTGCTCTTAGGGGAGTTGCATGCCTCGCACAGGTGTTGCCAAGAAGTTTCCACACGTGGTGGAAGGCTGCTGAGCCCTGTCCCATCCTCACCTGTGCCTGGGGCGAGCACAGACAGCCTGCGGCACCACAGCCCCTCGGCACGGATCACGGGCAGCCCACGTGCACACACGCTCCTCAAACCTAATTTTAAGCACCTGCAGGATGAGTATGGATCTAGTCATTCCTTCTGAGCTGGCTGGATTTGATAGGGTATGTGAAGAAAGGTARCATGTTTTCAGTGCTCTAATGAGTGGAGCGTCTCGGGCTTTCTTGCTTCTCTTCGTGCTCGCACATACATGTAGTTGTCTCTCAACCCCTTCTCACACTACCGAGTTTGGGAGTTGCTACTATATTTATCCAATAATCACATCAATAAACATATCTGGCCTCTGCAGAAAGTAGGTGGGACCAGAACCAGGAACCATCAGGTCATAGGAAGCAAGGTGAAAAGGGATGTCCAGTGGGCACAGACTCTATCTTTAGGAATCTCCTCTGCGCAGTCTGATTAAACAGGGGGTCAAGGAAGATCTATCCAGAGCCAGGAGAGCCAGCGAAATGTGTCCCTTGCTCTGTTTTCTCATGCATCGAGGTTCTTCCACTGTGCTACAGCTTCAGCTGTTGAGCAGGGGTTGGTCAGAGGCAAAGGCAGCCTGCTCCAGTGCTCCCTGCAGCCCAGGTGAAACATCCCTGCTACCGTGTTTCCAGGCGCAGACCATTTCCCACACCAGTGATGGCCGGTCAGTGCTGAGGCAGGGCAAGACGCAGAGCAGAACGGAACTGCTGGGGGGCCATAAACATGTGGCTCAACCAGGATTTTCCTTGGGCAAGCCTATCATGAAGAGGCCCCTGGTAAAAAAAAAAMCAACACTGCTGAGCCCTTGCACGTAGCTTTGTTAGTATCTAGTTAGTTGTGCTTTGATGGGTTCGTGCATGTCAGGTTGGGGTCTCGTGTGCAGGAAGATCTATTCAGGGAGACTACTCATCCAGGGCCCAAACTCTACACCTTGAACCCTTGCACCTTAGCGTCCGTATGAGACTACTCGGATGGCGGAGGAGACACTGTCAGTTCTGCTGCTGGTGACGGGTTGCTGGTCCCGTCGTGTACCACTGTTTCCTTTTTAGTATGTTACCATACAAAGTTGTTCTCATTCTGAGGAGAGACTGGCACTGAGATGTAAATGTCTCCCTCAGTCCAAGCAGGACTGAGATAAATCTGATAAGCAAGGAGCAATACTTTGAGGGACTGCCTTTTTCTCCCACAAGAAGAAAGCATCACTTGCTGCTTCCTCCTCTAGATGATGAACTCTGCATTTAACTTATGAGTCAGATGTAAACAATACTTCTTTCCAACATTTTTTTCCCCATATTTGCTTTATCTTCTTTGAGGTTCTCATGTATTAATCCTGTTGTTTAGTCAGGTTTCTAATTTATGAAGTTTGTAGCTTGTATGAGATTTGCTTCTTTAAACAGTCAAACAAAATCTGGAATAACCGTCTTTACTGCCAAAATCCAAGATAGCTTTACCAAACCAGACAAGCTTCTCCATCCACCCTCTGTGTGGTAGAAACAAGATAAACGGTAGCCATGATGACATCATCTTGAGGAATCATTCCAGAAAGCCATTCTTTGACACATTCTTTATCTTCAGCCTGCCTAATTTACATGTTTATTAATTAGCTAGACATCATATATATCACCCAGCAATAAACTTAGTGTCCTGTATTGTTTTGGTTTAATTTCATTTGCATTTACCTCATGATAGCATATCTTACACATATATCAAACATTTTCAAATGAAAACAACTTGTCTCAATAAATGTCTTACCCATTTTAAGAATTAAAGCAACTTTTCTTTCCACTTAGTCAAAACACATTCCAGCTCTAACAGATGTATGTGTTACAAAGCTTACTGCCCTATTCCCTAATTAGAAAAAAAACGAGCACTGTCCACATCAAGTGTAAATCTCTCTTTCCACTGTGTACCCCAGCAAGGCTTTAATTCATTAGGCCTTTCAATGCCAAAATTCCTTTTCATGCTAATAAGATGGTACGTAGTAAGATTACTACATACACAGGCAAAACCTTCAACCATAGGTGACTATTGCATTATATGCAGAATGCTGCTCTTTACCTTCTCTGGGGCATGGTCCACTATTAACTACATTATTCTTGGGCTCAAATTCTTCCATCCATTTTCTCAGTCATTTCAAAATCTTAGTTCCGGTTTCCAAGACTGTTGGTCACTGCTCTGGGTAAACTTATATTACTGGTCTCATAATCATTCATGACTCATTTGTGACTTTACCAGGGCAGTTCCTGGAGCCCAGCACAAAGAGTCTGAATTATAGACACTGTTCTTGGGCTACAAACTAAACTTTCAGAGGATATTACCAGGCTTCGGATTAGCCTTCTTTTCAGAGCATCTTGCAAAACCATTCTCTTTACTAAGATGTATGGATTGCCATAGGTTAATACAGCAGAAAGGAAAAGAGAGAACAACAATTGTGCCAAGTAATGCCTGCTTCTCCAGCAAAGCATCAAAAGATACTGATGTCCACCAGGAAACATTATGGACCTAAGTTACCCATGAAATATTTTGATGCCATTCTGGCAAGTGCTATAAAAGCATATAGACACAATCTACCACACTGTAATTAGACTGGAACTGTGGTCAGTGCTTATATCAAAGTTGGGCTGCATAAGCTGTCTCCAACAAGAGCCCAGGCAGTTCACAAAAGGTGAAGAAGAAGATGTTAAAATGTTCCCTTCCCCTCCTGGCAGAGTATTCTCCATCTCCATAGCCTCAGCTTTCACCAGACCTGGGATCCAGGGATTTGCGTGTATTGTACATGGCAGTACCTTGTCACTCAGATACTGTCAAGAATTTCTAGAAAGGAGCTAAGAAGTCTCAGAGATGCCTCTTCTGGCTAAATCAAAAGAAAGTAGAGATCTAAAGGTGCTACTTTACTTTAAGATTACATATCATACTTCTGCACATCCAATAAGCACCATCTGCAGTCAGGAAAGCCATTGGAATGAGAATGTCATAACTGAAACCAGAAGAAAAGCCTATGGAAGGTATTTTCAGAGGTCTTCAATCTTTTATTTTATGTGTTAAGAAACAAAATTTTCTGAGACTAAGGAAGATATACAGACAGATCAATCTAGTCTGCTAATATGATTTTAGGAGACTGGAATATAATAACAGTGAATCAGAAAGTTATTATTTTTAGTATGAAGAAGAGGTGGGAGATGTGAAGGGAAGATGCTCAGGAATGATGTGCATTGCCACAAGTATATCCTGCATGCCACTTGGTAACACCAAGTTAAATATAGTGCAAGGCAGAATGATACTGGTATGCCTCTGTCCTACTAGTTCAACAACAGGACTTTTCTGATTTTGAAAAAGTGGAGAGAGAAAGAAACCTACCTCTTTCCCGCCACAATCAACTATGTGTTGATGTCAGGTTTTGTCCTGAGTGCTGCAAAGGCTGAAGTTGTCATTTAAATTCATGCGTGCCACCGTCTTAGCTCATCCCTGCACAGACAAGTGCCCTGGCTCACAGAGCTCCTGAATACTTGGCCCCCATGGCTTTAGCTTCAGGACTATGAACATAGTGAGCATTTGCTGAGTCCTATTGTAGTTYTTTTAAGACTCAGCTAATGTTTTCATATGCTTTGATTTCTGTTTGGTTTAAATCTCTGTTTACACCTTTAGGGCTAACTACACCCCAGGACAAAAGGTACCTTGCCACGCACATGGAGCGTGCTGCCTCCATGGGTATTGGGTCGCATGCAGCACATATCAAAAGTTTTTGGCACTATCAGACCATGCTGCCAAAACTGCCAGATTAAAGATTCCCTATCTGCAGTCCACATGTAAAATGGAAGGAAAATATATACTTTCCATAGTTGTTGTGAAATCATTATTTGCAGTACTGAAACACCTGAAGTCCCCTATGGAGGTTGGACTTGGCTGCATTTGTTAGGACATGTAAGCACAGCATGTACCAATGTCCTCTGAAGTGACAGCAGAGAAAAGCACCAGCAAAAGGGTTGGTGAAGTTTTCTTTCCCTTCAGTGAGTGGGCAGGCAGAGGGCAGCCTGGGATGCCTTTACAGAAGCTATCTTAAGGTTATCACAGTATCATCCGGAGACCCTGGGACAGAGCTGCGGATTGAATTCAGATGTCTCGAGACACAGTCAATAACTTTCATCCAAAGCAATTTCCTTCTGTCTTGCTGACAGGCAAATTGGAAATGTGACAGATGACAGACAAGCTGGCAGGGTGACAGTAGGCTTTCAGATGAAGTCTGCAAAGAGGGCAAGAACATCCATTTTTCTCCCACACCAAATGCTCACTCCTACCTTTCCCTCAGCTCCTCTTTATATCCTGCTTTGCCAGAAAAGGCAGTTTAATTTCTTTCATGGAAGTCCTTTGAGAGCCAGTCATCTAGGACAATTGAGCATAGGCATTAAGATAATTATAGTGAAAAGTTATTATACCCTGGCCAAGTCTTGTGCTGTGCCTGCTCAATTTTTCTGAATACAAATTTCTTGCAAAATTCATCCGCAGACCACACTATAAATACTCACCTGTGGTGAGGCTTCCCAGAGCTCTGATGTGGATCTGGATGAGTCTTTTCCCTAAAGTAAGAGGTTCCAGGAAAAAAAAATCAAATGTGAAAGCTAGATTTATGAAAACAAAACCCTTAATGCAACAAAAATGCAGAACTCAGAAAAACAGAAATTAAGAGGGCTTATAAACAAATCTTTGCCTTCCTGCTCCATTCTTGAAGAGAGGGACCAATCCACATTCTCGTTGTTAGTCCAGCATCTTCAAGTAATAAGAGTCACACAGTCCCATCCAGGTCCTTAAGAAAAGTCTTTCTTACTCTCCCATCCGAGACCTGACTGCTTTCTGTTCATCTCAGCAATAGGTCTCCGCTCTTGTCCTACTTATGTTAGAGGTAATATAACCCAAGTATGGACCTCAGGTGAAAACCAGGCATGGGCCTGAACAAAACCACACACAGGAACAGTGTGCAGTAGGAAATAATATGACAGAGGACAGTGGCTGGTAATAGCCTGGCGTCTCGATAAGGGGGAGGAAAAGAGGAACACCAGAGAAGTGGGGAAAGAGATCAAGAAAACACTAGGCCCACAGTGAACCAGCGTGGGCAGCACTGTACAGAAAAAGTGCACCAGGATTTTTCTGTGCTGAGCCTTGGCTGAAAGCAGTTTGTAGCTGTGAGTGACGAAATAGCCACCTTCTGTTGGATTGTCCTAGTGCAGGAAAATCATGGGTTGCACACACTGCTTCTAAGGCACTTGACTCTACCATCCATGTCTTTGCCCAAGAGAAATAACCTAGAAGACCCCATAACTTGGTTTACCAACTGGGTCAAAAGGAGTAATAATATGCATAATGTAACAATTAGTTTTTGGCAGCATTTAATGTATTCACTCCGGGAAAGGTTTGGATAATGGTCCTGATTAATACAGATGAATCAAATTTTAAGGAGGTTGTCAGCTGTCCTCCCCCTAAAAAGCAGAATGATTAATGATAGCAAAATTATAACAAGAAGGTAATAATAGCTTGCACTTAGCTTTTTAAATTGCAAGGAACTTTACAAACATTCACTAATTGATTTAAAGCCTCTGTTTATCCTGTGGTGTGAATGCTGGAAGTGTAAGACAAATATATTAACCAGAGAGATAGTGAAATCCATCATGCTCCCCACTGAAATGAGCTCCACTTCTGTGTTAGAAAGGAGAAGTATTAGACTCTTAAGCAGTGGTATTAGAGAGCAGATCTTTTAGCTGCCACAGACCCGGATGAAACCACACTTTTTACACCAAAGCTGATACACTCCTAGTGATGTTTCCTACCATTTGTGACAWAGGAGGCTTCCATTGACTTTTGCACCTTTAAAGCATACTCAGGTGGGGAGAAACCGGACTCTCATCAAATACAATAACGCTATTAACACTGATGGCTAGCACACTTCTAGTGCCCTCACTCAGTTGTGAGGCCACCTCTGAAGTGAAATATTAGTCCCTGTGTGCAGGGGTGTGAGATTTAAACTCAGCCTTAATTTGCTAAGAGCACTCATTTTCTGCAAGACAAGCCTAGCTGTCCTGAACAAAGCTTCCTCACAGTGCGGGAAAGGAGGTAGCAGCTTGGCTTAAAGGAAAGCTCCATTTTAAGATCTGAAAGTAATTGCTACACTTAGTCTATTTAAGTGTGGATACATCTCCTTTTGATCTTCAACTCCGTAAATTAGCATTACAGTTTGTTTTTCATAGAGAGGTATTAGCACTGTTGGACCGCTTGGCAGTTCTTGCTCCACTTGTGTTTATCTTTTGTAAAGGTCATGTTCCTGCTTGCAGTAGAATTGGCAACAGAGGTTGCTAGCAAAGAGGCTTTTTTGTACAGAAGTGTAAAGGACTTTAGAAAAGAACATAACCCTAAAATAACCACGTCAGACATTAGGGATTGCATGCTTAAAATCTTTCTTGACCAAAAAGCAATGGTTTTGGATTCTCTTTTGAATGGTTGTTTATACCACACACACCATCACAGTAACAGAAGACAAAGTAACTGCAAATACTTCCTCAAATACCGAATGAGCTAACCTTGAAAAGTGGAGCAGTTGCAAACACAGTGCAGAGGCACTTGAACTGCTTCTGCCCAGAGCCAGCCGGTATCAGAAGCAGTACAGCTGTGTTGCACTGCTGGCCTGAGCTAGAGGAACCTGCCTACCAATTTCCAGCTGTGTTGCTTCAATGTCCAAGCTGATAYGCCTGCACAGAGCGATGCAACACCATGGGAACTGCCTGGCTGTGGTGAGGTTGGAGATCTCTGCACAGCGCTTGTTATGTGGTGTGAGCATCAGATGGGATGAGCTTTTGTGGTACATGAAGCCAGTGTAGATAGAAAAATACACACTGTATTTGGGCACATACCCTCAAAGACATATTGCCGCATGGGGTACTAGTTAGCATTTATTAAACTAGGCAAGCTTCATGCACAGATGACTACAAGCCCTTGAGTGAGCAGCATCACTTCAGTTTTGTCCATTTGTGTAATCCAGTTGATTATCTTCAGTGAACTCAATCCCTCCAGAGGCAGTGCTGCTGTAGGGGAAGGAAAAGGAGAGCTGTGTGCTGTTTGTATAACAGTGCTGATATGAAATCTGTACTGCACGCTTAGACTGGTACTTGAGTCAATGTCTTCTGATGATTTCAACTTACAGTTCAGATGCAGATACTGACAAAACAGTAGAAAGCCCGTATGTCCATGTGATGCTCCAAGAGAGCAAGCAGACCAGGGGTGGTGGTGCAGTTTTCCTTTGCAACTTTTTTTGGTACTTTGTCCAGGAAAAACTCAGACTGTAGTGAATACCTTAGTGTGAAGTGCTGACTAGTGCAAAAGAAGTCTAGAAGAGCATGGATAGACAGATGCCAGCTTTCTGAAAGGCAGGTTTAACTGGCTGGGCACAGCCTTGCACCAGTGCAGGCATGCTTCCTCTGGGACCCCAGCTTAGCAACCGTCATCCCCAGATCTGCCCTGGGATCACACACACGTCCGACTGGTGTAAATGTGCCATTACTTGGTTTTAGGTGGGCATTGCCTGCTGCAACAGAAATGAATGTGAGCTACAAATAGCTGACATTCTTCTTTGGCACACAGGAGGCCTTTTAGCATCACAGATTAGATCTGCTCTGCTGGTACACGGTAACTTGATAACTTGTAAACTGCCTGGGCTCTGAGGAACCTGTGAATCCACCTCTCCTATGGGAGGGTGGACAAAGTATCCTCCTTCAACAGCTCCATGGTGGTGTCACGGGCAAATTCCTGCCTCTCACGAACGCCTTGGGGGTAATTTGTGAAGTAGTAAGTCATTCCCATAGTGGGTGGTCCTTCAAAACGTCACTAGCATCCTGCCTTTTCCAGACCTAATCCTAACAACTTTCTTCAGCAGCTCAGAGCATTTTCTGCTGCTGCACTTCATCTTACCTGGCTATCTTTAGCCTGCTGCCAAAATCTGCTGCTTCTCCTGAACCTGAGTAAATCCAGTGAGGTTTTTTTCAAGTGCTTTCTCCCATGGCCTTGTGCAGCCAATACAGAGCATGACACTTAAACCTAAAGCTCATATTCAATTTACTTCAGCTCCTTGAATAATGAAATTTAAAAATGTGATTAACAAAACAAGCAAGAATTAGCCCCAAAAGCTGTGGACCTATGGGTGGCTGAACAGGAAAACTTCACTTTTCAGCAGTTGAGATTCTGTAGCATTTTTCAGAAGAAAAGGTCCCCATCAGCCTCATATTCATACTTCTGCTTTGGAAACACGCAGTCAAATAGACAAAACCAAGGTTTGACTCTCTCCACTTTATAGAAGCAAAAAATGAGGAACAGGCAAATTAAGTGGGACAGTAGGATGCAAGGAAAAGACAGGAGCAGGACTCAAATTGAAATCCAAATCCAGTGTCTTGATCACAAGGCTGTCCTTTCTTTTCATACTGAGGACTCACTTATTTAAAAACTTTCTTGAAAAAACAAGCTGCCTGTAGAGAAAAACTATGGCGGATTATGTGGGACTGTCATCACTAGCCTTTTTGCATTCTAATCATTTTGCTTAACATTGTTCTTGCAGATGTCAAAACCACGTCATTCGGCATTGGGGCAAATGTGCCCACTAAATCTGCCACTGGCTCATGAGGTACTTAATGGTTTTTTTTTAGCTGAAGGAATTTGAATCACTCTAATCTCAGGAAAATAGTCCTGCAGGAAAAAATTTCTCATTTATCTAAGTATTCATTTCAACTGATGAGAGTCATAGGACCGTAAAACAAAACTTTAAGTCCTGAGTAAACTGAATTTGAAATCCAGGTTGTAAAAAAATGGTTTAAAGAAGTGCTGAGCATTTGGAGGAAATGTGTGTTACCTGCTGCAGAAGCAAAGCTTATCCCAGTTTTCAGCCAGGTCTACCAACCAGGCTTCCCTTTCAGAAGGCCTTGAGACCGAGCTGCTCGAGGCGCTGCGCTGGATACACAGCTTCCTTATGCACGGTTCAAGGTTAAACACAACACAGAAAGCTTGACAAAAGTGGTTTGTACAAAAAACACATTACTGAAAACTAACCCCAAAGCGCTGGTGATGTGTCAGGAAGCTTATGTACAAAGCACTTGCATAAAATACACGTTATAAAAATGTGTAGATAACTTATGTCTCCTTAATCAAAGCTCTTTGAGGGTGTTTTTGAACCTCTGAGTCAACAAGCATTTGTCTTCATCCTTAAAATGTCTTGCTTCTCTTTTCCAGCCAGCCTCCTTCATGCCCCTGTATAGGTGTTTTTCTAAATGACCTCCACCCTAAGTCTTCCTGCATTTTAATTGCTTTAAGATGGAGTCCTGAATGTTAATGATACTTCAATATATTAAATCTGTGAGTAATTAAGGTGGGGGTTTTTGCCTCACTCCTTTAGTGAGAATGATTTGTATTCAGTGCACTAAGTTTTAATGCTTGACAGCTGAAGCTTAATTTTTTTTGTAGTTTCAGAGACTGAAAGCTTCTATTAATTTAGACAATCACTGAAAAAAAAAATCTCAAAATGATAATATAAAGAACTGAAGATCATATTCAGTAAGCACATCCACAGAGGAAAATCACATTCTTCAGTGTATTTATGCATAAATTTACCATTCGTTTTACTTTAAATTCTCTGATGTTTTTTCTGTGATTCTTATCAAACTTGTGCCTCAGTGATTCCTTAGTGAATATCTTTGAAACCATAGTCACCTTTCTGCTGGTTTAGGGAATTTAAAATAAAGCTGCTTCACTAGCAGCAGTGCTAAATGCATTTCCATTGCCATCACTTCTAATGCTCTACCCAGCTTTATTCAAAGTGAGAGGAAGTTTTACACCTATTACAGATAGAATTGACTGGAAATGATTTCTTGAGTCTTTATCCACTCAGCATGTCCAATTCTTTCTTGACTGACTAGAAACCCGTGACAAAACTCACTATCCAAGATATTTTCTCTTGAATTTGAGTGCTATTTCCATGAATGAGCTTACTGACCTTTAGCATTACAACATTATGACCCAGTCTTACACCYGATGCCTTTAAAAGCATTTCTGCCTTTACAGTATGTCGCTTACTAGCAGTGAATGAATGCATGATGACTTAGAGAAGAAAATTCAAAGCATCTCAAAAAAGTAAACACCAAAAAGTTTGGACCCCATCTTATACATAATGCTTTAAATATGCTTTCTTGCTCTTCTGTGTGTATCATTTATTATTGATGAACAAAAGCACTACAGCTTTGAAAAGAAAATTTAAGTAAGTCTCTAAAATACTAAGCTAGAAAAATGAAGATGGAATATCTCAAAGGTACTAATTACTGCGACTGGGAAACATAGTGTGGTAGGGCCTGGAAGTATGGCTCAGAAGKGTTTGTACTTTTCCATGGTATAAGTCAAGGGAAATATTACCAACTGGAAGAATTATAAAGCAATGAAACAAGGCTCCTTTCAAACRGATTGTTTTATTTGAGTATGAGGATGATCTGAGAAAACAAATTTCATACACCAGGACCTCTTGTTACATCAAAACAACTACGTAACCTTTTCATAAAGTGTCTGTTAGAAGATATGAAAGAATTAAAGCCTATCACTGGATTAGGATGTTTGTATGGTAGGACCACCACTACCCAGCACCACCCTCAGAGCTAAGTAATCAGTTTTTGCCTGTAAGACCTTATATTGACTGTAAGCTGGCTTAGGACAGGAACTTTGTTTTGTGCTTGTACTTAACGTGGAGAAAAATATGGGGCTGATGGCTCTTTAGGTTTCAACAAYGTAAATAACTCTTGACACTGCTTTCAACAATATAGTTTAACTGAGAAACCACAGATGGGTTACAAGTATTTCTGCTTATATTCTTAAGTAAARGACAGAGTTTGAAAGATGGGTTATGCAGTAGCATGTGGGGAAGGATAAGTTAAGACAGTGAAATGGTGCTATCCAGTGCAGTCTCAGCACTGCAACATTTACCTAAAATGATTTGCATACATGTCCAGCAAGGGGAAATCTGCTT
Source organism: Oceanodroma leucorhoa (assembly GCA_030449065.1). NCBI lineage: Eukaryota > Metazoa > Chordata > Aves > Procellariiformes > Oceanodroma > Oceanodroma leucorhoa. The sequence goes on along the minus strand of JASVER010000032.1, from coordinate 5,524,914 downwards.
TTACTGAGCCCTGTTAGTTTTGCAAATACACAGAGTTTTGGCATGAGCCAGGCAAGAACAMCTGGCCTTGACGAGGTGTACTGAGCAAGAAGAGGTGAAGTAATTCTGTTCGTTTCCTTTATCCACCTCTAGGTCCCCATCCTGAGAGTCCTTGCAAACATGGAAGTAGTCACCTAACCTTCCACTGAATTGTTTGTGTGTTACATCAGTGTTTGCAGGATGAAGGCTTAATGGACAAGGTCTGTACCTGTTATTAATTTGTCTCAACAACTGAAAGTGAATGATGAAGATTTTACCATGAGTCTGTATAGACTGATGCATTTTCGCTGTTTATTTCAAAACAACTTGTAACAAAAAGTCTTCTGCAATGCATAACAGGCATAGGACATTTTTATGATGTCAACAATAAATCAAAATTAGTCTTACAACCTCATATTTCTATGGACAGCAGTCAGATTACTGTGTTTGCCAAGTGTCTCCTAGAGTACCCTGCCAACATCCCACTTCTGCAGGAATGACAAGCCTGTTCCATTCAATAATAATTTGGAATCAGATAAGGAGAAAACTACATAGAAAAAAAGGATAGCAAGGACAGAGAAGGGTGAAAACTGGACATGTTGGGTCTTACAATCCTAACACTTGATATGAAGGCAGGTGGATGGTCATTGCCTGACCACGGTGCGATCAGTAGCGGCAGAAAGGTACCAGCAGATGCTGATCTCGGGCCTGCTTGAGGACCTGTTGTCGCCATGCTCCTGGAACGTCTCTTTCCAAGGGAGACTGAATTATAATATTTGCCCRGGAAAGGGAAAGTAATGAGAAAAGAACAAGCAAAATGTTTAGGCCTCGGAAAAAATGTTTTGGACTTGCTTTGGGTGAAAGCTTGGAAACTGGCAGTTTGCCTCCTGCGTTTTGATGTCTGAATTTGTTTTTATGCACTTTCAGGGAATTGAGTAGTTCTGTGGTTTCTTATTAAAATTTTACAAGAAGGAACTAAAAAATAYATTAGGATACCTTTAAATTAGTTTTTAAGTACCCACAGACCTATTAAAAACATGTAGTGAAAAAATTTTTATAACATCAGCAAATTTGCCTCCAGAGTAATGTTTTTCAAGGATAAATGCTCATTAGCTTACATTTCTCAGCATTTCAATGTTGTTAATGATTTTAAATATAGTTTTAAAGAATACATTAGGTTTAACAGTTAAGATAGTCTTTCACCCTTATTCATAGTCATGGACTAGGCAGCTTCAAAAAGGGTTTTATAGGCCAGAGCTTCAGCTAAAGCCTGACTTAACCCCATTTATAGGTTGCAATATTTTTTGGCCATCTTTTCCTAAGTAAGCATGTAATTAGAGCCTAGAAGATGAGAACAGTGATTCCATACTTGCATTTATTTGTTGCAAATTTTCATTTATAATTTTCTTGCCATTCTATTTTGTGGGTGTTGTTATAGTGTTTGTGAACACTGAATTCTACCAGTATGGTATTATAAATTCACATAGCATATTAAAATCACAAACTATATAAGGATTTGCCTGGTACTGAGTGCTACTAATAGAGATGATKTTTCAGCAATTCCCAATCTTAACCTGTGAGACATATGCATGAGTACATGCTTTTTTATTTACTTTGTACTACCTTTAAGAAAAAATTCCCATGAAAATAGACCTCCACAACCTCAGTCCAATCTTTCCTTCCCATAATTAATTAAAAATTTTAAATTACAAAGCATTCTGGGCCAGACACTCAAAATACTTGGTATCTGCTCTATTTGGGATTTAGTGCACCTAGGGAATTCCAGCTAACAGAGCTTTGGACTACAAGGAAGATTTAAATTAACAGATGCACTTGTTGCATAATCTCACACCTGAGAACAGAGCTAACATTAAAAAAAATGTTTTGGGTTTAAGTGGATTTGCAGAATATTACTTGTACAAGCTTTTACAAAGTAAAGATACATCTCAAGTATCCTGAGAACTTTCCCTGCTTTGCAAGCCTAATTTTTGTGCAGTGACTGCTCCTCCTGGCTTCTGGGTTGGATATGTGGGTTCTTTCAGAGCTCTAAAAGGATATCTCGTCCCCTAGAACAATGCCTTTCTCCTAGAAAAGGCTGTCAGAGGAACTAAACTGAACTGGTGCAGTTGCTGGTGGGTTGATTTGACTGCTCAGGACCCGGTCCTTAGCCTTCTGGAAAGATTTACCTCAGCTCTAGGGGTTGCTCTAAACTCCATCACTGCAAACATAGTCACTTTGCAGGAAAGGAAAAGGGGATGGTGACCCCCCGGTCCAAGACTAGTCCCATTATGAGAAGGTGAGAAATTCTTGATAGATACAGGTACCCACAGAAATTTCCAACAGGAAAATAGATTAACAAGTGTCACACACACCCCCMCACACACACCCTTTGAGATGCAGGGGATATTTAAGCCACTGAGGACRGACAGAAAAAATGAGCATGAAAATTCACTTGTGATATTTTTTGATTGGCTAATTACACATCTGTGGTGCCTAATTTACACTTCAAATACTGTAATTTGCCTTGTCAGGTGCTTCTCTGTATTGTGCATGTCACTGTGTTAAAATAGTTACCATCCTATACCTCTAAGGGAGATTACTGTTGTTGGACCTAAAATTTTCACAAGGTCTTTTCAATCAGTCAYCACAGCCACTCCCATAGCCCCTTGCACTGTGATACATTTGCGGGGACAGGCAAGATCAGACAAACAATCTCTGAGGTACCCTTTACATGCGTACAAGAATTTCTGTCCTAAATATTGCCATAACTGGCAACAGGTCAGCAGTGAACCCATTTGAAATATTTTCTTCCCAGTTTCTGGAGAAGTGAGTCACCCTTACAGTCAGGCTTCAGATAATTTAATAAATTAGGAGGCTATCCCACGTTTTTTTACTGTCCTTCCGCACAATGCCCATTTTGGACCCACAATAGTGATCTGGAATGTCCCACTGTTACTTTGGAAACTTTCCTTTGCATGCCCTGTTGGTATCTCCAGTCCAACATGGAGAAGATTACACAGAAGAAAAYGTTTATGAAGAAAGTTCTCAGCTGTTTTAACCACTGTGAATTAGGCTTTTACACTGTTATATGCAACTGAACTCCACTCTATCTGTTTGCCTCTGGTACCACAGCACTTACCTTTGGGAGGTATTGTGCCACAGCTGCCAACCAAGGAGAGAGGCASAGAGTTGAACCAAACCACAAGCAACGCTTTACTCTCTTGCTGTTGTTATTATTGTTATTGTACAGCAGCCCCTTCTGTCCCTTGATCTGAAATAGCATAGGTGGTTGCTGCTCCTGGTGACATCTATGGGATTACTAGTTTCTACCTCATCTAAATGATGCCATAACCATTGACCTCAAATAGGAAACCTGACCGAGTTCATACCCAGCCCATCCAGTTCCCCCAGGGTGTCATTCACCTCAGCACGCAGCCTGTGCACCTGTGAAACCCACCAAAACTCTAGTAAATGTACAAAGGCTTTGTCTTTGCCCATCCTGAAGCCYGTGGAGATCTTTCTGATGGTCTGATGTCTGCACCAGAGGTTCACCTTTCTGTGGCCAATTTGGATAGTTTGGATATTTCAACATAATAATTTGACCTCCTACCCCTGACTGACTTGTTCCTTGGAGTGATTTGTTGTATATGCATTTGTTTACCTCCGTTGTCTGAAAAAAATACCTCTGCAAATGCAATTATAACAGAGAAGGTATGTCTTCCAAAACTGTTAGCAAGAAAATAGAGCAGGAATGAACTGCTCAAAATAGCTCGCTTATGATCTGACCACTTAACAGTGGTGCACCTTTTACTGAACAGTAAGAATGTGCCATCCTGTTGAGTCAAACCGATGGTCCTTCTAGCCTCATTTCTATAATGGTCTGCAGCAGAAAAAAGGGCTAAATTTTAAGAACAGGCAACATTTCCCTGATATAATCTCCCAGCTTCACAGCAGCTCATGATCRTCCTGAAGCACAGGTTCTAGCTGCACCTTCATGCTGAGCTACYGATGACAAAATTTTCCTTCATCTGAATAATTTTTGACTTCACYCAAGTTTTTGGCCTTCAGAATTACCTCTAACATTAAAATCTCCAGTTTAATGATTCATGATTTGGGAAAATACTTCTGTTTGTTTGATTGTTTTAAAACTCTTGCTAGTCCTTGAATTATGTCATTTTTCCGTTCACCTCCTCTATGCCATTGTGATTTTATGGAGTTCATAATATCATTGCTGAGCTCTTTCTTTTCTGGGATTGAAGGGTACATTTTTATTTGCAACACATTTCATGGGGTTTTATTTGCAAAAGCTTTCTTGGGATGCTAAAACTGAAGTGAAGAGGTTTGATAAAAAATTGCTTGTTTTACATCCTGTGCTTATACCAGAAAAATCTTTTACTAYGAGATGGTGGTACTATTCTAAAAAACAGATTCTAAAATATTCTTTAACAGCAGAATTAAAGTATTGCAAGAGTCTGTCACTGAACTCCAATATGCATATCACAGTGCAGAAGAATGAGCACTTCAGCTGTTTTAATATATTTGCCTTTATACTAGAGCATTGTTTTTTCAAATCTATCTATCTCAGAAAGGATTTTCTAGATTAATTGTCAGTTTACATACATTTAAATATTAAATATTACAACAAACYATAAAGTTCATTATTAGATGGTATTTTAATTACACGTTTTTCAGCATTTTTACTGAAGGTTATACAGGTAAGTGCTCAACAACCCTTCGAGAATACTATCAATGAGATGTGCAACATCTGAGACTATAACCTATTATTATTTACACAGGCCTGAATCAATTTGTTTTATTGTTTAACATCTTAGAAAAGCCTTTGTTGTCCTAGAAAATCTCATATACACATCAGTAAACTGGTGAGCCTGCTTTTTTCCCCTGGGTACATTGCTATGTGTTGTTAATTTTCAGAGAAAGCTGTCAATGGAGTTAACATCTGTGAGTATATCATTATGTATGATATACTCACAAACCTTTGTAATTAAATTCCACTGTTTGCTAGAAATGGGATCAGATTTACCAGATGATGCAGCAGAACCTTGTAGTCAGGATTCAAAGGTTTAAATAACACAGCACTCTTTTCTGCAGATGTGTCTTGAAGAATAATTTGCTAGTTTTCAGTACTCTGTAGACCTTCGCTTAAGGCAGACCATGTAGAACTCGTTGAATAATAAATAAATAAAAAATTATTTCTTACCAAACATATTATAATTAGCAATTAACATTATGCACACCATCCACTTCTAAAACCAGTTTGTGGCTTGTTGCATATTCCTGTAGCTATTTAGAATAAAAGCGACTGAGCTCTATGTTATTTGATTCTGTTGTCTATGATAGAAACATAAAATAGGGAACAAAAGCCAGAAACATCTGAATTCTAACCCCAGCATTTCCACAAGGACTCTGTGCATTTTCTTAAAAGGTTCATGAATTTTGCATGTCCCATTTGCTGTATGACCAATATGAAATTATTTTGGACCCAGTTAAATACTCACTGAAAATTTAGCTGGCTTCAGTGAACGTCTGTCCAGAACTTTGTTTAGATGTCAAAAGATGGGTTAAGTCCTAATTTAAGACACTTAAATTTGAAATGTCAGCCGTTCTGCCTGTGTTTCAATGCTGCTACCTATAAAGTGATAAGAATAAATTTGACCATTCCCACAGGAGTTTGGAAGGATTCATCAGGATGTGCTGGTAAAAGTGAAAAGCACTGGTCCTACAAACATCTTCATCAGAAGTGTTTATCTTGGCTGTTACTTAGGTCCAAAGAAATGAAATATTGATTGTCTTCCTAGATTGCTTTAACCCTCTCTATTTTCACTGAAGTAAATGAAGTTCACAGAGCAGAAACCACTTAATCAAAATCTCACTCGACATGGTCATGTTACTACCCAGTGTTTTTTTTAGGAAACTCTTACTGGTTGGTCCTATTTTTCATTTAAAAAGAAAAACTMTGGAAATAGCCCTATTCATTTTAGTGGGAACCTTTATCTTGCATACAAATGGCATGCCGAGATCCCAGGGAGAAAACTGCAAAGGAAACTTAAGTTTATTATCAGTATGTAGGAAGACTACATTGTTTAGGTCTTCTATAAATTTGGGGTTAGAAAGAGCTAAATCAGTTTGCTCATTCTCCTGTTAGCTCGAGATCTCTGTGATTTATTCATAAAGGGATTTATTAATGGGACGCTCAAGGTCAACACATCTGCAGACTGGTGAGTACCTTTGGTGCACTCCTGAGGAAACCTGCGTCCCTTGAATGTGGTGATGTTTAGGAGCACAGACTGGCTTCTGTACCTTTAAATCTTCACATCTATTTATTTCCTGCATTTTAATGCCACTGAGAGYGAGCTCTTCATATCTGCAGAATGACAGTCTCGTGGATGCTTGCTTTGTGCTTTCCCTTCCCCAGCTGTAATTGTTACAATCTGAACTTTATGTGATATTTCTTTACAATTTTAAGAGTAAATTCCATACATAACTTACAATTAAATAAAATAATTAGGTCCTGAAAGCAAAACTTAATGCTTTGCATCTGAYGAGGACTATTAATCTTTCCCAGTAAGGGCTGCAGACACACTGGACATCGGCAGTTAAGATGGAGTGCCAAGRCTGTAAAAACCAAGATAAATTACTGTTTTGCTTAAACTCTGCTGTTGATGGKCCTAAGAGGGGCTTTGCGTCTAAGTGATTTCATAGACCATATCTGCCCACAACACTTTCATTTGGAGTCATTTTCACACATTTTGAAGTAGTTTTGTTARCACTGTGTTTCGTGAATATTGTTTTAAGAAATGATTTGTAAATGCGTTGCATCAGTCATGCTTGTAACAGTGTTTGTGCCTTTTGTGGTGCATAAAGGCAACTTAATCATTCTAAATACCACATGTCACATCCTAGCTTTCCGCCGGGAAATTTGCCAGTCTTTGGAGGCTTGGCAATGTGATGTTACAGGCAYTTAAACCTCAAATGCATCTCTTTCACAGGCTGGTTGAAAAGGGAGGAGGGAAGGGGAAAGATGTTTTTACCGTATGTCTCAATATATAGACCTAAGCTGGGGCTGGGAATAGGAGGATCCAGTAAGAAGTGACAGAGAGCAATGTGCTGCAGAGATGCCTGACACAGCACACACCCACCCCTCCTGCGTTGCACGAAAGGGGTTGTACGTTTCTCCCAATTGCTCTGGCTGATCAGTCTTGGGGGCTCGAGCAATACCTTAAGATGGCACAGCCCAGGCAGGCTAATCCTTGGCAGAGGTGCTGTGAMAGCTGCCCAGGTTTCCATTTTGAGCCTCTAACCATATGCTGCTATGGTTGTTTGGCCAGGAGGAGCAAAACTGATGTGCCACTTCCCCTCGGGAAGCAACTGGGGCAGTTGTGGGCAATGAGGAGAAGTTCATCTTGTGCCCGCTTTGCATCTCAGCGAGGGACAGTCAGCCGCAGCCATGGCCCCCAGGACTCTGTGCAGCAGGACGCTGGCAGACGCGGTGGTTTACCCATCTTCTGTCACCAAAAGGAAACCTTAATTACAAAGAAAGCAAACCGAGTGTCGGGTTGCTTCATATCCCCAAACCTAATTGTTGTAATCACCAGGTGATCGCTTCCAATGCTTCCTCATCCCTGGTGTACCCCGCTAGTCTTCGCCCCTCAGTGTCTGCATTTTTTCTGAGAACAGCATTACTTGATTCTGCCGCTCTGTGACTCGGCTCTGAGGGTGCCGTTCCCTGGGGTAAAACGCAGTTATCTTGGTGAATCTGATTTAGGCTCCTATTTGGTAATTTTGTTCTCTCCAGCTACAAGAAAAGTTGTAATTGGTGACTGAAGAGCTTCCTTAGAGCAAAGCATCATTTAGGAGAAAAACATTTTAAGAGAAAACATACCTCACCATTGATAACCAGCCTGCCCTCCTACCTGCTCACAAGGTAATTAGTGGTTTTCCACGTGGGAGCCCTGCAAGGACCCACTGCCCATTTGCTCTTCTCCCTGCTCGTCTCTGTCAGAGCTCCCCACCCTGCCCTGCAGACGCAGGGGCCCTTTCAAGGMCCTTCCTACCCGCTGGGAGCCAGCTGACAAGGTAAACTCCAAATCTAGATAAGCAACATTAGCACATCACACTGGGCACAAGCTCTTCCAAGCTACCAGCTTGCTCTGCTGGGTTTCTGGTACCCACGCATCGCTGCATCTCTCCCCTGCCTGCTGCCCCTGTCTCTCCCCAGCCACAGCATCGTCTCGGTATAGCAAAGCAGTGGCAGAGTGGTCCAGGACTGCCAGATTAGGGCAGCTCCCCTCATGGCAATAAGGAAGTGGATGCTGCATGGCTGGCTTTTCCTTGCGCTCCGTTCCGGCTCCATGCCGATGCATTTTATGTTATGTATGACTGCTGTTCCGTTATGAGCAAAAAAAAATAAAAATAAATTTATTTAGATGTGCTGCTGTTTTACACTTTGCCACCTTACTCCTCCCAGTTTCTGTTAAAAAGACAATATGAAATACTAACATCCTAAGTCATAAGATGTATTTAAATTACAGGCACAATGACTATGGGGTTTTTTTGCCTTTTTTTTAAGATGCAGAGTTATGGAAGGACCATTTCAGCATGTTTTRGTAAAGTTCAGAAATATAAATTTAAAAGGTATAGCTGGGAAGCAACAAGAAGACAGTGCAGAAGAAGTAGAGACAAGGCCTAACTTTTAACAGTGTATCAAGTAAGGTGAATGGTAATCAGTTCATGTATTCCAGCTGAAGACTGATTTAGACTATACCACAGCTATGCAGGATCTAGTATCTGATTATACAGACAAGGATTGAAATACCCTTAAATTTTGTCTCTAGTAAGCCATGTAGTTTTGGATATACGTTAATAAGTCACTAAGCCATAGTTATCTTGGTACTGACTCAATGCTATTATTTGCTATTTGAAATACATARACGAAAAAGTAATTATGTAGTAATTAAACAAGAAAGGAAAACATGGTCTCCTGGAAATTAATTACATTCATCCTTTGACTGTCTCTTTTATCTACGCAGCACAGGATATTGGGAATACTATTCTACTGAAATTTAGTCAGGAAAATACACACATAATATGAGATCTTCTGAGCTTAAACCCATTATTGCCGATAGTAATCATGTGTTATAAAACTCTTCGAGTCTCAAATAGTCACCAAATGAAATACAAATTTGATCTATGCAGCAACTTTTCAAAAAGTTTAAGTGCCCAACAATATAAGAGGAAACTTCTAAATGTTTGTGGTTTTTTCCCTTTCCAATGGAGCTTGTTTTTGCCATGAAGTAGGGAAGTGGTGAAGGAGAAGGGAGAGCAGCAAGCACTAGGCAAGAACTAGAACAAACTAAAACAAGTTACAATGAACTTTCCCAGATCTGTACATGTCCCACTACACAATCCTGTGATGCTGAAATCACCCTGACCTTTCCTGTGCCCTTACCCCTCTTGTTTTGCCCATTGTTGAGTGTTATTCTTGCCTTGTGTTGTATGTTAGGTGTGTGCTCATACATACTCCTATGCATACCTAAAGCGTACRTTCCTTGCATTCAAGGCAGTGCATTTAGACTAAATTAATGGTCCGTTTTGTCCAGTAGTTCCTTTGGAGAGCCAGGTAATTTAGGGAGAACTTGCCAAAGGAAGCTATTGCTAGCATAATACCCTTTGGTCAAAGCATTTGCTGGGAAATGGGAAAGCAGCATCCAAGGCAGAGTGGGGCTGAAGACATTGCTCACACTTTCTAGATGAGAGACAAGGTGGAAGGATGAGGGAGAGGGCAGAGAAGATAAGATTCACAGGGAATGAATGTGTGGGAGCATGGCTTTGTAGTTGGGGATGTGGGTGTTCAACGTGGATGGAAAAGTCCCATGTTCAGGGCTCTTCTTCATGGGCACTGCACAACTCCATGCATGAAAAGCCTTGGGGTAAAATACAGAAGCAGTGGTGGGAGTGGGCACCACGCCTAGACCATCTCCCCCTTTGCAGGGCTCCCTCACCTTGCTGCTCGCTCCCTCACCTTCCTTCTTTGCTGACTTTTTCTCTGGCTCCCTACTCCTCACCAAGAGGCCTGGGTCCCTGGCAGAGCCATGCAGGGGACCGTAGCCATCTGCTCGCAGCCGTGACTTACCCACAGCCTTGAGTTCACTAAGGTGGACTGAAAAAGGTGTCACCCTTGCTAAATGATTTGGGAGGGTAGTGAGTAAGAGGGAGCAAGAYAGATGCTTTGGGCATTAAAAAAGAGCAAGTTGTCAGGTTCCTTATGGAACTTGGATAGACAAAAAACATTTGTGCAACACATATTTGTGTGAATATAAGCATGGGGAGTACACGCTTTAGGAAATGCAAATCGGAGAGCTTATCAAGACAGTTTGTTAGAGAGAAGGAGCTTATACTTTTAATGTTTGAAATAGCTTGCTGTTTAATGACACATAAAGGTAGATTAATCATTTAATTGGTTATAATAATGATAGAGCAAATTAGACATCACATTTGAAAAAAAGAGAGATGTTTATGTTTTGTGCTTTTTAAAAAGGCAAAGAATTAAATATTTGCAATTTTGCCAAAAGATGCTTATAGAAAAATTTTGTAGGGAGGGCTACACTTCATCTCACTCACATGTCCCTATGTCTCTTCACTCATAACAGTTATACCATATATAACCTACATACAATATTTTTACATAATGGGTGAGTGTATATTCTATGAGTTACCTTCAAACTACATACACAAGGACTATGTGCAAGTGCAGTACTTGACCTCTAATATGTACAAAAGGAAATTAGATTATCTGCAAACAATATTATTCTAACATGGACCTCAACTGGTATTTAGTAGGCTGAGTCTAACCTGACATTTATTATCTGTGGTTAAAAAGCAGCTAATGTTCAGGGAAAATACATGATTCCTGGTCCATTTCTCATGGTGTGCCCCATAAACTCTTCAAGACAAATGCTTTCATGGACAAGGTGACCTAGAATCAGAATAAACTGTCTACTCGCTCCTTTATCCTCCTTCCCTCCCTTCCTCCTTTCCTTCCTCTCTTCCTCCCTCCCTCCCTCCCTCCCTCCCTCCCCTCCTCCCTCCCTTCCTTCCTTCCTCCCT